>JARHVA010000004.1:4307500-4692500 GCA_037957365.1 Torreya grandis | reverse complement strand
TAGTGTCTAATAACCTCTATCATCTTTTTCATTAGTGTAACTATGTCCTAGCTTACTCATGTATCTATTATGTGCTCATATGGCTGCCATATGATATCTATACATCTCATTGATTGTAGCACTGGCACATGGGGCATGACCCATGTTACTTGGTCCTCCCTCCATCTTTGTACCCAAGGTGACATATCATCGACTGCGTGGGGCAACCCAATTGGTTTGTACATAGGAAACCTCTCATATATCCAAGCTATTAGCAATATGATTAGTCCCAAGGTCCTTTTCCCTCTAACTAACATCTCATATATATCATGTACCATTTGGACCTAGATGATAAAGCCTAGGTCATATAAAAATCACTCCTCTAATATCATCCTACTCAAGGCTACTACAACTAGTGGTACCTTGTCATCTAACTTGTGACATATCACCTGCTATATCACGAGGCCTATCAAAACATTTTAGATGTCTAGAATCTATGATGTATAGACATAAAACATACTCACTCTCCTAGCTAGTAGTATCATCTCTGATCCTATAGCCCACATGGCTATGGCTATCCTCTCTTCTGAGCTATCAAGTATCCCTACGGTCACCTGCACTCCTACTATAGGTATCCCCAGATGGTATGGACATCCTTTAACATGATAGCCACCTCTATTATATCCCCATCCAACTCCTATCTTAAGGTGTTAGTCAATCATTCCTAGAAACCAAGGAACATGAATAACATATCAACACTAAGGTGGATTTGGTACATCTCTGTTATTCTACCTCGACCTATAGATCTTATTCTAGCCCTATATCTATCTAACAACCTATCTAACAAGTTTAGTAACCATGCCACATCTACAAGTCTCCAAAATCTTTGTTATCCCTGCATCCAATAAACAACAAAGGATGTATTAGTTCTTCCATGTCATTTATAGTCATAATACATTTTTTTTACATTTTATAAAAAACAAGCCTAAATTCCTTTATTTAATTCTCTTTAGCCTACATTTTAGTCTACTCGTTCCTTCTTGACCTTACTTGGCCATTCCGAGAAATTTTAGTCATCTTTCAGGATTTCACATGCTCTTTTGTATCATTCCAATTCTTTGGTCAAACTAATTTGACCAAAATTGTCCTATCTTTTTTCTTGGTTGACTCAAAAATTTGAGTCAACCCTATTTTCTTCCCTTTCCTAGTGTTGAATTTTGATTCTAAACCTTTCGGATCACCTGGTAACTCTAAACTAGGCCTTGAACTTGTAGAATATACATTGTCAACCTATACCTACTAGGTCGACATTATGGATTCTCATCATTTCCAACCTACTTGGTTGACTAGGTCGACCCAGTGCTTTCTACTTGTTGACCCCTTGCATTTTCCTAAAAAAATGTTATTTTATCACTTTCTACCTAAATCTTCTTAACCCATTTTCCATCTTCCTATTTCTACCCCTGAAATCTAATTATGTTAAATTTTGACATCTAGAAATGCTTAAAATAAAATTTTATTAAAAATACACTGTAATGTCCCCAAATTTTTGATAAAATGGTTTAATTAATTTAAGTTGTCCAAAAATTAAGATTACTTTAAAAGGATGACTTTAATTAATTAATTAGATAAGTTGGCTTTTTCTAGAAGATTTCTGGGAACCTTTAAAAGAAGTTGAGGGCAAAGCATTTTGCATCTTTTGTTGCTTAAAATATTCTGATGTAGTATTGTGAAGCTTAAATCTCTGATTCAGCTAAATCTCTAAAGATGAAAACCTTCAGCAGATTGGAGAAGAGTTGGATGAAAACCTAGCTCTTTTCAAGGGTGGATTCGTGACGGAACTCATATCGTGCTTATTGATCAGATCTGGGGCTTCAACGGTCATTCACTATGATATATCAGGTGTTCAGCATATACAGAGGTTTCCAGGTATTTATTTCATTAGATTTGATTTAGAAATATATATAATTCTTTAGATCAGGTGCTGTACAAAATCCACACAGATCGGTACCAGGCCGTACCAGCTGATTCAATAAATTGAAGAAGGGCACCGTTCACAGTTGCAGGCCGCAGGGTAGTGCAAAGGCTGACATCGGCAACTTAGTGACTAACATCGGCAGGAAGACTGACACCAGTAGGTAGAGATCAAAAATAGGCAACTGATGATGGTAGTATATCGGCTGATGTTGACATAATAACCGACTTTAGCAACTATGTTTTTGACACAGCGACCAGATCTGTGCATACTTCTAGGTTCTTGGTTCTTTGGGCTTCATTATACTTTCTATAGTATTTTAGTGTACTGTAATTTTTGATTATTCACTGTTGAAGCAAATTTGGGCATTGTTTATTCAGTCTCTCCAATAATGTATAAACCTGATATAAATTTTAGACAAGTGTGATTTTCATATCAGACCCTGATATACTTTACCAAATCTGAGCATACTTGCAATTTATTATTGAAAGGTTCTTGAACTATATATTTTGTTTCTCCAAATCTAGAAAGGGATCTTTCAGTGGTATCAGAGCCATGCATCTTGCCAGCCTATAGGGGTGAAAATCTTTTATGTCTATGCATTCGGGAAGATTTGATTTAACCCATAGAAATTTTACACGCAGCAGAGCTCAGTACGAGTGAGAGTTGGGTATAGAACAGGGACCTATCATGGCAGAAGAACAGGGGAATGCTTGAAGAAATCAGGATGAGGTAGAAAGAGAGATGGTGAGGACTCTCATCACTACTCAGCCCAAGATTATTCAGGCTTTAGACCGATTACAGGATACCATGGATCATTTAGAGGTGGATAGACATAGAGGCAGGAGGAATATATCAGTTTTAGTGATAGGTAGTCATCATACCCATCAGTCCAGTTAGCATAGTCATCAGTCCCATTCTTTAGTTGGGAGCTCCCGTCATTCTTCCAGGTGAAATCATCATCATACACCTATTCCAAATAGACCATTATTGCCTCAATTTGTACCAGGTGAACAACCAGCACAGGTGGAGCCACAAGAGATTTGATTCCAAGAGTCCATTTTGGTAGCCATAGCAGAGTGGAGAGCTTTACCCCCAGAGGTTAGGGAGGTTTTCCCTCTTCCCCAGTATTGTGCACAATGTAGAGATACAGCTAGATCTAGAGGAGATCGTGGTCATTGACCACCCCAGCAACAGAACTATGACCTCAATCGAGCTACTGGGAAGATCACGTTGGCTACATATGATGGCACGGGTAGTATGAGTGCACGTGCTTGGGTGCACAAGCTGGACATATATCTATCCTTGAGACCCATGCCTGAGCGTGAGGCTATTCAGTTTGTTGTCTTACATTTAGATGGGGTTGCCTATGATTGGTGGCATTATGGATTGGTCACATAGGATCATGCCTTAATTCATTCCTATGCAGAGTTCACTGAACGAATCATTACCTGATTTGATTGTAAGGACACAGAGCTCTACTATAGGGAGTTGGCACATCTTAGATAGACTGGACAGGCAGAAGCATATGTTAATGAGTTTTAGCGTATTGTAGTTATGGTACCTGATATGCCTCAGAGGTGTAGTGTGATGTTATTCATTAAGGGATTATAGGATAGACTTAAGGGACTAGTATGTGCTTTCCAACCAACCACTCTTAAGGATGCCATTGATGTGACATTGAGATTGGATACTGTTCCCACTTCTTATCAAGGTGATAATAAAATAGCCACGGACTCTCGGCCTATACAGAAGGCCAACACACCACAAAATAAAGAAGGGTCATCTTCTATAAACCCTTGGATGAATCAGGAGACTAGGAATGACTTGAGGAGGAAAAAGTTATGTTTTTCCTGCAAAGATCCATGGGAACTAGGACACCGTTGCATGGGTAAAGGAAAGGTTCATTTGATTGAGGTGACTTCTGAGTTAGGGGATGAGGAGGTTCCTGATACTGATATTGAAGATAATACAGAAGATGTTGAGCAGGTTCAGACACAGTTGGAGTTAGACACCCCTGAGCCTTTGGCATCAGCCAAAGTAATTATGGCTACCCTCTCCAGTTATCCTAACTTTCATGCCTTTCGGTTGAAAGGTACACTTAAGGGAAAGTGGGTCATGAGCTTGGTAGACACAGGTGCTACACATAACTTTATTGACCAAAATTTAGTGGAAAGGTGTGGATTACAGTATGAGAAGTTTGGTGGTTTTGGAGTAAAAGTGGCAGATGGTGCAGTTTTGGGTTATACCAAACAGATTTCATAGCTTAGTATTCAGATGGGGGATTACACTCTGACTGATGATTTTTATGTGTTTCCTTTAGAGTATTATGATGTGGTCTTGGGCATGTAGTGGTTACAGGGTATTGGGTGTTACATTATTGATCACCACCGTATGCAGTTAGAGTTCCTTTTTGGGGGAAAGAAGATTATCTTGAGGGCAGCGCTAGATGGAGGACCTAAAGAGGTGTCATCTCGTATGATGGAGTCTCATTTTATAGGTGATGAGGTAAATGATTCTATTTGTTGCATGGCATTTTCCCTTCCAATTATGAGTCATCATCCTTATGGGGATTTGGAGAGCTTGATAATCAGAGTAGCACAACAGCCTTTTGCGAAGACTAAGGTATGTGATGGTGAGTTTGTTAATTACATATTGAGAATTATCACGCTACTCTCTAGGAGAAATAAGGAGAATGTATTCATAGATATTTTACATCATAGTGTTTCAGATATTAGAGTTTGCAAATTTTTGAGAATGATATGGGATCCTGGAAGTTGGTGTTGTGTATCAGGGGCGAATTGCTTGAGGACAAGCAATCTCTAGGAAGGGAGGACTGTAATGTCCCCAAATTTTTGATAAAATGGTTTAATTAATTTAAGTTGTCCAAAAATTAAGATTACTTCAAAAGGATGACTTTAATTAATTAATTAAATAAGTTGGCTTTTTCTAGAAGATTTCTGGGAACCTTTAAAAGTAGTTGAGGGCAAAGCATTTTACATCTTTTGTTGCTTAAAATATTCTGATGCAGTATTGTGAAGCTTGTATCTCTAATTCAGCTAAATCTCTGAGGATGAAAACCTTCAGCAGATTGGAGAAGAGTTGGATGAAAACCTAGCTCTTTTTAGGGGTGGATTCGTGAAGAAATTCATATTGTGCTTATTGATCAGATATGGGGCTTCAATGGTCATTCACTGTGATATATCAAGTGTTTAGCATATACAGAGGTTTCTAGGTATTTATTTCATTAGATTTGATTTATAAATATATATAAATCTTTAGATCAGGTGCTGTATGGAATCTACACAGATCGGTACCAGGCCGTACCAGTTGATTCAGCAAATTAAAGAAGGGCACTGTTCACAGTTGCAGGCCGCAGGGTAGTGCAAAGGCCGACATCGATAGCTCAGTGACCAACATTGGTAGGAAGACTGACATTGACAGGTAGAGATCGACAACAGGCAACTGATGACGGCAGTATATCAATCGACGTCGGTAGAATAACTGACTTTGGCGACTGTGTTTTTGACACATCGACCAAATCTGCGCATACTTCCAAGTTCTTGGTTCTTTGGGCTTCGTTATACTTTCTATAGTATTTTGGTGTACTATAATTTTTGATTATTCACTGTTGAAGCAAATCTGGGCATTGTTTATTTAGTCTCTCCAATAATGTATAAACCTGATATAAATTTTAGACAAGTGTGTTTTCATATCAGACCTTGATATACATTACCAAATCTGAGCATACTTGAAATTTATTATTGAAAGGTTCTTGAACTATATATTTTGTTTCTCTAAATCTAGAAAGGGATCTTTCATACACTTAATTTAATATAAATTTCAAAAATTGGTTTGAGATTCTTAGTTGCATATAGAGCCTCTCTTTGTCTACCCTATCATCTCCTCACCATCCTAGCTTGTTTTATCTCCAGAGCTCTCTTTTCTCTCCTTTCACAAATCAAAATAACAAATGACTTGTCTTTTGCCCTATTTGAAAACACTTTTTCCAATTCAAAATATTTCAATTATTGTCTTGTAGATTTTTTATTTTACCTATATCTTTGTTTTTACTCATCCATTTTGCAAGCCATAAAGTGTGTTAGATTCATGATGACATAGAGATTATTTTCCACTACCATATGCTTATCTTCCATTTTTTTAATTTTTGTCTATTTTTTGCACTAACTTCAACAAGTTCATTTAATGTTCTCTACATTGGACACCTTCACATCTCTTGTAGTCTACTTCTTGATCTACGACACTAAAGTAAGTTAAAGTTATGTTTTTTCAATTCAATCCTTTCATTTATCTTATTTTCTACTTACTACACTTTACTTAGCATCAATGTTATGTGTTATCATGTTATATCTTAAAGCACCATCTCATGTTGTACTTATGTGACACATGATGAGCTTTGAGTGGGACATATGTATACACATAGTATTTTCAAACTTTTATTGATTACTAACACTTTGTATCTTGTAGGAACCTGTCGAGTCTCAATCTCTAAGTGCATGCCTTAAGGGGTATATTAAGAAAGAGGTGGGTAGACCATCGATGATTTGTACCAGTATTATCCCTTTTTCCACTTTCCATCTACACACTTGTTTCCTAAAACCATTAACCCTGAGCTTATTCTTCTCAGTCTTACCTATTCTAATATTTTCCTCTTTCCATCCCTCCATTTCTTGCCTTAACTCCATTTTGTTTAGTCAATTATACTAGTTTGACTAGGTCGACCTAGTACAGTTTAGGGGTTTTTTTAACTTTCTTATCTTGTTAGCCTTTTGATTGACCTAGCTCAAACCTAATGAATTATACCTGAAAACACATTGGGTCAACTAAGTTGACCTTGTACAATCGACATTTCCAAGAGGAGTTAGGGAAAGATACACCTATATATACAAGTTCATTTCCCACCATTTCATAAGATAATAATTATGAGTGAATAAGTTTGAATGAACATCTGCTTATTGATCATTCCACTTGAGGAATAAAGCTTAGGTTTCCATTCTTTCTTTAGAGATATAGATCTTATCTTGTGGAGAATTATTTTGGATGCTTAGATAGGTTATGTAGCCTATATATAATTTATCTTGGTTATACTTACATACCACAACTGATCTGAGCAACATTTTAGGCGACAATTTGGGTGACGGTTCTACCCCAATTGATGGCAAAATTTCCAAGAGCCATAACTTTTACACCATAACTCCATTTGACTCCCTATTTGAACTATTGGAAAGCTAAGAATGAGGATAACACAATGAAATGGCATGGATCTATGATAAATAGTTTTTTATCCTTGAAATCCCAAAGAAGTGTCCTAAATTTTAATTTTAATAGTGTAGTCTAAAAATAGTAAGTTTTTAAAAATAATAATTTCTTAAATTATGTAATATTGTAAATCATAGAAGTCGAACCACTTCATCTCCCTCAAGATTGGTGACCTTAAAAATCCTCCTCATACCTTCAAAGTATGTATAAAAATAGATGTAGCTCAAAAAGACAATCAAACATCTCTAGTCAGAGATAGACATATGTTTAGATCTGCAAATTTGATCAATAAAACATTTCTTCTCAGAGATAACATTATTACTATTAAATTATTCTTATTGCTTAAATTATATTTCAACCAAATATCTTGAGTTTTAGATAAGTGGAATTAGAGTGGTTTGTCTTTAGAGTATATGATCTCAAAGATGAGGTAAGATTATAGGAAGCTTGGGTGGAAAATAATAGAACCAATAGACTCTCCACCTATTCACTCCAAATGAAATCAAATGGTGGACAACAGTGAGACATCTGATCCTTTCAAGGAAATGGTAAATGAAGCCCTACAATAGTAACAAACATAGATGCTACAATAATTTTCCCAAATTCTCCAATAAATCTCAATGGGGAATTCTAGCTCCTCATCTGCAACCCCACATCTTTTTAGTTCCCCAATACCCTTCAAGATTCAGATGAATTTTTATATCCCTAAATTTGAAGGAAAAATAAATGATGATGTAGTAGAAAATTGGTTGGATCAATTATCATCCTATTTTTTTGTAAATAAATTCACTGATAAAGAGAAGATCACTTTTTCTATTTTGAAAGCATCATTCCCTGTCAAAAATTGGTGGGAAGTGTACAAGAAGAGATTTAGTACATATGATATTGGCCTTGAGGTAGAAACTACCTGGGATGATTTCATAGAAGATGTAAAGGAATAATACTACCCCATTGGAGCATATGATAATCTGTATATAGAGTGGCAACAACTTTGTCAAGGTAAGGAATAGTCTGTTCAAGATTACACTGACATTTTTCATTCTCTATCTGTGAGATTGGGCATCCAAGAAAGTGAAAAATATAAGGTTGTCAAATATCATGGTGGACTACAATGGTATATATGGGGGGAAATGGAACTCTTAAATTTATAAACCCTCGATAAGGCATACAAGTTCATGGTGAAGATTGAGTATAAGCATAGAAGAATGACTACAAAAAGTTAGCCTTCAAAATGGAAAATTGACAAAGAAGGTCAAACACGAGGCCAAAATTGGAAGCAAAAGGGAGGGAAGATTGGGAAATGGTGCGATTACCAAAAATATAAAAATCACTCCAAATAAGAATGTTGAGCCATCAAGTCCTTACTTTCTGAGTCACAATCCTCAACATCTACTACTATGCCTCATACACACCCTGCAGTTAAAGAGGATGAAGAAGAGATTATATATGTTGAGCCAGATGCCATTATTTCTTTATCATAGACCCATGAGGAGAGGCCAAATGACAAGGAAAGGTTATTTTACTCTTAAGTTATGGTTGAAAGGTAAGCCTCTACATTTCATTTTTGATAGTGGGAGTCAAGAATTTAATCTCTCCTAGTATTGTGAAAATCCTAAATCTATCCATGAAGACTCACCCAAAGCCATACAATATTGGATGGTTGAGTCCAGGGAGAAACCTCTATGTCACCCACCAATATCTTCTCTCGTATGTGATAAAACCTTTCCAAGATGAGGTCTTGTGTGATGTGGTCAATCTAGATGTTTGTGATGTACTCCTTGGTCAACCATTCATATATGATCAACATGGAATCTAAGAATTAAGAAATTGAAGGATCACCCTCAATCGTGGGACATAGTGCTACAGGGTACCAGAGGTACCACCTTCTACATCTGTCTCCCTGATTAGTGCTATTTTTTTCTCATGGTGGTCAAGCCACAAAAATCCAAAAGGGATGATGTTGTAGCCCTAAATACACAAACAACACAACAAGAGAATCAAATAGATACCATTATGAATAATTTCATGGCATTCCATCCATAGACTAATGGTCAGATAGAAATGGTGAATAATCAGGCCCTACATAGCTCAACAAAGCACAGTCCATTCCAAGTATGCATCAAGAATCAAATCAAAACAAAATTGCCACACTTGATGATAAATATTGATGTAATGGGTACCATTGATTCTCAATGAGGGAGGAATGATCCGAGCAATATTTTAGGTGACAATTCAGGTGATGGTTCTACCCTAATTAGTGCCAAAACTTTTAGGAGCCATAACTTTTACATCATAGCTTTGTTTGACTCCCTGTTTGAACTGTTGGAAAGCTAAGAATGAGGAGAACATGATGAGATGGAATCAAGGTATGTTAGATGGTTTTTTCCCTCAAAATCCCAATAGAAGTGTCCTAAATTTCAATTTTAATAGTGCAGTCTAAAAATAGTAAGTTTCTAAAAATAGTAATTTATCAAATTTTATAATGTTGTAAATCATGGAAGTCGAACCAATTCATCTCCCTCAAGATTGGTGACCTTTCACATCCTCCTCCTCCCTTCATAGTATTTATAAATATAGATGTATCATGAAAAGGCAATTAGACATTCTTTTTAGATATAGCCATATGTTTGGATCTACAAATTTGATCAATAAAATATCTCTTTTTAGAGATAGCATTATTACGATTGTGTTATTGTTATTTTTTGAATTATTTTTCAACCAAAGCTTCTGAGTTTTGGATCAACAACAATCTCTTACAAAGCACTTTGGCCAAGGGAGAGATTGAAGATCGATGAGTTCATCTTCAAAGGTAAGTATTCCTAACTTTATTTCTCCTTTGTAAGAGTAGATGCATAATGCATTTATATTATTCTCCCATATATTAGGATTTTGTGTACATTGACATGAGTATATATCTTATAATATATGTTTAGTTTAGTTTGTTTTATTGTTTACTAGATTAGATTTACTTTCTTTGTGCCACAAGCTTTGGTGTTTACTAGATTAGATTTACTTTCTTGTTATTCTAATAAGTGAATGCTTTAATCCTTAAGAACTCCATTAAGGTTGTTTTGTGATTGTGTTCAACTGAAGGCTTTGAAACCCTTCCTAGCATGATATGTTGTGATAAATGATCCCCTAATCAAGTCTAACAGATCCCCATATTGGTCGTGATCCCGTTTAATAAGTGTATCTACAATTAAAAGGGTAGGTATGCTCTATCTTCTTCGATCCAAGATTGATTTATAGATATGATGCATTTCTGATTGCATACACCACCTTACCATTGAGAGAGTGAATCATTGATCAAAATATTGATAAAAAATTCGATCATATGTTTTTATGTTTTTATAATGATTTTTTTTTATAAACTACCCTACTATCATTATGTTTCTAAGCCTAATTTAAATTATAATGCTTGTAAATTATGTTATTTATTAGGGGTATGTCAATATTAGGCCTAAATTGGCAAATATAGAGTATGTCTTTGAGCCCAATTGAAATTATAATTCGTGTATGTAATAATATTTGTTGGTAGTAGTTTAATGTTAAGGCCAAATTAATAAGTGAAGGGCTCAATGAGCTGTAATCTACATCTACCCAATCAACCATTATGTTTTTATTATTTGGTGTGAGCAAGTTTTTGTTATATCAAAATCATTAAAATAAGGCCCAATGAACTATGAGTAAAGAAATGAAGGTTAATATAGGGCTACAAGTTAACTAATTAGCCATTGTTTTTCACTATTTAGTGTGAATAGGTTGTTATTAGAATATATAAACTAAAATGCCAATTAGATGTAAATGGAAAAATAAAGGTTGATTTGAGGTTGTGTGCCCTTAATTAATCCTTATTTTTTAATTATTCCACTATAGTAGGTTGTTTTATGGGCCCAGCTTAGTGTGATTCAATAAATTAAATTATTCAACACGTTTTTGTCATTATTCAGTGCAATTAGGTTCTTATTAGATCAAAATCATCAAAACAAGGTTCCTAATTACAGTGCAATTAGAGCAATGGTTTTTTATTATGGGATGCACACTACCAATTAACCATCATTTGACATTATTTCATGCAAGTGTGTCTTTACTAAGAAAATTTGATAAATGAAAGTGTGAAATTCTGCAATAGAATCCCACCATGACCTTGTGTTCCTCAAGTGACCTCACACAAACTCATAGTGTAAAGGTAGAAGCATAATAACAAAAATCATATAACTACACAAGTATTCTTTAAATATCAATTAACCAACATTGAATCAATAATGAACTACCTTTTTTATAGCACTAATAGGATAGAGGTGGAACTAAAACTTATAGACAATTAAACTCTCAAAATGAAAAAGATTCTTCTAGTCAAGAATAGTTCAACTAAAGACTACCTTTTATTTATAATATTTAATTCAAGTCAAAAATATTTTTTAATTCATTTTTTTGATCAAAAATGTTTACTCTCAAAATTTAATATATATTTTAATCATAATATAATTTTATTAATTTTTTGTGTCACACACACACACACACACACACACACACACACACACACACACACACACACACACACACACACACACACACACACACACACACACACAAATATACTTTAATAATTTCTATGATAGTAAATTATTAGATTTTTAAAAAAAAATATTAACTATCACAATTAAATTTGGAGGTGATATACCCCCAATATAAATTTAAATTAAAAAAATATAATATTTGTGAATTTTTTATCAAATTTTTAAAAAGTTGAAATTATAATTCTAATTTTTTTTACTTCTTAATTTTTCTATCTCTAACTCTAATTATAAATGTGAGCATTTTAAAAAACATTAATTTAAAAAAAAAAAAAAAAAAAAAAAAAAAAACTAACTCTAGATAGTGAATTAAGGTGCTATAACATCACAGTAGACTCTGAAATTTTTCTCAATTTAATATATTGTTGTAACTACTTATAACTAAGGTTTCAAGGTCTAACTCATTATATATTTTATGATATAACTGATTTTATTGTGAGAGGTCATAAAATGCAATGTTTGACCTATGACCAAATCTTAACTTTTGAGTACCAGTAGTTTGCATTAAAGTATCAATACTTAAGTCTTACTTGTCATGATGTGATTGGTTACTTTTATTTTTATAGAGTAAATATTCAACAATTATTAGATACTACATGCACCACTATTGGTGCATTTTAATATTTATACACAACAATATGTTCCCATCAATGGAGAGCACTCGAATAAAACCCCTATTCCACCATTGGTAGATGCACCACTACTGGGACCTTTTCCCTACTACATGAATGACTCCCACTCCCTTGTCCCCCTCAATTTTGAAGTTTTGAGATGAACATGAAAGGCAAAGTGAGTTGTCACATGGAAAAGGGAGGGAGAAGCTTATTTCATTTTCTGACCAACCAACCATCATTTATGAGTAACATTGGTATGTACAAATGGAAAGGTCTCACTCATTGAAAAGAGATTGAAAAGCCACATGTCATATGAAATTAGTTATGATAACTCTCTTTCATTATTGGGATGCATGTTGGTGGAAAGATATAAGTTAAATGTCAAATATTTTTTTTAAATTGGGATGGTTAAAAATCTCTTTTATGGGGTCTTGTGCCTAAACGTGATATTGTATAGACAAACAAAGACATATCAAAAAGGATATTGGAGTTGACTAGATGAATGGAAGAGGAGGAGAAGAATGAATAGGAATAACTTGGAGTAAGCGTACAAACAGATGACATACAAAAATATTTATAATATCTAGTTCTAGTAAAAAATATTTTCTAATTCATATCTTCAGTCAAATGGCTCGCAAAGAGCCAACCAAGGATCAATTCTTGCTCCTAACAAAACTTAATATGTGATAAGGAATGAGGTCAGGATCGTGTCCTAGGTGATTTTGGTGGAATGGATACCCCTTAATCCTTAGCTCTTAGCTTGAGATCACCAAGTAAAATAGTAATTCATCCCCAAAAAAATAAAAATGAGTACTTCATACAAATCTAAAATATTTATCAATTATAATATAATTTTATTACTTTTATTTGTAATTTATATATATTTTTAATATCCTTTAATATAATCATATTAGTTTATATGATACTAAATTATTAGGATTTTTAAAAAAAATATTAACTATACATTTAAATTTAGAGTTGATATACTCCAAAAATAAATTTAAATAAAGAATTAAAATGTTTTGTTAATTTTTTTTTCAAAGTTTAAATTTTAATTCTTAATTTTTTATTTCTCAAATTTTATAGTTAAAATTTGAATTATAAATATGATTTTTTTTAAAATGTCAAATTATTTTTACTAAATTAAAAAGTAAAAAATAACTATCTTCTTCACCACAAGATAGAGTGGTTCTTTTACCCTCTCTTCTTTCTTTATTTATTTCCGTCAATTTTAAAGTTTTGAGATGAGCATGAATGAAAAAGTTAGTGACCACATGGAAAAGGGAGGGATAAATGGAGAGATCCCACCCAGTGAAAAGCCACATCATATGCATTTCATTATGATAACTCTCTTTTAAATGTCAAGCTATTTTTATTTAATGTGGGATAGTTGAAAATCTCTATTTATGGCGTCTTGAGCCTAAATGCAATATTATATAAATAAACATGGACCTTCAAAAAAGGACATTAGATTTGACTAGATGAATGGAGGAGGAGGACGAGAATGAATAGGACTAAATGGGAGTAAGCATATAAATAGAGGGAATATAGATTAAAATGATAGCTATTGTAGGTGGGTTCATTCCTAATCTTCATCCTCCAAATAACAAGGAAAAAAGGAAAGAAAATTGTCATATAATTTATTTTAAAAATAATTGTGTTTTATTTTATAGATTTTAGAAATATTGAAGATTAGATTTGACTAAATGAATGAAAGAGATATGTTGATGACACAAATTTGTGCTGGGAACATGGTAGGAATAACTTGGAAGAATTTTACACACCTTTTTAGTTTGATTCTAAGTATTCAATTCACTAAAGAGGTGGAACAAGATGAAAACTTATCTTTTTTAGATGTCCTCCTTTATCACAAAGAAGATGGTTTCTTGGCTTGCAAAGTTTACAAAAAAATCACACACACTTACCTTTATTTACATGTTACTTCTCACCATCCCTAGGCCCAAAAAGTAGGGGTTTTAAAGATTTTGGCCACTAGAGATTTTAAGGTTTGCGATAACTACTTAGAACAAGAATTAGACCATTTAAAAGAAGTTTTTAACAAAAATGGTTATAAAGGAGATTTTTTTTTGAGAATGTATAAATAAGAGAGAGAAAGTCACAATAATCAACTTCAAATTGATACCTTGATGAGGGGCCCAATAGCCTTCTGACTGTACATTGGAGAAATATTTAATATAATTGTTAAGATCTTGAAATGCTAAAACATCTCTACTACTTTCTTACTTTCAAACAAACTAAAACAATCTCTATAATTAATTAAAGATCATGGTGAACCTTGGTCTAAAACGAAGTTTACAAAATTGAAAGTTCTTATAATATTTCCTTTATGAACGAAACATGGAGATTTATCTAGATTAAGATTAAAAAACATATAACAGACATCTATTTAGAGAAGATAGAGAAATTCACTGTAACAAAACACTCCTATAAAATTAAACATTCTAATTATATTGACAAGATGAAAATTTCAACTATGAAAAACTATTATAAAAAATACAAGTTAAAAGAATCCATAAAAATAAATCAACATATGCCAAAGCTAAATCGAGACAATAAAATAAAGATTAATCAAACGTAGAAACCCATACTTAATAAATTAAAAACACATCTACTTAACAAATAGGGCCTTCCCTAAAACTATTTGAATCTTTAATATTCGTATTTCTCTTAATTAAACTTAAGCTAGAAAGTTTTAAAACTTAAATGAATACTAATCTCTTTCGTATCTCCTTCCAATACTTTTTTGTCAAACAATATATTTTAACATTTATTACATGTCAATTTTGTTCAAAAAATAGAGAAGCAATGGAAGAAAAAGAAGATTCGATTGGAAGAAAAGCCAAACACCGACCTCTCAAACTGTCTGCCAATTTTTAAGTAATAGACAAACACCATCTTAAAGTATACGTAATGGAGATTCATTTGATTACACTTTAAATATTAAAATAATTATAATATAAAAAATAAATATTGGAGATTGCATATTTTTAATTTTGATTAAATTTTTATTTTATATTTAATACAATTTTTTTAAAAATTATTATATTTTATAATTAAAAATTTAAATATAATTATATAACTATCAAATTTAATTTTACAATAATATTTATTTACTCATAAATATGGGGAAGGAAACCATCAATTAATATTTAATTTATGTGACAATCCTTTTTTTAAAAAATATATATTGAAAAGTGCCTATATATTAATATAAAATAAAATATATAACGTTAATCATACAAAAAATTAGGTGGAAAAAGTCACATCTTACGAGTAAGTCTACACTGAGTGTTATAATAAATCTCTCAGAAAAAGTCATAAAAAATAATCACAAAGTGACCACACCAAAAAAAGTTACATCACATCACATCCTAGCAAAGCAAAGAAACCAAAGTACAAATATCATTAATGAGAATAATTATGCAACAACAACAAACATGGATGTTGGATGAGGCGAAGGAGACGATGGACCCAGAGTCTTATCACCCCATCCTCCCATGTTTGAAGGATCTCCATCATTAGTTAAGGGTTCCGAACCAAAGTTTTTTTTCTCATCCAAGGTCTCAATTTGATTTGTTTCAGGGGAAATAGCCAAAGCCAAGCATGGGAATTTGCCTTGGAGAGGCAGACCCCAACCTCTATTCACACCATCCTAGGATGGAGAAGGATATTGCTAGCCTTCACCATCACCACCAAAGTGGGAGGAACCACTTTAACCACCATGACGAGGAGAAGGGTAGCGAGGTGGTGATCGACATGGAGAATAGCCCTTGCATCTAGTTCTGGATCACTACTGACCTGGCCCACTTCCTTGTCCTTGGGAGGGTAAAGGATTTTATGGGGGATCAGGTAGTTCTTGACTGACTACAAACAAGGCATTCCCCTAGTGATTGAGCAAACATTGAATGTGGTTGAGCTCTAGTTGGACCTTGTCTGTTTGGATTTGAATATGAAGATTGACATTAGAGAGAACATTAATTTTGTTAAAAATATAAAAATTATGTTTTAGCTCTTCATGATTAAATCAAACATACTTCCTAGCTTTCCAAATTTAAAACATAATATCAGCTTGAAAGATCTACCAAAAGAGATTATATTTAGTAGGCAACATAGTTGAGTCCCCTAAGAGAGCCATTTTCCACGTAAAATTTTTCAGGTGAAAAGGCTGGATAAGAGAATGGATCCAATGCTACATATTTTAAATGTGGGGATAAAACCAAAATAGATGTTTAATTATTTCTGGTTGATAGCAGGGCAAGAAGATTGGGTTAGGCACACACAAATGCTTGAGCTGATCACCCATTGAGAAACTTTGGTAGAGAAGGCACCATAAAAAATGAGATTTTTTGGGGCTCAATAGAAGCAGAGCCACTGTGCTAAAATGCTTGACCTAGATCCCTTCACGAGAATAAAGATTCCACCTAATATTGAACATATCAACTCAAACATATTATGGAGCCAATAATTGATATCCAACTGAGGAGTGTATCAGGTGAAAGGGGTGGTTGTTGGCCAATGCCAATCCCTCCACTAAAGAACATGAGAATTAACTCCAATTTTATGCAAATATTCATCAGTTATGGAACCTTGAATTTTTTCAATTGCCTCTACATCTAAATTTATTAGGTGATATTTATTTTGAAGTTGTTGTAGAGTGATCCAAACCCTACTTTATTTACAAAAGAGATCACTAATAAACTTTACACATTTTTTGAAAAGGTGTATCCCTTCAACCCATGGGACCAGGGCAAAGGGAACATTGTGAAAGTTAAGAGAAGGCAACCACCAAAGAGACTGAGAGTTAAGGGAGAGGCCATTTCTAAACCCATCACTAGCCCAACTTAAGTGAGGTTTAGGCTTCTCCAAAACCTTCCATAGAATTTAAATAACAAAGGTCCCCTTGATTTTAATAGGCACTAGGGAAATAAGAAAAGAGTAAATACCTAAGCCTTGCCAGGCTTTCCTGCCATAGGGAAGGCCCTAAGAAATGCAATGGTGAAGAAGAATCTTCCAGACCTCATCCCTAGAAATACCTCTATTTATCTATTTGGCCCCTACAACCAACCCTTAGAGATTGATATTGAGAAGACCCAGTCCCCTTGATTCCTTAGGATGAAAACAAATATTCCATGCAACTCTATTGAAGCCCTTGTGTTCTTCAGAATTGGCCCAAAGAAAATCTCTTAAAAGTATTTATAATTTGTTGTAGGTAGCATTATAAGGGGCTCAACAGGAGGAATAGTAAACATGTGTGGTGGCAGAAACTTTAGAGCAGATTTAAAACTTACCAACCAACGACAAAGGCTTAGTTATACAAAAAGAAATATTTTTTATACTCTCTACACCACATTAGACCATAAGTCAGAGGGAGAGGTTAGAAAGGCAAACATAATGCCTAAGAACTTGAACTACACCCTCGATAAAATCAACTGGCATTGAAATTCTTCAAGCCAAGAAGGTTTAGGGTTCAGAGCCTGCTTATAACATTGAGTCTTCATCTATTGAATGGAAGATCCTAATGCCAAAAAATATATATGTAAACATTTCATGGCATTTTTAATGGATTGTTCCTCCTCTTGGAAAGTGAGAAAGGAGTCATCCCCAAAATGGTCGTTTAGAATTTATCGATGAGGCTGAGGGTGAAAAATGCCTTTCACTGAACCTTAGGTAGAATAATTAGCTAGAAGATATCTAAAACCTTATGCTATAAGAACATATAGGGAAGGGGCTAAAGGGTAGACTTTCCTTATGGAGAGATGCATCTGAAACAAAGTTGATTGGGTGCCATTAATGGTAATACAAGCCATTGTATCCTGAAAAAGCATATTAATAGTCTGAACAAACTTTGGACCAAACCCTGATGCTTGAAGCATTAACAAAATGAAGGATACTAAATGTGATCATAAGCCTTTTCAAAATCAATCTTAACAAATAGGGACTTTAGATTAGAAATTCTAGCCCACTCTATACCTTCTTAGAAATGATGACATTATCTAGGATGAATCTATTTTGAATGAATCTTGTTTGTTCACTCTGAATAATAAGAGGAAGAATGTGTCTTACCTTGAGATCCAGAGCTTTGGAAATAATCTTATAGAAGACATTGAGAAATGTAATAGGCCTCTAGTTTGTGATAATTTTAGGATTACCAGCCTTGGGGATGAATTTAATATTACCCTAATTGATAAGGGTTCCCAAGGAATTGGTTAGAACTACTTCAGTGTAAACTTGGTGCAGATTAAAGTCAACAAAGTTCCTTAGGGTTTGATAAAACTCCATGGGATATCATCAATTCTTAGGGCTTTGTCCACAACCATTTTTTTAGCAACCTCATGAAGGTCATTGAGGGATAAATGCCTGTCACAAGCAATTCATTGAGAGTTGGAAAATTTATAGTGTACTACCTAAAGACATTGGAGGAAAGTTGCCTCCCTTTTTGGAGAAGAGGTATGCATCGAGAAAATTCCATGATAATGATGCACAAAGGATTGTAATCTATTCATAAGTTTGGTAAGTCTGGCATTTCCTTCCTTGACAACTTTAATTCTATCAACAATTCTTTGAGAGCGTAAGAGAGAAAATAAGTCCTTGGTCACTCTATCACCAATTTTGAGACAATGCATATGAGCTCTCAGTTGATGTCCTCTAGCTTTTTGTGTTTCCTCAATCTAGAATTTATGCCTCGACTATGCCACTTGAGTTTGAAGGTGAACATTAAAAGGTTCTTGTTCTAGCTCCTGTGAGACACAAATGAACTCATGATTTGTATCATTGTGAAAACACCTTCTGAAGATAGCTACTTGCTTGCTATAGATCCAAAAAAATGTGGAAGTGTGACCTAGCACCTTAGACCATCACTGAATCCAACTAGTATCTCTTTTTTGTCGAGGAACTAAGTTCCAAATTCTAACAATATGCCCCACCATTTTTTCATGTTTAATGTGGGTAGTATTGAGATAGAATTGCATGGATGCAAGATTGACTTGAGGAGAAGTCAATTCAAAATTAAAGCAAATATGGTGATGATCCAAGAGAAAAGTATCAAGAGTGACTGAGATAGGTGTCTCCCTGATTGGAGCAAAACAAAAAAGATCATGTTCAACAAGTAAAGCTCTATCAAGATGTTGAATCACACTATCATCCCCTTGGTAGAAGTTAGACCAAGTGAACCATGAGGAGTCTGAATCCTTTCTCTAGTGGTGGTTAGGATTAAAAACCTCTAGTTTGTTGTGCATGTAGAACCATGCATCCCTTTCTCTTGTACACCATCACATCGAAAGGCACCCTTCTTTGTCCTCAGTCGACTCCACCATATTAAAGTCACCATAGAGGATCCAATGGGCATTTAGGAGAGAGTCGGCTAACCATCTCCACATGGTTGCTTGCTCCACAACATCATTAGAAGCATATAAATTAGCCATCCTAACAATGCAATTTTTGATATAAGAAAGGGTCCATACCACCTAATGGGTGGGATCTGAACCCTAAGAAATAATGTTTTGAGCCAACTTCAGAGCCAAAAAAGTGACGGCCCCACCACATGTAGTATCATGCCTAGTGGCTTGATAAATGGCCCTAGACCCAATGATCCATGTTGTATGTTGAAATAGGAAGCCAAAAATCTTGACTTCTTGAATTTTTTTTTATGCTACTAAAAAACTGGTAACTATTCTTGATCACATACTTACATGGTGGATTAGTAAGACCTCAAACATTAAAAGAGTACACAATCTTTGGATAGGATCAAGGTGTAGATATCCAATTACTAGCACCATTTATGTTAAATTTGTCAATCTTACTCAAACTACACTCAAATACATACAAGAGATTTCATGGGTTAATCTCTCACTTTCTCTCTCTTTTCGAGAGTCCATCCTTCTCTTTCATCCTTGTATGTCCTCTTGAGAGGGCATCATGGGTTTGTTCCAATTTCTTCTTGACAATTCTTTTCATTGAAAAGACATTGCTTCACCTGAATGTCTCGCTATGCCTTCTCAAATAGGGGCAAAATGTAGACATCCAATTCCTAACACCATTTGTGTTGAAATTGTCAATCTTACTCAAATACACAAATCAGGTCAAAATCCATAAAAAATGATAAATGGTTCAAGCTTGTCATTTACAAGTGTCAATTTAGGTTAATGTACCCCTAAATGGGGTGATATATTTTATGGGATACCTAACTTTGATAAGATCATTTTCAGTCAAAATGATGATTTCACCATTTAGTGCTCTAGGTCACTTTTTTCTTCTAATTCATATGTAAATGTCACATACCTTTGTTATTCTGTGTTGACAACATCCTAAATGGGATTGTGGTCTATATGCATATAAAATTGACTTCCAATTCCTCTCTAATCAAATTATGACTCATTAATATGACTTTTTGACCATTTTGATTAATTATGCACCAATTTTCAAATAATTACACTAAACTTGATTAATCATGTTTAGTACTAATTAATTTAAATCAAGATCTTAAGTGGATTTTCCATGAAAGTTATTAGTTATTTCAATATTTAAATTTGATTCTCAATATCTGCATCACCTAGTGATATCATCTATGAGGTGGCATCCATTAAGTTATAAATGCATAAAATATCAGATTATGGGCACCCATGCCTCTTTAATGCCTCTCTATCCCAAATATTTATGGAGATATTTGTAGTTTCAATTATATAAAAGGATTTATTCATGGCCACACATGTCGATCTTGAGATGGATGGCCATGGTTGATCCTGAACAAATTAGAGAAACTATAAATAGAGGGTCATTCACTCATATTTTTAAGCCTGATATATCTAATGTTATAATGCAAAACATTTTCCATAAACCTTTGTATTGATCATTAAGTTTTATTAGCAAGCTTCATTTGATAGGCTAGTTTAGTGGTTTCACATCTTAAGCCTAGTTTTTGAGAAGTGTTCTTAAGGCCATGGAGGAGTTTTTCCACCATTGTTGACAAAGACAAGGATGGTTGATCAGGGGAAAACACATTTTTGAGCCACTTTTGGATGATGGAATCCATTTGGGAAGGTAACTAGTATGCTTTCTTTCATTTATTTCTTCATTATCATTTACAAATTCATCTTGAATAGATAGGCTTGATTTAATTAGCTCTTTATGTAATTTTCCTTGATTTCTTGGACTAATACTTGACTAATCATTTCTTATAATCTTACTCTACATTTTGGCATGTTCGGTGGGACTGCACCCCACAAATTTGGTCACAAGGCACCTACAATCAACCTACTAATCTTTTCCATGCAAAATCTTGGAGTTAGAGGCCAAAAGGAGTGAAAATTTTAAGTAACACACATTTTTTTGTGAGTCATGGTTTTGTCCCTATGTAGTCATGGGATTGTCATTCTAACTTGCGTTATTGTGTTTTAACTATGTTTTTTGGCTTAACGATTGTCTTTGTCTACATGTCTAGTAGTGATATTACAATCCCACTACTCATAAGTTATGATATTATAATCCCACTAATCACAAGTAGTGATATTACAAGTTCGCTACTTTTTAGTATTGATATTGCAATCCTGCTACTTTTTAGTGGTGATATTGCAATCCTATGACTGACTTAGTGGTGAGATTACACTGTGAGTCATGGTATTGCAGTGTGTATAATAGATCATTTTCTAGAGCTTGGTTTGGGGTCATTTGGACTCCATTTTTTATGATGTTTTTAAAAAAACCATGTGTTTTATTCCAAATTTTTTGAATATGCAATCAATTTCACTAGTTTATGTAAGTTTGTGGACAATAGCCAAACTTTTATATTGTCATTAATTAACAAGAAGACATGCTAGAGGTGGATTTAGACTAAAAGTATTAACTCTTAAATTGGCTTGACTTTCCATATATACCTTTTTAAATCTTATACATTTTTGCACTTAAAATCTTCAAATTTCACAACATTTTCCTTGTACATTAATAAATTACCATTATTAAACCTATAATTACATTAAAAATTTCCAACTTTTATAATGAAAAACATTTTTATTGAAAGTGTGGGGGATGTTAGAATTTTTCATTAAAAAAGTACTTAAAATTTGAAATATGTTTAGCAAAAGAAAATATGTTTGAGGATTATGTAACATGGCTCAAGATTAATTATGAGTGCTTTAGTATAAATAAACTTTATAAATTGATTATGAAATTTAGAAGTTGAAGACACAATAAATGTTGAAATAATGATAGTTTTAATAGTTTCAATAAACTAAAATTTGGTTAGAAATGTTTTTATAAAAATAATAATGATTATAATCAAATGTCAAAAAAACATTTCTACCCTAGCTCACCTTACCTTAGTCATTTAAGATACATGATTAAGACATCTCATGCTCGAGGGAAAAAATAATAATATTAATGTGTTTATACAAGGTAAAATAAATTAAGGATAATATACTAAATTTGATTAATAATACTTTATTATTTTGGGTTTCATATGGTGTCTCTCTATATTGATCTAAAGGGTAAATAATTAATATCTTAAAGTATCATGATGTATATATATCTACAACAAGACTAATGAGATGATATATTGAAATATAAAAAATGACCATTTAATTTTTATTTATGTATCATTACGTTTATTTTGAGTAGGCTATGTTTTTGGTATGGAGAAGACAACAACTTAGTATATAGATTGTAGGATGCTTCCACTTTATATATATATTTTTGTTAGTCCTTGGTATCTTGAACTTAGTTTAAGTTATGCTTGTTAAAACTATGTTGTTTGTTACATTTATAAATGAATTACAAATTTTATAAATAAATAAAACTTTCACTTAATTAATATTATTATTTACATCAATAAGTGTAACCCAAAATGGTATTTGAGAGTGGTGGTGGAGTGTAATTTTTGTGAATGTTTTCATAAAAATGATTGGTCTTAAATTTGACATCTATTTCATTGGTATATGATGACACAAAATATGATTTATATTTTGGATCTCTACATTGATGAGCCTCTAGTTATCTTTGTCACACTGCTTATATATGTGAATCTAGGTAAGATTTTACTTTAGTTTGTATTTATTACTGATTTTGATTGGTGATTCTCCTTTTGGATGGTAGGGGTACCCTATTTTAAATGACTACCACCTTTTTCTCTCTCTGCATCCATGGATGCAAGGAAATCTAGAGTGAATTAAAGTAACTATGGCACTGAAACAAGGGAAGAAATTCATTTTGAAAGTCTTTCACGAGATAATGTTGTTAATTCTGACTCTCTATTACCTAATGTTGTTTTGGATATACCTGAATTTGACAAATCATATATTTTTTATGAAAACTTTACCTTGATTACATATTTTGTGGGTTGAGTCCATCCTGAGAGTCTTTTGAAACAATGGGTTCATAGTCACTAGCAAGGCCATGGATTGAAATTAGGAGTCCAAAATCTTACCAAGGGTTTTTTTTTTGTTTCATTTTTCTAGACCTAAATAGTGTAAATCCTTTTTCAACCATGGTCTTTATTTTATGCTTATTTCAAATATGGAAAGCTAGAAATTATGTTTATTTTAATCATGAAGAGATAGAACATAGTTTTTTTTTTATTAACAAAATTATTGTTCTATCTAATGTTACTCTTTAGATTCAAAGACAAATTGATAAATTTATCTTGGAACTTAATCAGATCTAGAGTTTTCTCAACCACTGGGAAATGCCCTCATACACGCTTAGCCAATAACCTCCTGAGATGCCACATTTTCCATTGTCTCTTTGAGAGCGAGGATGTGATGCATGTTGGCAGTGTTCGAGAATCAGAAATGAGAGTCATTATCCTTGATGATCACCATCATGATGGTCTTCCAAGTGATGTGGTGGTTTGAGTGGCTCTTCTAGAAATGGAGGTGAGGGTAGGGGCTGGGGCCTGCCTCCTTTGAATCATGATGGTGAGAACAGGGGTTAAGGTCCTCCCCAAAGATAAATTTAAGTAAATGGCTCTATAAATCTCTCTTGAAATTAAAAAATATGATGTATTAGAAGCTCAACAAATTGACAGCTAAGATCCCTTAGCTATGGGCAATGATCCTCCTGCTTTGGGAAGATGGGGTGGTCCATCTCCACTGCCTCTCTTGGCTTCCATGTTTATTGTGGTTGCTTAATTTTTCTCTTTATTACTTTGTGATCTTTCATTCTTTGTGCTTAGCTATTATGAAATATTGATTTGATGTTTTTTTGAGTGGTTATTTATTGACCATCTATTCAACTTTTCTCATGGTTTTTTCCCTCAGTGTGAATTTCCTTGTGGGGTGTGACTTTTCCACCTATTTTTTTTGTATGATTGGTGTTGTACAATACTATTTTTTTATTAATATATAGATATGCTTTTCAATCAAAAAAATCATAATATCTTAAGGATATGGTAAAGTTTGGAGCCCTTATTTTTATTTTTAAGCTGGATTGATACAACTAGATTGAAACCATCTATCACCATTCAATAAAAAGATCAATAAAAAAGATGATATAGTCATTAATAAATATAAATTTCTTCAATTTATAAAACTATAATTTGACAAATCCAAGATAAATATCTTGAAATTGATACACACAAACACACACATGTGTCTATATATATGTTTATATATATGAATGAATATGAAAACATTATATATTTCTTTATAATTTTTATCATGAAATTACTTTTCAAACATATCTCATACATTATCATATACTTTCACCCTATAAAATGTAGAAGCCTTTATATTAATATGAATAAAAATAAACTTAAATTTTTATATATAATTTTTAATATATATATATATATATATATATATATATATATATATATATATATATATATATATATTATAATTCTAAGAAAATTATTATAAAATAAATATACAAAAGTAATAAGAAATTAAAAGCCATGTTGTATAAAAGTATAACATGTCAATTTTAAAAAATTAGTAAAATTATTTTAAAAAAAGTGCATGGCTTGTACAAATTTTAATCAATAATATATAGTTTCTACATAAAAATAAGTGAAGGAGGTTTAGAATCATATAAATATGATTGGAATTTTGAAATTTATATATAAAAAAAGTTTATTATATTAGAATGCTATATTGGATTATATTTTTCTCCAATCAATTACTCTCAACAAATGCTTATATATATAAACCATTTTATTCACAATATAAATACAAAAGTGATAGAAAATTATATCAATGGTGAAATGCACCACATGGAATTTTTATGCTTGAGAAGAACAATCAAAATCAAATTTTATTGAAAAAACTAAAACGTTAGTTTATAAACAAACATATGCATTAGATTTAAAAATTAATTTTTTTTTATAAGTGTTATTTTTTATTATTTATATAAATAATTATTATAAATTTAATTGATATTTTAATGATATATATTTTTAATTAAACTATTTATATTAAAAAATTTATGTTGTTATAATTAAATATAAAATTTAAAACTAAATTCTATTTAAATTATAGATTTGATTAATTTTTTTCAATAAACATTAAATTTTATTTAAAATAAAATTTTATATTTTTTCCTTTTAAACATTCTCATAATTTATTTTGAATGCTTAAAACTAAATGGTTAAAGTTCATATGAATGAATTAAAAAAATGAATTGACATTTCACATCACACTCAATGATCTATCACCAAGGAAAAAATAGAATGATAGATGAATTAAAATCTTAGATCTTAAATAAATTTCCAAGACATTAGGATGAAGTACGCCCCTATTTTTTAAATAAAATATTTAATAAATTACTTAAATTAAAAAATCAATATAATAAAAATATCAATATCAATAATTAACACGTAAAATATAAATTCAATGTGAGAAAGGGAAAATAACTAGTATCAAAGTTAAAAAATTAAAAAGAAATAATCACAATAATGATTAAAAAAAAACTTAAATTAAATGAAAAATTAAATTTTAAAATTTTAAATTAAATTAAAATTTTAACAAGAACAAAGTATTTTCAAATACATTCTTAAAATGATGTTAATGACTAGATAATTTGCATTAGTAAATATGAATTTCTTAAGTACCAAAAATCGATTCAAAATAATGAACGTAACACAAAGAACTAGGAAGATACCAAGAACTTACCCCTATTATAAATGAAAACCAAACCATAAACCTAAATCTATAAACAAATTTCAAAACATTAATGCAATGTATTGATATTACTATTGACAATGATAAGTTGTAATATATACATAACTATACCATTCTGATGAACCTAAATAAGACATCAATTTATAAAATTATTAGAACAATTAGGTAGGTTGTAAAAAAAATAATGGATTAACCCAACAATGATAACCAAGTGGTGAGTGAGTTCAGTGTTAGAAGTGGTAGGTCTCGAGGTCCATTTTCTGGGATAACCACTCTCTAGCGCCATTCCCATACTAAGGTACAAGAGGTTATTCGTGAAAGGTATCCATAATGTAATGGGCTATCGACTTGGTATTTAATGCAATGGAGTTAGCATGTAGCTTGAACCCTATCTTCAATACGATGAGACAAATCTACAGTCCATGGTTATGGATACTATTCACCATTGGTTTGGGCATTCTGTTACAAAAATGCCTACGATTCTGGATCCATTTCAAAAATCATGTTACCCGACATTTTTTGCTAATGAGGTGGAGGTGAGTTGGTGAGATCACTTAGATGTATCCAAACCCACCAAGGGTTTAATTATAACTAAGGCATGTGATGCCAAATGTGATTGTTAATAGAGGTATTAGTGTTAATAGAGCATGTGGTTGGACCTATAGTAGTTGTGGTGTATTCGATAAATTGGTATTATTAGATGGTTTGAGCGGCTTGTAATTGGTGGGCTATAGCATCCCATCTTGTGGTAGATCTTGTACTCTTGGAAGCTAGTATGGTTTGACAATTTGAAAAGATTGCAGTTTGTGAGTTTTAGTGTCCCATTAAAGTGGTATTATTGTTTAAAAGGATTATTCATAGGGATTTGGGGCCCCCATTTGTCTCTCAAACTGGTTTTTACTCTGATAATAAAAAGCAATATCCAATTGGAGCTCTGGGCAAAAGAAAATACCTATCTAAAAAAATAAAAAACATGGAATGTAATATATAACCTTAAACCTAGTTAGAAATTGAAGAGAAGAAAATAATTCAACTAAAATCCAAATGAAAAAAAAAGTGGAAACTAAAAACAAAAACTATAAACCAAGACCTCTAGAACTACGAAAGTGGGACAAAATTGTTTGGGTAAAGGCAAGAAAAGGAACACTAATAACACTAGGGAAGGAGGAGACAAGAGGTCTACTAATTGTGACTTTTAAAAAGGTAAACTAATGGTTTCCAAGACTGGTTCATACCTAATCCCACATCTCTATTGTTTTCATATTTGTTAATCTCAATAGCGTCTCTTCGATGATACTTTAATAAGTGATCTTTCACAACTAAACTTTGGTATCCTCAATGTAAACATGATGCTTGGTATTAACTAAGTGTTCTACTAGTGATGCCTTACTGTTTGGTATTTAATAGATATTAGTTGCATGTCCCATAATTCTTAGTGAACTTGATGCTAGAAATAACATTATTGATGTGTTGATTGAATTCTTCCAAATTTTACATACTATGTGGCCAATTTATGTGTGTCATCAACATACCTTTTCCACCATGTTAGTCTAAGAAGGAAAGAGTGGAGAGAACTATGCTTTCAAAAGACTCGATGAATAGGTTGGCAACAATTGGAGAAATAAGTGATCCCATCGCAAATCTTTTTGTTCGTTCATAAATCAAAACTCTAAAAGTGAAAAGTGTTGACCTCAAATAAAGCTTAACTATAGACTTCATTTCCTCATCACTTATCTAGTCACTACTCAGATAACTTCTAAAATGAGAATTTTTATTAAAAGAGATACTACATTGAAACTAACTAAAATATCCTTATTGGAAACTTTCTTATCTTTAGTGAATTCAACAAAATCCAAAGATTTTTTAATGAAAGAAGTTTTTCTTAATAAAGGTTTCATTTTTCTAGTAAGAAATAAGGTTGAGAGATAAGTGGATGAATTAGTGGTAGTTATAATAGGTCTCCGCATGATGCTTGATTTATGTGTCTTAAAGCAACCATAGATTTTATGAATATTTTCATTCTTTTTTTTAGTAAGAGACATTTCTTTAAGTTGACGTGTAAGAAAGAGAAATTGAACCTTTTTTAATGATTTTAAACACTTTGAAAACTAAATTAACCGAATGCTAATAATCAATTTTTTTATTTTAAAAATAATCTAAAATATTAAAATAAAAACCAACATTGACCATCACAATTATATCATTACTTATATCAACATTAATGATATGACAATATTTACATTGGAATTAATTTTTTTGAAAGCAATTCACTCTACGTTAAAAATATTAGGGTAAGGGATTTGGCTTACTTTAACACGTGACACAATCTTATTTCAATTCTTCAACAATTTCAATAGAATCTCTTTTAAAATAATTTTAACTTCCACTTAAAAAATCTTCTCTAAAGATACAAGTCAATGCAACCACAAAACCTTTTTCAAAATGTTTAAAGAGGCGATCAAACAAAAAAGTTGATACTTTAACGCTAATTTGATTTCCCAAACATCAATCCAAATTCCTATTGACAATAAACTTTATTAGGTAAAACATGAGAGAAAATAAAATGGACGTTCACTTTGTGTCTTCTTGTTAAATAAATGACAATAAACTAGACGTTTTATAAGTCTAGATGTTGTCAATAGACTTGATTATTTAATGAATAAGTAGAGAAGTTATATTCAAACATTTAAGAGGTAGTGTTCAGTTTCAACACATCATTTTTAAATTGGTTCGGATCATTTTCAATGTTATGATATAATCATTTTTTTTCATTAAATAATTAATGGTCCCTTTTTTTAATAATTGTATTTCATTTATATACACATCTGGGATTCTAAAAGAAATATGGATAAATTTGAACATGTTAAGTGTAATAATATATAAGATTTAAAAAGGTGTATATGAAAAATCAAGTCAAGTCAAAATAAGAGTTAAGACTTTTAATTTGAATATACCTCTACCACATCTTCTTTTTAAATAATGATAATATAAAAGTTTCGCTGTTACATACAGATTCAAATTATTTAATAAAAAAGTTGAGAAGCAATATATATACGATTAAATGGTAGGGTCCACTTTCAATACGCCAATCTTTTTTTGAGTTGGGTCAGTTCACTTTCAACATCATGATATAACGATTTCTTCCCACTATAGAAGTAATGGCCCCTTCTTTTAATAATTGTACTTCATTTATGTACACATCTAGAATTTAGGGATATTTGGATAAATTTGAAGGTGTTAAGTACAACAATGTATAAGATTTATAAAGGTATATCAAGTCAAGTCAAGATAAGAGTTAAGACTTTTAATCCGAATCTACCTCTACCACATCTTTTTGTTAAATAACAACAATACGAAAGTTTGATTGTTGTCCACAAACTTGGATTATTTAATTAAAAATTTGAGAACCCATGTGTAAACATTTAAGTGGTAGGATCCACATTTAAAATGTCAATCTTTTTTTTCATACATAAAAAATCAAGTCAAGTCAAGATAAGAGTAAAGACTTTTAATTTGAGTCTACCTTTACCACATCTTCTTGTTAAATAAAAACAATATAAAAATCTATCTATTTCCCACAAACTTGAATTATTTAATTAAAAATTTGAGAAGCCATGTGCAGACATTTAAGTGGTAGGGTCTACTTTCACAATGTCAATCTTTTTTTCAAATGTGTTGGTTCACTTTCAACATCATGATATAACTATTTCTTCTCACTATAAAATTAAAGGCCCCATCTTTTAATATTTGTACTTCATTTTTGTACACATCTAGAAATTTAAGGGAAACTCTACACAAATTTGAAGATGCTAAGTGCATCAACATATAAGATTTAAAAACGTATATATGAAAAATCAAGTCAAGTCAAGATAAGAGTTAAGAATTTTAATTTGATTCTACCTCTACCACATCTTCTTGTTAAATATTGACAATATAAAAGTTTGATTGTTGCCCAAAAACTTGGATTATTTAATTAAAAAGTTGAGAAGCCACATGCAAATACTTAAGTGGTAGGGTCCACTTTCAATACGTCAATATTTTTTTTGGTTGGGTTAGCTCACTTTCAACATCATGATATAAACATTTCTTCCCTTATAGAATTAATGGCCTGTTCTTATAATAATTGTAATTTATTTATGTACACATCTGGAATTTTAAGTAAAGTTTAGTGAAATTTGAAGATGCCAAGTGAAAAAATGAATAAGATTTAAAAAGGTATACATGGAAAGTCAAGCCAATTTAAGAGTTAAGACTTTTAATCTAAATCCACCTCTACAACATCTTCTTGTTAATTAATGACAACATAAAAGTTTGGTTGTTTTCTACAAACTTAAATTATTTAATAAAAAATTTAAGAAGCATTGATATTCAGCATTTAGGAGATCCCACTGAATCCTCCTATTGAGTTACAATGAATTCTTAAGACAAGATAACACAACCAAACACACTCCTATTGAGTTTCAATGATCCTTACTCTGCCAATCACACTCCATAATTTGCAGTCTCACTTTGTTAGCTCACATGCATCATAACCTTGGTTCATAGATTTGTACACATCATGTGGGACCCACATTCACACATCCATGTGTAAGCGAGCTATGACTTTTTGACTCATTGGGTGGCCTACTAGATTTTAGGTCAACACTAGACATTGACACCTTAATATTTGTTATTCATGTAGCAATGATTCAAATCAAAAAGATAGTTGGAGCATTTATTGATTTATCTATTGCCACCAACCATTACTATCAGGAAGATAGTCATGCCATCCTACATCATCCTCGATAGATTAACAATAGTTATCACTAACCCTGTAATGTACATGCTATATATATTTGTAACATAAGGTATTTGATCACCAAACACATAAAGACTCAACATTAATAGTAAGACTTGAGCAAACATAGATTAATAGATCAATGCCATTGTAATTCAATCTTGTAGTTGATTACATACACATTTATAATGCATATTGCTTGCCCTAAGCATCTTTACTACATACATGCATTGTATAACATTTGTACACTATTTTTCCCTATTCACCATTAAAGAATAGAAATTGCATTTCTTAAAAATAGTAATATTGTATAGATTTTGCATCAATCAATATGTGAAGATACACATTGATAAGGATCCGAAAGAGTAGATAGGGTGTAAAATAAAGATAGGTGGATGGGTTGAATCTGATTCATGGTGTACACAAGGGACAAATAATGTTGTGCCACATGTTTTCTTTACATAGGATCTCAAATTTGATAGGCATTTAAACTTCACAAGAACCATGATCTAGTACACATCAAATTTGGGACCCAATGAGATGTTTATGTGACAAATATCACCAAATTATGCATTTATGATTTGTATAGACTCAGTGTGTGAAATTGGTCTATATAGATGAGATCAAATTCTAAATAAAATGGAGAACCAGTGTTCAAATAAGTATTAAAATAATCAATTCATCCTTAATGAATATAAATTACATTTCTTACAAATAGTCTTCTGCTCCACCTAAGGTGTTTTGGTTATTGTTTCTCAATATCTCTACACATTCACTTTATATATCCATAAATTGACTATCTCCCACATGCTAGGGTTATATCAAAACCCTTGCAATGACCATTACAGTCAACATTCAATGTATTACAAGGCCCTTTAAGGTATCTCCTAAGAGATACTTTGAAATAAAATTATAATCATGTGCATGTTTAAGGTATTTACTAGGAGAACCCTTGAAGGTATTATAAGACCCTTCAAGATATCTCCTAGAAGATACCTTGAAAGGCATTTTAGTAACTTCAAGGGTACCATGAAGGTATTTATTAGAATATACCTTTCAAACATGCGTAAGGTTACCCTTGAAGATATTATAAGGCCCTTTAAGGTATCTCCTACGAGATACTTTGAAAGAAAATTCCAATCATGTGCATGTTCAAGGTATCTACTAGAATAACCCTTGAAGTTAGTACAAGGTCCTTCAAGGTATCTCCTAGGAGATACCTTGAAATAAAATTCCAATAATGTGCTTATAAAGCTCTTCAAGGGCTCTCTTATTAGATACCTTGAACATGTACATGATTAAAATTTTATTTCAATTCATCTCTTAGAAAATACCTTGAAGGGCATTGTATTACCTTCAAATGTACCCTGAAGGTATCTCTTATGAGATAAATTTCAAACATGCATAAGGGTACCTTTGAGGTATTATAAGGCCCTTCATGGTATCACCCATTAGTGCCTTAAAACATACTTTGAAGGGCCATTTAATACCTTCAAGGGTATCATTATGCATGTTTGAAAGGTATCTCTTAGGAGATACATTCAATGTCCCCTTGAATGTATGACAACACCCTTCAAGGTATATCTTAGGAGATACCTTCAAATACCTTATAATACCTTCATGGGTAACTTGAAGGTATCTCATAAGAACTACCTTGAAGGAAAAATCAACTCTTGTTCATGTTTGAAAGGTATCTCCTAAGAGATACCTTTAAGGTACATTTGAAGGTATTAGAAGGCCCTTCAAGGTATCACTCAGTTCTGCCTTTAAGGAGATATGTTTGAACATACATAAGGGTACCCTTGAAGGTCTTACAAGTCCATTCAAGGTGTCACCTAGTAGTTCCTTCAAACATACTTTGAAGGGTCTTTTAATACCTTCAAAGTTACCATTATGCATGTTTAAAAGGTATCTCGTAGGATATACCTTCATGTCCCCTTAAATGTATGACAATGCCATTCAAGGTATCTCTTTAGATATTCCTTCAAGGGCCTTTTAATATTTTCATGGGGTTACATTTGCTTTATATTCCATTCTTTGTGCATCATTCAGAACATTTTGATCTGCAGGTTATGTATACCCATTTTGATCAATTTCCTACAAATATTTAGATTTTAGTAGATTCTTCATCCTTCTACACCAATAATTGAAATTTTCACCTTTAAAGATAGGAAATAGGCTATTGGGTACACCATTTATAGCAATATTTTCTATTAGAATAATTTGCAATCAAACAGAAATACACAACACAACATTGAAGAGATCTCTCAATTAAAATACTCCCCCTTTGTCCTAAAATTTGGGACCACACACCAAAAAATCTCATTATTATTATTTTTCAATTAAAATTACTAATAAAAATTAGTATCAAATGAGAACTATTGAAAATATGTCTTTTGTTGATAATGAAATAAGCAAAATTTTTGAACACCTTAGCCAACTCACAAAAATAATTATTTCAGGAGATTTACAAACATATAAAACAAATATTTTGTCTACAACAATTATCTACTAAAATCAAACAATGTGGCCAAATTTTGGCTCTTGATCCTTCATCGTACAAAAAAATTAAATCCACTTGAAATTATAAATATGTGCAAAAATGAACCACTCCTTGCCACACCTTGCTTAGATATGCTCCTTTACAAACGAAAAAAAATCTTCTTATAGGTGCCTCTTATCAAATGAAATCTACAACAAAAAATATATAAAATATATTTATTGACACTTCTCTTACTAATCAACCAATCACTCAATAAAGCTTTGATTCACTTTCCACGCCTCTTTTCAAATATGACTTTTATTCTTCAATCAATTTTTCATATTCTAAATAACCAATTAAAAGTATTTCTATTTTTTATTCTCCTCTATCTAGTCTTTCTTTAACATTTTAAAATTGTGAATTTCGTTAAGAAACAGAAAAGGTATTGCATATTTACTACTACTATTTCAAATTGTCAAAAAAATGAAAATAATTCAAACCAAACCTTTATCTTATTTATCTCTTTGCAGTGCCAAGCTTCCTTCTTCCTCAGATTTAGCTCCTAGATTTGAATTGCTCCTAAATCCCTAAGATCTAGCTCCTAGATTTAACTTGCTCCCAGATTCTTTAGATCTAGCTCCCATATCAAACTTTCTCCCAAATTCCTCAGATTTGGCTTTGATATCTAATGAAATAAAATTGAGACAAAAAACAAAACCCCAAAATGATCTGTAGACCATTGAAATCTGTATTAAATTCCATGTTGATAGAGTTTAGTTTTTTAAAGATATTTGTAGACTTATTGCATGGAAGATCTTTTAGTGTCGTTTCATATAGAATTTATTGTGTTCAATCTTATATTTCAGTGCATTATATACTAGATCTTTACTCACAGTAAAATTTTAAGTAGTTACACATTATTATTTTCTTCGTACTATGACAATCGAAAGATATGAAATATGATGTGGCAACATTTTTGCAATTTCCTTAAATTATTATGGAAAATAAATGCTATGTCCATTATATTTTTATGCTCTCTTATTTCATGTGTTACTTGAATGAATAATTATATTCACACGTGTGATCGACATCTCTTCCATTTGAGTCAAACTTCCCAGTTCAAGTGGTTGGGGCCTAGTATCCATTTTATTAGCTTCAAAAAAATTATGGACATCTTTCTCTTGTCAACAACTACTACAAATAGGCCCTTCTAGAGCTTGACGAATACTCATTCCAAGATAACACTCTTGACATATATAACACATACATGGAAAAACAAGTTTGTATAACTCACATCAAAATAATAATTATACAATATTAGAATCAATATCAACATTTTTGTTTAGATTAGGTACTTTTTCTTGTTGATTTGTTTAGAACCCTTGAATTTCACTTGGCCTTCTCTTTTGTGGTGGTTCACTATTTTTGGGTCAATTATTAGTCTTACTTCTTCCAATAGTGGCTATTTTTTTAATTCTACATATGCCTTGAATTATTCTCATATATGTTAGAAAAATTGAATTTCAATGTATCTATTCAATTTTGTACATGCCTTGGAACATGGTCAGGTATGTTAACATAATTGAATTTCAATGCATCTATCAATATTTCCACTAGGGTTTATTGTACTCTTTTCATACCACTTTCATTTCAACCAACAAGCTTGATAAGGATTTAAAAAAATCCATCATATGGCCTAGTTATGTATCCATCATAGTGTTATCATCATGATTGACATCAACATTAGAATTTGTGAGACTGTGTCTTTGTATTGCATTTTGATTATGTTATCATAGTTTTTCATTTTCTGCATCAATCATTTGATCTATATGCATTGATATTTTTAATCTTGTTTGTAATTTAAATAGGTCTTATTGAGATGTCTGTGCACGATGCTCTCTCATATGATCTGCTTGTTTTCTCATTTGTGCTTCTAGTTCTTCAACTCGTAAATTGGCTTTACATTTTGTATGTCAATGTTTTTTATACTCATTTTTATTTCTTCACTCCTCAACTTTCATTAGTACTTATTTTCTTTGTCTTTGGTATTCTTGAGAATATTCTCTTCATTGTTCTCTCCTTTATTCTTCATATTCAATTTTTGGTTATTCATTTTCAAACTATATTTTTGGTTGAGCCATATTCCCTACATGTTATAAAATGTTAATTATTAAAAATAAAGCCTTAAAAAAATATGTGTTATGAAAAAACAAATAGACAATGTCAAAAGATTGACCATTTTTATTATTGCTAAACAATTATAGTTAATCCATCTACATCTAGAATAAAGGTTATATAAAACATTGATAAATAATTTTTTTAATAATATCTACGACAATTTAAGTCTTTTAAAGCCTTAAATATATATATATATATATATATATATATATATATATATATATATATATATATATATATATATATATATATATATATATATATATATATATATATATATTGACATAACTTTATTATTAAATCTTTATGGCATAATGTATCTTTAGATTTAAGATTATACCATAAATGCTAATTAAATGTTACTTAAAATATACATAGAATAATTGTCATAATTTATGTCTATATATTTTTTTTTTAAATTTTATCATGTCGTAATATTTACTATAGCATTGTCATAATGAGATACCATACAATGTTGTATATTATTCTCTAAAAATGATATAAATAGAATGATATATGTATTGGATATGTTTAAGTATGTTAGGAATGGTAAAAACATTCCATGAAGCCAAGATCTAAAGAGTTCACAACAAGAACATCATAAATGTAGTTGAAAACAAATGAAATACAATACAAAGAAAATCAAATTATTTATTTAGACTATGAGATAATGAGATGCTAATACAAAGGTAAGCACTTGCTTATATAGGCAAGGTAAAATACTAATCTAGCTAATTTAACAAATGTGGGATATATCCTCATATAGGACAAACCCACTACAAGACAAAATAGCTAGCTAATATACTAACAAACATGATAAAATATATGAAATACATACTCTAACACCCCCACCCCCTATAAGTGAAGCTAGGAAATTAAAAAAATCTCAAAATGAAATAGTGGCATATCCACAGATTAAGTCCTAGTTACTAGACTTGATATGGTACTCATGTACAATATGTATCCATGAAATGAAGATGGAATATGTCCTCATGAACACCCCCTAAGGATAAATTTTGAAACCCAAAACATGCCATGAAACTCAAGGAAATGAGGTGATGCAAAAGGCTTCATGAATATGTCTGCAACTTGTTGCTGAGTCAAAATGTACTTCAAGATAAGAACGCCATCCTAAATGTGATAATGAATTAAGTGCATATATACCTCAATTTTCTTAGTCTGTTGGTGCTCAACTACGTTATGAGATATGTGAATTTCAATTTGGTTGTCATACCAAAGTATGGTGGGTGAATCCTACATAAAGACAAACTCTATCAACAACTAATGAATCCAAAGAACCTATTGACTCGTTATAATTTTGGGTATAAATGTGAATAAATTTGCATAGTTATGTAGAATTTTCAAACATGTAAAACGTATAAGTTAGAATGATGGTTTATATCAACCATTACCATTATAGATAGACCATGGGATGCATTGAACATGGACTTTGTTCTTGGTTTGTTGAGAATACGGTGAGGTAATAATTCCATATTTTTTGCATGTGGATAGATTCAAATATGGCTCACTTTTTAGCATGCAAGAAGACTAGTGATACCACATACATTAAAAATTTATACTTTCAATAAATTATCAAATTTCATGGGTTGCCTCAAAGTATTGTATTGAACAAGAATATAATTTTTCTGGACAGTTATGGAGGATGCTTTGGAATAAGTTGGGCACCAAATTAGATTTCAACTCAGACTATTATCCTTAGATAGATGGACAACTGAAGGTAGTAAATCAAAATTTTCGTAATTTGTTGATATGTCTAGTTGTTGACAAGCCCAAATAGTGGAACTTAATATTGGTACAAGATGAATTCACTTACAATGATGCAATAAACCAAAGTAAAAGAGTGAGAACCTTTTAGATAGTGTATGAGACCAAACCTAGAGGCGTATGTGAATTGAGGAGTATAATTGAGATGAGTAGAATAAGTATTGAAGGTGAAGACTATGCTTAGGCTATTCATGATATGCATTAAGAAGTCAATAAAAGACTTGAAGGGAGTGTTGTAAAATATAAGATAATGTTGATATCTGTAAGATAGAAGTGAATTTTGAAGTTGGGGACTTTGTGTTAGCACCTTTGTGTAAAGAACAGTTATTGAAAGGTGAATATATCAAAATCAAGTGGAAAAATATTAGATCTTGTAATATTTTGAGGAATTTATTAGCTAATGCATATGATATTGAGATGCCAAATGGAGTATGTATTTTGCCTATTTTCAATGTGGTTGATTTGTACCTGTATCTTGAAGGGGACACAAGTGATAATATGGATTTATGGATTTATTATTTGAGGGTTATAAGGATTAGCTACCCCAAGAAAATAAGGAATAAATGGAAGCCATTTTATATATTCAAGTTAGCAATAAGACATGAGGTCATGATTACTATGAGTACCTAGTCAAGTGGAAGGATAAAGCAGTTGAAGATGAAACTTGGATGAATGCATCCAAAGTTTCCAAACATGAAAAAACTATAGAGAAACTCACCCTAGGATCATGAGTGGGAACTCATGGTAATTTTCATTTACTATGGGTGTTTGATGGGGAAGCATCCATGGTGGATAGGTTATCCTATATCAAACAAAAATATAATTTTTTATTTTATGTTATTTTACTTTGTCATTTGTTTTTGGTGTGTGTTATTTTAGGTTGAATTCTTGGTTTTTGTGTTGGACTATTCTTTTTATAGTTGCATGTTCATGTTTTTTCCATCAAATTTTCTTTTTGACACTCATCCCAAAAAAATTATTTGTTTCCTTGGTGTCCTTGAAGTCCGACACTTCATCTTTTTAGTCTTGGTAGGTTGCAGTGTTAATTAGGGTTTTCCAAGTTTGATTAGGTCTTGGGTTGAAATGTTTCACATAATAGTTTTAATTGGGTTTTATAAGTCCAATTTGGTTTGTCAAAGATTTGGAGGTTCTTAGATTTGTTAATCGGGTTTGTCACTACTAATTAGGTCCTTAAAAATTTCATGCCTTGCATGTTTTGGTAATTAGGATTGGACTTCTGATTTGGTCCTTAGAAAAACAAAGTGGTTTGTGCTTTTACTAATTGGAGTCCAACTTCTAATTTAGTCATTGGTTTACTTTATTGCCTTCACCAATGTTAATTGGGTTATTATTCTTGATTTGAATTGTGGTATCCATTTGAATGCTTTTCCTTATTTTGTGGGGTTTAAAACCCACACAGTTATATAGGTGTTCTTTATGTTGATCAATGGTGTTAATATAATCTTTTTTCTGAATAAGTATTGGTGGAAACTTGTGCTCAATGCAATGAGGCAAGTCTACTATTCATGGCTATGGATACTATTCACCATTTGTTTGGGCATTTTAGTTATAAAAATGTTTATGGTTCTGGGTCCATTTAAATAATCTTGATACCCCAAAATTGTATACAAAAAACTATGTATCAATGATGGATTAATGATAGTAGAGTCAATAGTTTCAGTGTAGAATGGAAAGCAGGTGAGATCATAGTCGAAGGGGAAGTTAATGGTAATAGTGGATGTGTAAGGATCTACCACAAAGGTGAGGAGGCAAATAAAGGGACAAAGGTGTGATCAGTTAATTGGGTAGGTGGGAGATGAGGATGAAGGAGAGGAGAAAGGTGGAGCAGGATTTAGGGCAAGTTTGGTAAGGCAAAGGTCAACAACTAGACAAATTAGAGGAAGGGGATGACACAAAACTTTAGATCCTGATCAAGTTTTATTTACCTTTGAACAATTGGAGATAAGGTTTGTTCCTCCTAAACTTTTTTTAGGGAAAAACCAATTGGGGGTAGATACTGGCCTATCAAAAAGAGGCACCTCTCAAGAAGAGAGTGAAGTTGGAGCATCAATAGGAGAGGCTAGGATTTTATTCAAGGCTTTAGTGTATTTATGTTGCATTAATAGATCTAACAAATTTCATACATGTGGATCATTCTGCAAAGAATTTATCCTTAAGGCTCAGCTTGGTTCTATCCCTATTTTGGTTCCAAGAAGTCAAATTCCCTTAAAAAAGTTACTTGTAAAGAAAATAGTTGATGAAGAGGGTAAAGGAGAATCCAGAAGCAGATTATTCCTAGAATAAGGATTCATAAATAGATTTCTTAGGTGATGTTCCATTAATATTCTCTAAAAATTCCCTTATGTTAGATATAAAATATTTAGATCTTTCAGTGGTTGGTTTGGAAAGGGGAAGTAAATATTTGATTGGCAGAGGTGTTGGGAAATGATTGTCATGGGAAGTAGTTCGGTAATGGGTGGCAGGATCCTAGTGTTCATTGAAAACTTCTTCTATCTTTATGATTTCAAATGGTTTTTTTTTGCTTCAGTTTCATTCTGCAAAAGATAGAGATGGTGTGGTCAAATGGGCTTTGGTTTGTGGGTAAATAAGGTGTGTTTTTTTGCCCCTAAGACCTGTTCTTTGATCTAGATTATTCGGTTATTTTATAAGTCCCAATATGGGTAAGATTTTATAATCTTCCCTTATCCTTGCATGATCGTGGTCTTTTTAAATAGTTGATGAGTAAGTTGGGAGTATTTGTTAAAATTGATGATTCCATTGAAGTTATTTTGAATTTTTTCAAATTGTGTATAATGGTTGATTTATCTAAACCTCTGTATCATTATGTTAGAATATCTTCTTCCCATGGAGTGTGATCCCAATTTTTTAATTTTGAAGGTCTTTTATCTAGATGCTTAAAATGTAATAAATTGGATCATAAGATTATCATTTTCCCTGAGAAGTTTTTAAAGGTTCCCATGCAACGATTGTTCAAAAATGGGTTAGAAAGATTGCTTTCCTAAATTGCGACCTGGTTCATAGTTTATTATTTTCAACTAAATCAAAATTTATTGAGGTCCCATCTCCAAAATCCTTTCAAGAGGTTCAACAATTTACTTAAAAGAGTGAGGTTCTAGTGGTAATAGAGGAACTGATTAATTTGGAGTCAGGGCAGCCTTCTTTTTACACACCAGGAAAGGAAGCTAATGTTTTAAAATCTGGGCCAAAGGATTTGGATAAAATTTATCCATTAATGGATAGCCCCCAAGAGAAGGAAAACTTAGAAGAAGAGAGGGAAGGATGGGAGGAAGAAGAAGAAGAGCTGGCAAGTAGGGCTTTTTTGTCTATTTCTTAGAAATATTGTGCTTTAAAAACTCCTAACTATGGTTTAAAATGGAAAAGTGGTAGGAAAATGGCAGCATAAAGATTACAGCTAGACGCTTATAATTCTATTAACGACATCACTCAATGGACTCTGGAATCATTGTTTTCCAGTAGGGGCAGGCAAATGCAAATAGTAAAACAATGATTTGAAGTTTAGGTTCATGGTGTTGTTCTTATCTTTTGCTGAAGATTATATTTTTTCACTTTGGTTATTTGTTTAGGTGTTTAAATTTATTTAGATCCTCACTATTTTTTTGAGATTTTAAAGGTTAATAGATACACTATTTTTTTGGTTTTAAATTTTTTTGGGAACTTGAACCTCTCATTGTGTTCTAGAAGGGACCCTTTTAACCCTACTATCAAGCTAAAAAAAAATCTTGGTGGGAAAAAAAGCTACTGTTTTGAAATCTAGGCCAGAGGATTTGGATAAAAAGTCTCCAATAATGGATAGCCCCAAAGAGAAGGAAAAATTAGAAGAGTAGAGGGAAGATGGGAGGAGGAAGAAGAAGAGCTGACAAATAGGTCTTTTTGTCTATTTGTCAGAAACACTATGCTTTAAAGACTCCTAACTACGATCTGAAAGGGAAAAAAGGCAAGAAAATGGAAGCAAAAAGATTACAATTGGATGCTCATAATTCTATTAACGACAACACTTGATGGACTATGGAATTGTTATTGCCCCAATAGGGGCAGGCAAATGCAAACAATAAAAAGATGATTTGAAGTCTGGGTTCGTGGTGTTATTATTGTCTTTTACTGAAGATTATATTTTTTCTACTTGGTTGTTTGTTTAGGTGTTTAAATTTAATTTAGAGCCTATTTTTTACCTTTGGATCCTCAATGTTTTGTTGGGATTTTAAAGGTTAATAGATACACTCTATTTTTTGGGATAGGGACCCTTTTAACCTTGATATCAAGTTAAAAAAGTAGTCTTGGTGGGAAAAGAAGATACTTTTTTGAAATCTGGGCTAGAGGATTTGGATAAAATTTCTCCAATAATTGATAGCCCCAAAGAGAAGGAAAACTTAGAAGAGGAGAGGAAAAGATGGGAGGAAGAAGAAGAAGAGCTAGCAAGCAGCTTTTTTTGTCTATTTCTTAGAAAGACTATGCTTTAAAGGCTCCTAACTACAGTCTGAAAGGGAAAAGAGGCAGGAAAAAGATTATAGTGGGATGCTCATAATTCTATTAATGACAACACTCAATGGACTATGGAATCATTGTTGTCTAGTAGGGGTAGGTGCATGCAAACAGTGAAAGGATGATTTGAAGTCTGGGTTCATGGTGTTGTCCTTGTCTTTTGTTGAAGATTATATTTTTTCTACTTGGTTGTTTGTTTAGGTGTTTAAATTTAATTTAGATCCTAGTTTTTACCTTTGGATCCTCACTTTTTTTTTGGGATTTTAAAGGTTAATAGATACAATCTGTTTCTTGGTTGTAAAATTTCTTGGGAGACTAAACCTCCCACTGTATTCTAGAACTGATTTTGGCTCCAGTCAAATGCTGAAGTGGGATAGGGATCCTTTTAACCTTGATATCGAGCTAAAAAAAGTCTTGGTGGATTCAACATAGTTATATGCAAGTTTTTAAGCTCAACTCGATCCATTGCGCTCCTAACCGCAGTCAAACGCTCTGACAACAATCTCTTTATATCAAAAACGAGACCCCCAAAAAATAGTCTCAAATAGTTAATACATAAATCTTTTCACCATGTGGAAAATTAGAGGCATTTTAAAGGTGGAGGATGCATTCTCCAAACTGTTACTTTAATAGAGTATTAAAAGTAATCTAAAAGCTAAAATACTTTTAATCAGAATGAAGAAAAAGAAGCAGCGACTATTCAATACCTACAATCTGTGATTGGAATTTTGTATTGTTGCATTGCTACCCAGTGAAAGTTGCATATGTTTCAAGGCAGGTAATTCTTCAATACCTGCTATATTTTGTAGCTTTCACAACTCTCAATTTCAATGGTTTGTAGGAAGCTTAGTTCGATAACATTGAACTCCTCCAGCATCTCACATCTGACAATGGTAAGCTCCTTCACACTTGCAAGACTTGGTAGCTCCTCCACTTTGAGCAGTCAGTTATGCCAAACTTTTTCATGTTAACATTCCCTAACAGTGTTTTCAAATTTTCGCAATCACTCACCACAAGCTCATTGAGCTTCCCACATCCATCAATTGTAATCCTCTCGAGAAAATATTGATCATTAAAAGGTTCCAATTCCTCCACCTAAGAATAATGTCGAATGATGAATATTGCAAGCTCTGGAACATCAACCACGTTTATTGTTCTCAAATTATTACAATGTAGAACGCTGAATATTGCAAGCTTTGGAACATCAAAAACTTTTACTATTCTCAAATTTTTACAACCATCCAATTGATGACCATTCAGCTTCAAACAGTGATCAATTTAAACACTCTCCAAGCAACTCAGATGGAAAAGACATGGCAACTCCTCAAGATGTGGACATCTATCAATCTCTAAATTTACACGTTTTGTAAGATCACATATTCCTGACATACATTTCTAAGTTTTCTAGTATATCGTACACCCCTTCTGTTGAAAAACTCTTTAGAGAGAGTTGTCTTCCCTGAACCACCCATTCCAAAAATGCCAACAGCCTTAGCCTTCTTTTAAACTTCTTCATTAAACCTGCACTGTCTTTCAAAATCTTGTATGAGGTCATGAATGCATCGCTTTTCAAAATCTTGCACAAGTTGGTCAAGCCCAGATATTACTTATAATGATTTTGTTCTTTTGACTTCTCTTTTCACTGTCGACACTATCCTTCAAAGACACTGTGCAAGGAAAAGGGCAATTTTATATGAGAGAAATTTTGCTTACTTAAATTAGCTATCTATTGAGAGAAGAAAAAATGAAGTAAATTTAAAGGAAGCAGAAAACTTACTCTGACTTGGAGAATCCCCAGCCTGTGATAAATGAAACAGTCTGAAGTGCTTCCTTCCACTCCTTGAGCTTCTCCAAGTGCCTGGACTTCTCTTTTTAACAAGTGAATGCAGCAGCATACACTCCCTTTTCTATGTGCCAGAGTTCTGAAGCCTGCACATCATAAAACACAGGAATGATCTTAGCTGGAGTCTGTAACATGAGAACCAACTCATTCAGACACCAAGCTGACTCCGCATATGTTTTGGAAAAGATGGCGATATGGACTGAAGCTGAGCGGATGGCGGTCTCAATTGTGGAAGGAAACGAATCTCCAAAGTTCTTTCTCTTCACAATCAAGAAATGCCTTTATTCCCAACTGCCAAAGAGAATTGTAAAGCTGAAGAGCCAGAGTTTGTTTAACATCAAGGCCTCTGTGGTTGATGAACACATCAAACAATCTTGACGATTCAGATACCTTTCTCCTTTTGCAAGCAGGTTCAATTCCAGAGAAACCATCATTTTGTTGGTAAGACGAGGATGAAGATGCCATTGGTTTCAACTCAAATGGCAAGCACGCACGCTTTAAAAAAAGGATTTATTTGAAAGAGACAGGAAGAGCCGAAGAAATCGGATTTAGTTGCAGTGGGGTTTAAGAGTAAGAAAGAAGGGTTTATGTCGAAGAGGAAGAGCAGAGTGAATATAAATAGATAGGTTGTATATGAAAACCATTGATCTGTTGTAGGTGGGTTCATTCTTTTGAAATTAAAATTTAATTTTTTTTTTAATCGTTTGAAATTAAAATTTAATTTTTATAATTCAAATTTGAATTATAATTGTGAAAGTTTTAAAAAAAATGTCTGATTGTCTTTATCAAATTTTAAAAAAATAAAAAATAAAAAAACAACTATCATCTTTATCATAAGATAGAATGCTTTTTTTTCTTTTACTTATTTATTTATTTTCGTCAATTTCAAAGTTTTGAGATGAACATGAAAGGCAAAGTGAGTCACTCTACGAAAAATGGAGGAAGAAGATTGTTTCATTTTCTTACCAACAAAACCATCATTCAACATGCACCAATGGAGAGGTCCCACTCACTAAAATGACACTGAAACGCCACATGTCATGTGCATTTCATTATGATCACTCTATTTCATTACTGGGATGTGTGTTGGAATGAAATAAGTTAAATGTTGAGCAATATTTTTAAAATGTGATGGTTGAAATTCTCTTCTATAGGATGTTGTGCCTAAATGAAATATTAAATAGACAAACACCAACCTATCAAAAATGACATTAAATTTGACTAGATGAAAGGAGGAGGAGAAGAATGAATAGGACCGAATGGGAATAAGCATATAAAGAGAGGGTATATAGATTAAAATTATGGTTAATGTAGGTGAATTCATTCCTAATTTCCATTTTTGAAATAAGGGGTACGAAGTGCCAAGTGCCTACAGAGCAGCTTGTAGAGTAGTTTTGGGGACATAAAATGTATGAAATATTTATTATATCTATACTGTATAGACATTATCTGAAACAAAAATATCATAGTACATTTACTGAAACTACCTCTGGTGATCTAGTTCATTGATTATCACGATAGGTTACATAAATTTATTCTATTCAACAACGGAGAGCTCTTATTAAGTTGTGTCAATTCTAGTCTACCTGAAAACAGAGCTCCATTAGTACGCCCTTTCTCAGGGACCAACAAATTTATATTCTTAAATAAAATGGTTGTCATAGAACTCATGACACACATAAAATAATAGGATTACCAAAATTATCAAAGGCCTCAAGGGCTTAATACTTGGAATTTAAATTCTGATTGAAACTGAATATCCAAATCAGAAAGAACCCATATATTATCCCAGAATAGTGCAATAAATTATGCTATATCCAAAATAAGGCCTAGATTCAAAAAATACATGCCTATTTCAAAATTTTATAATCCTCTCTTTTGAAGCTCAATTTCTATTGTAGAGTGGAAGTATGCCTCAACCGAATCACTTTGCTCTAGTGCACCTCATTTTGTTGTGCACCCCGATTAGAGGGAATGTCTTCATCTCCAGGTCTTTGAAATGGCACTTTTGGAAGACTTACCATACACATATTACCTAGCACAAATCCCTCTTCTTGAAGAACATTGGAATCCTGAAAATTATCATTGTTAATTATGCAAATCCAATTTTTTTCATAAGTGTTATTTTGCAAACTAAATAGTGACTTCCACTCACAAGTGTTGTGTGTTAATTAGCTTGTTCAGGCCAGACTGGTTTAAACTTGATACTGGAAGCGATCTAGACAGTTGATTATTGGCCAAGTCCAGCATTAAAAGTTTTTTCATATTACCCACTAATGGAGGCATGGGGCCACTAAAACTATTTGAACTAAAGTCCCTGTAAAACATAAAAAATTGCGTATTCATCTATAATGAAACCATAAAAATTTAACAATAACGAAATATTGAGAAAACACTATACAATTTATTCGTGGAGTATTTTTCTTACAAAAACTTAAGCTCTTACAGGTTGTCCAATTCGTGTGGAATATGTCCTAAAAAGCCATAGCATATCAAGACCCTGAAGAACCAACGTGTTAATATGGGCTAATTTTGAAAACAAAGTAATAATAATTTATCTGTAACAAGCCATCCTTACAAAGACTTGAGATTGATCAAATTTCCCACAGTTTTTGGAATGGGTCCTATCAATTCTTTATTGTATGACAAATCTCTGTAACAAAATGCAAGAATTTAAAGACACTGATCGAAATTGGTTGGTTTGGGAAGTGCAAAGTGTCTAGTGACTTCTTTTAATATTTACATACAAAGTTTGCAAGAGAGTAAGAAACCCAATTTCAGTAGCAAGGGTTCCTAAGATATTCATGCTAGTTGATGTCATGTTGATAGAGAGGCTAAGATGATGATGTCAAGATAGAAAAACTTAATCAAGAAAAATAATAAAAGCATCCTCACAGTGAAGTTATTCTTGAAGTACGGCTGCAGTCTAGGTCATGCCATTTGGTAGCGTAAGGATCAGAACCCTTCCACATCGGGGGAGTATTTTGCCATTTGGCCTTGACGTCTTTCAACAAAAAAAATTTTAAACCTCTCTTCATATGTATATATCTAGAATTCATTGTTGTAAATGATAATTACGAAGACAAAATGGTATCCAAAACCATGACCATGTCGAGGCTAAAAATGCAAAACACAGATAAAAGTAGAATAAGCCATGCAGAAAGTTGAAGTACCATCTCCCTGTTGGAATAATTTTGTTCATGTTAAATAATTATTGCTTGAGATAAAAAACCTTATAGGGATCTACTTTACACATTAAGCTTTTGCACTAATAACAAGTTTACAAACTGTGCTGGAAAACTGACATGATTTTAACCCATCCCCTCCCCAAAAAAATAAAAATAATAATTAAAAAAAAAGGTATTTCAGGATAGATTAATTTAGAATCTGGTCAGTTAAAATGCACCATGCGATGAGACCGTTATATTGCTAGCAAGGTAAAGCAAACACTGATTCGCAAGTTCCTCGTTCATCCCTTTTGAAGGCTGTGTCAGTTTCGAACCTTGCACATGTACTTATTGTTGTTCATCCTTGAAGTCCACCGCCCATGGCCATAAAGGATAAGAAAAATCAACCGAGCACAGTGGCAGTCGCGGCAAGATCATGATGCTTTCCATTCTCAATTGCCTTTTTGGGTTTGTCATAGATGATTCTGATGGCCCCCAAGAGTATTACACCGGTGGTGGAATGAGGCACCTTAAATGACAAAGGAGATGGAAAGTATATTAGATGAGCTCTAGAGAAGCCATTTGAGGAGGTAATAGAGGTGATCAGGGGGAGAAAGAGGATTCAATGGAGGTAAAAAGGGAGATTGACTTGCGATAATTTTTAGAAACAAACCTTTGGAAGGATGTGGTGATGGACATGTGGGAAAGGATGCAGTTGAGCACCATCAAATTTGCAGATAAAGCACTTTCAAATTGCAGTTCACGTTCTTATAGAAATGAAAAATCAGTCACTTCAGCTACACAGATTAGTATTATCACTGAGCTAAATGGTGACATTAATAGCATTAATAATGTGAATAACCTGCTAACAATGATGAAGTCTGGGAATGGAAAAGAAAAATGATTTTTTAATTTAATCTATAATCTTTATGCTTTGTTGCCTACCTGTCATTGATAACATAGTAGCCTGAAATCAAGCCACCATGACTAACACTACTGCAATTCACCCGTCATGATTGACACTAAATTCATCTCAGAATTAATTGCCTTGATTGTTTGGGATTTGAATTTGTCTCTTCCCAATAGGAATGATAACCTATTCCCTGCTATACATTGTTATGACTGAAATTTTAACTCGATTTATGGCCCTACCTGACATCATGAAATTGCAGCCTACCCATCAATTCGACCTAGAACAAAGTGAAGTTATTAATAACATGAAATATTTCCTTCCAATCAATGTTCAGTATAAATAATATTTTATTCTATCATTAAAACCTTTGCACTCTACTTTTACAAAAGTCTAAACATGTTTTTTAACATAGAAAATAAAGTGACTTGATTGGGAAAAAAACATGGAATAATAACTTTTTAAAGCTTCATGAATTCAATAGATAGTTCTTTTTGGGACTAATAATGACGAAAAAGGAGAGAAGAAAATTGTCATATGGATAATTTTTAAAAATATAAATTACTTTATAGATTCTAGAAATATTGAAGATTAGATTTGACTAAATGAATGGAAGAGATATGTCGATAACACGAATTTGTATTAGGAACATGGTAGGAACAACTTGGAAGAATTCCATACATCTCATCAGTTTGATTCCAAGTACATTTAGTTCACTAAAGAGGTGGAACAATAAAACAACTTACCTTTCTTAGATGTCTTCCTCTCTCGCAACGAAGATGGTTTCTTGGCTCGCAAAGTTTATAGAAAAAGCACACACACTGACCTTTATTTACATGTTACTTCTCACCATCACAGATCCCAAAAATGTAGGGGTTTTTAAGACTACGACCACTATAGATTTTAGGGTTTGCAATAAAAACTACAAGGAACAAGAATTGGACCATTTAAAAGAGGTTTTTAAGGAAAATGGTTATAAAGGAAAACCAAATTTGAGAGCATTTAAATAAGCGAGGTAAAGTCATTGTAGGCAAATTCAAATTGATACCTTGATGAGGGGCCCAATAGCCTTCTTACCGTACATTGAAGGAGTATCTAATATAATTACTAGGATCTTGAAATGCCAAAACATCTTCCTTGCCGAAGATCTCACCAAATCACAGGTCATAGAGCTCAAATGTTCTAGAGAGCTAGGTATGACAGCACATCAGACAGGGAAATGGATAGTCATCAAGAACCTCAAAGTAGTGATTAGGGACTCCTTTCCCACAGGATGAGAACCCAGATTCAGAATTGCTAAATGATGAGCCCAATGGGAGAGGAGACAGGGTACACATATATCTATCAATTTTTAGAAGGGTAATGTCTCTTCTTGGTCATCACCAGGTCTATTACATGATGCTCTCAGGTCATTAAACCTCCTATTCATTATCAAGACCCATGAGAGCCCTATACGACCTCTCCCTAGTGTCACAGGTTATCACTAGTTGTCACCTTGAAAACATGAGACTAGGTACTCTGGTGGAGTTAGAGGTTTAGGTGGAGTGGCTTGTCTGACTAGAGACACTCTGTAGTATAGGGTCTCAATAGTTGCCTTTGACGAGTTTTCCAGATTTAATGGGTCCAGATTAGGGGGTTATCTCTTTTCCTAGGGGCATCTACATTACAGTTTGTTACTTCCATCCTACTTCATCCCCATTTGTTATCCACAATGGTCTTGAAGGGGACCCTTTTATATATTTGTATACTATTATCACTCATTATTCTACGGTTGGCAAAGTTACCCTCCTAGGTGACATCAACGCCCATACTAGAGCTTCCCCAACCCCCCCTTTATGACGATTTTATAGATGCGTTATGCACCCAAGAGATTGATCCAAAGTCAGTTGGGTTTCATAGGATGTCAGATGATGTTTTAGGACCTTTCATGGCCTATGGTAGGCACCTCCTACAATTGGGAGAGTCACATGACTTGTTGACCCTAAATGAGATTACATGCTTTCTAGATTCTCACTTTTTCACATGTAGACCTCATGGTGGGGGTGTATGTGTGGTGCATTATGTCCTATCTATCTAGAACCTACTACCTTCCATTAGTTACTTTTATGTTTACCCCATCACACTCACGGACCACACTCTTATTTCCTTCTCTATCCAGATTGGTACCCCCCCACACTCCCTCTCATAATATGGTCCCCTTTTCTATCCTACCTCTTACCACCTTCCACTTTAATGATGGAGACACTGACACTTTATCTTCCCACATCCACTAGCTTCTCCCACTTGAGTCCCAATTCTTCTCTCTTAATTGTGTTACCAACAAATATAAATGTCTTTCGTCCATCATTCAGGAATATGCCTTTATGTCCTTTCTTAGCTCCACTAGGTCCACATCCCCTTCACATCAACTTAATAATTCTAGATCACATAATACTTGTCCCATGAACAATTGGTACGATGATGACTGTAAAACTCTCCACCTCCATCTTCGTCATGCTATCATCCATGATCATCATTCCTACCCCACATTGAAAACCTCATATTGTTGTCTCCTTCACTACAATAAATGTCTCTTTATTTTTTAGAGGATATAGAACTTACAGGCTTCTTCCATCCACACTCCCAAATAGTTCTAGTTCACCATCTTTCCCTGCCACTGTCCTTTTCCTCTTAAAATTAACCTTAGATCAATGATATCTAACACATCTACTCTCTATGATATTTTGGGTCAACCTCTGGTTTATGTTTCCTCTCCACCCTCTTCTTTCCAATTATTCACATGTAAGAACATCAGAGAAGTTGTTAGAGGGATGAAAAATAGTAGGGTACCTAATGAGGAGGGTTTTAAAATAGAATTGTTCCAACATGGATTTGAGGTTTTGGGTATATACTTGGCTAATCTCTTCAACCATGTGGTCCATTCAAGTTTTACACCATCTTGGTCACATCATATCATTCACTTGATATACAAATCGGGCCCCAACTCAGATCCTAAAAACTACAGGATGAATATGGTGGGCCACACATTCTCAAAAGTATATGCTACAATTATCCACATGAAACTTTTGAGAGAGTTAGAGTAGAGACACCTTAGAGCTAGGAGTAGGCATGATTATGTCCATATCATCAGACCATAAACCATATATTTAATATTTGAGCCATCATCAAGGAATCACATCATCACTCATCAAAATTATACTTCTTTGTATACTTTTGGAAAGCTTTTGACTCCATTCTGTATAAGTCTCTATTGCAAAGGCCTAGAGACATTGGTATTTTTGAGACCCTTCTAACAACCATTATGTGCATCTACAAGATAGTCCTTGGTCATCTCCATACTACCCATGGGTTATTAGACTTTATTAGGAGTACCATCAGGATTAAAGAGGGTTGCTCCTATCACCTATTCTCTTTGGAATATACATTGATGAGTTTGAGACCTTCCTTCATGAGCATATCCAAGACGTCGATGGTTGTCTTTTCCACCAAGTTTTTAGATCTATCGTATTGTTTGTAGATGATGTGGTACTCATGGCCTCCTCCTATGAGGGGTTTCAATGATAGTTGGATACCCTAATACTTTTATGTGATCTTCGACAGTTGACAATCAACTTGGGTAGAACCAAGGTTATGGTCTTCTATGGGTTAAGACCTCACACATCCATTTCTTTTTAAGAGGGCAGGAGATTAATATTTAAAACACCTATATTTAATTAGGGGTACATTTTTTTAGACCCTGATTTAGCCTGGGATAGGCCCTCTAGCCTTGAATCAACAAGGGATATGGTTCTCTAGCCTTCCTTGAGAGATAGTGTTTTTGACGCCATTTTCAGGAAATCTCTTCCAAGATGTCCCTCATGGACACCCTTATCAATCTCACTATTCTTTATGGGTCCATGGATTGGGGATCTTATTTTATTGAGTTTTGTTGGGCTTCAATTGAGAGAGTCTAAACACTTCTTCTCCATCATATTATTAGGTGCAAACATGTTGTTCCCCAACACATCATCTTTACATATTTTGGGGCCCATCCCTTCAAACTCGAGACTATATTTAATATGATCTCTTTCTTGTACCACATCTAGATCTTCATTGACTCAACAAAGGGGCATGATAGATACTTGTACTTAGCTTATTATTCTTTAGAGGCTTTGCCCATTCTGGCCCTTTTGGCCTGGCTCATTATTGGTACATTGGGATCTCAGATCTCTTAAGTGGTGTGGGGATTAGGATGTATCATCTCCCTTCATTTCAATACTCTTTGGATGCTTTGAACCACCTTTTACCTACTAGATAGGATATGAATAGAATTATCAAGAAGAATATTTATAGATAATTTATTCATAACACTTGCATTAATGCTTATGGGGGGTTACTCCCAAAGATGGCTTTTTATGTAGATCACTTACTTGGAAATGAGGGATAGGCTTACTATCTATCCTCATTACACTTTCTGCCATTGGATGCATGTTCTCTGTATTTCCCTTGGATAGTTCAGAGTAGGTTCTTATAGGATTATGATTGAGACAAATCACCAAATGGATCGAACAAACATGATTTGTCAGTTATATAGTCTTAAAGAGGTTGAGACAGAAGAGCACTTCATATTCCATTGCCCCATCTACTATAAGATTAGAGGCAGGTTCCACTACCTTTTTAGGGAGACCTAGACTCTCTTTGTCTTCTTTAGATATGAATACTAGAGATGTCTGACTCTATATATGTAAGAGGCCCTTAGACTTCATGACCTCATGATTCAAGGCCCTTCTAGATCATAATCTATCTAGTGGATTACTCCTTTATTTATGGTGCTACCTTCGAGGAGAGACACTAAGTGATATTTCAACATCAACATAGCTTCACACTCCAGATCAATATGGATATGGGGGACCATTCACAACTCCCTAGGATCTCATCAGCATAACCATTACATCCCTAGCCCTAGGAGTTAGACTATATCTACAAGATCATTATGGTGAGCTACTCCCTCCAACCAGTAGCACACATGACATACCAGACACTCCACCACCTCCTCCACTTGTTATTCATCTATTTTGACTTTCTTTTTGTAAACTCAGATATTAGGAGAGTTGGGTTCACTCCTTCAGGGACCTTTCTCATTGCTTCTCCTAGTTCTTACCTCATATTGTACTTTCCTACCTCTCCATTTAGATGGGGTCATTGGCTATAGGTTTTTATTCACTTCTTTCCTATTTTTATGGATCCCCATCTTTGTTTTAGTATTTCTCTTTATATTTTTTGTTCTCCATGGGAAATAATTTCATTTTCTAGCTTTGATTTGACACCTTTTGTACTCTACAATCACTTTGACCTAATTTTTTGGTCATTTGTCACACATTAATATATTTATCTTATATTATATTATCTTATCTACCACTTTTTACCTTTAAACAAACTAAAAAAATCTCTAAAATTGGTTAAAGATTAGGTAGAACTTTGATCTAAAAGCAGGGTTTAAAAAATTAAGTGTTCTTATGGTGTTCCTTATATTGGCAAAACATGGAGATCTATCTATATTAGGATTAAAGAACATGCAATGGAAATCCATCTACATAAGATAGATAAATTACCTCTAAAAAAAACACTCCTACACAACTAAACATTCCAATTGTATTGACAAGGCGGAGGTTCTAGCTATAGAAGAGCATTATAAAAAATGTAAGTTGAGAAAATCCATAGAGGTAAGTTGACATGTGCCAAACTTAAATCGAGATGATTGAACAGGGATTAATCAAGTGTGGAGACTAATAATAAATTTAAAACACGTCCAGTAAATGGATAGGGACTTCGCTAGGATTAGTTGAGTCTTTAGATGGTTTTATTTCTTTTAATTAAAAATAAGCTCCAAAATTTTAAAACTTAATGAATATTAATCTCTAAATGTGTTCTCCTTTGTATCTCCTTCTAAGACCTTTTATCAAACAATATATTTAAGCATTAAAACTCACATTCATTTCATATCAATCTTGTCTCCTCTTCAATGGTGAATAGCTCTCCTTGATTTGTTCACCCGCCTAACTGGTTTTTGATGTCTATGCAATGTTCATTTATATTTATACATTTTCTTACCATTTTCAATGCCTCAATACATCATGTTATTTGATATAAGGAATCCAGTTTGTAGTTTTTAACATGATTTTTACTAATGATGAATCACAATGGTGATTAAAAACATGTAAATCTAATAATTTACAAAATTTATTCTGAAAAATGTCATTCTCAATCTCATGGACTATGAAAAAATTAGAGATCTTATCACTACATTTTACTTTGTGGATTGTGAAAAAATATTGAAGAGTAGATTTGACTAAATGAATGGACGAATAGAAGTATGGTCAAATATGGGTAAACACTGTATTGTACATAATGTAGATTGTTTGTATTAAAAGTATAAATCAATAGAAAATAATGATCTTAAAATTTATAGCCATTTCTAAAAGGTTTGACCCATTAAAATCACAAAACTTCATAGGTTTTTCCCATTAGAAATTTGAAATAACCCACCAAACACTAACTTAAAAAATATATTTTATCTATCTATAAAACTATTAGGACATGATTAATATCAACTATAACAATGACACTAAGCACTAAGTCCCTGCGATAGTTAGAATGATATTAAAGACATGAATTGAAGTTTTATGTAAAATAAATTATCGTAAATGTGAATGCTAACATAGTAATATTAATTATTTGAAAAAGAGTTACCTTAATTTATATAGACATGAGCCATTCATCAACAATATAAAATTAGAATGCAGTTAATTTTTTTTCATAAATTGTATATGATAGATGATGAAATACAATCTTGAAATGTGTAATATGTTGAAACATATTGAAGGAGCATAAAGTATTTGACAAAATATTAAAGCATGTATATCAATTAAGAATATGTTGACAACTAGTTGTTTTGGATACTGATAAACCAATTTAAAGATAGTTTTTAAATTAAAAAAATCAATATTTGTACAAACAATTAGTAGAGTTTGATCAGTGATATAACTGTCAAATTGCCAATGCATAGAAGAATAGAAACCATCATCCCAAGTCTTAAGTTTCAACACAAGAATATTAACCTCTTATTGCCACTAGTGAACTTGAAAGTCACCTTTGAATATAATGTCAGAATCTCTTACTATTATATTTTTGTGACCTTAAATGATTGTGTTTATTTATAATGCAAAAATAAATAAGTGGAAACTTAGTAAATCATTTTCTTTTTGCATTATAGTAGTTTATTTCAAATTGTTTTGATTTCAATGATATATTGCATACTATTAGAAAAACTAAAATAGACACAAAATAAATTTAGTTATCGAGACTACTTGTCATAGTTTTTTATTTGACAATTAATTAGAAAAGACAAACATTAGAGACCATATATATAATAAAGAAATTGACAGTCTATCCAGAATTTTGCTTGACATATGCTACAATGTATTTTAAGTATAACAAATTTTGTAGCCCCTATTCTATCCAAATTAAAACCAGATGTTCAAATAAAGTACTTGATAGTATCAGAGTTGTTGCCATAATCTAGATAATGCGAGTGCAATGGAGACGTGATCACACAAGTTGAAGCAAGTGCACACCACATAGATGCTAAAGCAATTTGAAAATAACACAATAAGATAAATTGCACAAGACAAAATGGAGAAAACCAAAATTTGATTAACATGAGATGGCCAAAGTGAGGACTACAAATAGGAGAGTATGAAAGTAACTCCTCCACAAAAGGTGGACAAGGCACCCCAAGAATAGACTATAACTCCTTCATGAAAGGTGTTGACAAGGTGCTAAGAATAGAGAAGTAACTCCCATCAAGGGAGTTACTTATGACATTCTTATGACACCTATGACACACACCTCCACATAAGCTAGCCTATCCCACAAATGTAGGAAAACTCCATGTATGCACAAGAAATACAATTTCCCTAATTAAAAAATAGGGAAAAATAAAAACCTACACTAATAACCCCCATAAGCGCAACTTAGGTGGGCAGTGTAGAAATATAAAATGGGTCCTGGCAACTAGGCCTGATATGCAATCTCCCATAAGATAAAAAAAAGGAGAAAACCCATAGGAAAAAACTCCCCCCCCCCAAAAGAGAGACATAAAAGAAATAAGATGCTAGTTGCCCCCCCTAAAGATGATGTTGCTGTAAATGTGGACTACACCCCAAGAAGAGCTCGCAGATGAATGAACTTGCTCTTAGTGAAAGGTTTGGTGAAGATGTCTGCAACTTGCTCTAAAGATTGGCAAAATATCAAGTCAATGACTTGACTATGAATAAGCTCCTGAATGAAATGCATTTGAATCTCTATGCGCTTGGTCCACTAGTGCTGAACTAGATTCCTATAAATCTAAATGGTACTCTAGTTGTCACAATAAATGATGGTGGGTTGCCTGATAGGAATGCCAAACTCAGAAAGAATCCCCTGAAGTTAAATAGCCTCAGTAGCTACATTAATAGCTCCCCTATACTCTGCCTCTATGGATGATATAGCAATAGCATTCTGCTTCTTGCTAGACCAACTGATAAGACTAGAACGTAGAGAGAAACTATAACTAGAAGTGGACTTGTGAGTCTGTGAATCACCAACCCAGTCTGAATCTATATATCCAACCAAGTCAACCTCTATGCCAAATTTGTAATGAATCCCATATCTATGTGAACCCTATATGTAATGCAAGATCCTCTTAGCTACTTTCCAATGCAGCTCATGAGGTTCCTGCATGAATCTGGAGACAAGTCCCACTATATATGATATGTCAGAACTAGTGTGAGTCAAGTAGATGAGACTACCAACAAGTTGTTGATACTGAGTGGCATCAACCAATGGTGAAGAACAATCAGCCTCAAGCTTGACTCCTGATAGAAAGGGAGTCAGAGATGGCTTACAATCAGCCATGTGAAACTGAGCCAATAAGTCAAGAGCATACTTAGGCTATGTAAGTGAAATCCCTAAATTTGATTGTGAGATCTCAATGCCAAGGAAGTAGTGCAACAAACCCAAGTCTGTCATGTCAAATCTATCCTGAAGAGATGCCTTCACCGCTGCAATAGCCGATGAAGAACTCTCGATGATCAAAAGGTCATCAACATATAGAACCAAAATCAAGAGCGAATCATCCTGCCACAAGAAGTAGACATTGGGATCAGAATGACACCTAGTGAAACCCACTATGAGAAGGAAGGAATACATCTTGGCATACCAAGCTCGAGGGGCCTGTTTGAGGCCATATATAGATTTCCTAAGTCTACATACTAAGGAAGAATCTTGAACAAATCCTGGCAGCTACTCCATGTAGATCTCCTCCTCTAGGTCTCCGTGAAGAAAGGCACTCTTCACATCCATCTGATGCACATCCCAACCATGTGTTATGGCAATATCCCAGGCGAGTCAGATAGAAGTCATCTTTGTAATGGATGCAAAGGTATCTGAGTAGTCAATGCCTGCCACCTGTGAGAAACCCTTAGAGACCAATCGTGCCTTGTACTTATCAACCAACCCATCTACTGCAAACTTGGTCTGATATATCCATCTACATCAAACCATCTTTCTTCTCTTAGGAAGTGAATTCAAATCCCAAGTGTGATTTTTGATTAAGAAAGAATATTCTTCCTCCATAACACTATCCCACTCAGGTACCCCCAATGCCTCTTGAAATGTTTATGGATCTAAAACTGTAATGAAGAAGGCATGTGGATCTCTCTGAAAATCCCCCCTAGTATGTCTATCATCTACGGGATCTCCTGCCCAAGTTCCAGCACTCTCAAGTGTCTGTCTAGTCCAAAGTGGCCCAAAAGTGGGCGAGTCAGGTGTTAACTCCTCATCCTTTGATTGACTAGAGGTGGATGATCCTAAATCACTATCCTCACTGTCTAAACTCGAAGAAGAAGATGTCTTTGGCTCAAAAACCTGTTGTGGCTGATCTGAATCTAATGAGGAATCATCATGAAGAAGTAGATATGATGAGGGAGAAGAAGTGTCAAGTGTTGAGTCTTTAGGACTCTCCTGAAAATGGACACTTTTCTTGATGAACAACTCATGAGTGACTGGATCTAAAAGGCGATATCCCTTAATACCATCCAGATATCTTACAAAGATGCAAGGCTTGGACCGATGTTCCATAGCTTTGCAATTCTTCTTCAGAATGCGGGCCATACCTGGGGATCCAAAAACTCTAAGGTGCTCAACATTAGGTTTCCTTTTATGCCAAGCTTCAAAGGATGTTATCCCTTTCAAAGCTTTGTGAGGAACCCTATTTTGAATGTAGCAAGCACAATTGATGGCTTCGGCCTAGTATTGTGGTGCTAAGGATTTGGAGTGAATCATACAACTACTCATCTCTTTCAAGAACTTATTTTTTCATTCTGCAACCCCATTCTATGAAAGACTGTAAGTGACTATGCATTGCAAATCAATCCCCTATGTGGTGCAAAATTGCTCAAACCTGATGCTGGCATACTCCCCTCCATTATCAGTTCGAAGAACCTTGATGGATTTATCACTCTGTTTCTCAACAAGAGCTTTGAAGTCTAGAAATTTTTCAAACACTTCAGACTTTTGTTTGAGAAAATATATCCAAGTGTACCTAGAGAAATCATCAATGAAAGTGAGGATGTACTTGGCCCTTGTGAAAGATGGTTTGGGAAAGGGTCCCGATACATCACTATGGACTAATTCCAAAGGTTGTGAAGCCATCCAAGCTTTTTCTTTATCAAATTTTGCTTTAGGATGCTTCCCAAGGGAACACCCCTCACAAAGTCTTTTTGAGAATTGGACATGAGGCAAGCCAATGACCATGTCATTTTTGCAAAGTTGCTCAAGGTAGCAGTAGTTAAGGTGGCCAAACTGCTCATGCAACAATTTGCTAACTCCATCTGAATGAGTCAACAATTCTGTTGGAGAAGAATCTGATGCAAAATGTGAGAAGGTGTATAACCTGGCTTAGTGATCTGCCCTACCCACTACCACTATAGTGTCACTATACAACTCCCTGTAGCCACTGAATCTGGTGAAAACTCAACTCTCATGCCCTAACCAATGTGAGTGATTTGGTACACTAATAGGAGATTGGTTGAAAGAGAAGGAACACTTAGAACATTATTGAATGTTCCTCCTTCCATTTCAATTGACCCTCTCCCTGTAATGGAAACTGATGTGTCAACACCCAAACTAATTGAAGTCATGCTACAAGGCTCTAAAGATGAAAACTCAACTAGTGAAGAGCCCATGTGGTGAGAAGCACCTGAGTCGATGACCCATGAAGATGTATAATCTGATGTAGCTACAAAGGCCTTGCCCTTTTCTTTCTCCTTACCCTTGCCTTTTGCCTTAGTAGAATCTTGGGTAGATGAATTTTACTTGATGGACTCAGGAACACCTACGTTATTCTTCTCTAGAAGATGAGTTAGGTGATTTATTTATTTCTTCATGCATTTGTGTTCATCATGCCTTGTCTGTTTACAATATGCACACTTAACCTTCTCCTTCTTAGGTTTAGCATTGGAGGATGAAAACTCAGTTTTGTTTTTGGTAGGATTGGTGTTTTCTTTCTTCTTCTTCTGGTCCTTGTTTTTCTTCTTCTTCTCCTTTGTTGAATCTTATCCTTACCATTTCCATCTATCAAAGCTTGGGGTTGAGTAGACTTCATTGTGTCCATTTGAATTAGCTTATCTTGCTCCTTAGTCAAGTTGGTAATGAATGAATCCAAAGAAGGCATTTTCCATGTAGTGCTAAGGGCATTTTTTGTGGCATGGAAGGTGGAGACAAAGACTGAATAACTTGGACCTAACTTTGTGAGAATAGAAAGTATGAGTTGATCATATTTATTCTGTATCCCACATTATTTCAATTACAATCAAAGGGCCTTAAACTTAGTGAAGAAGTCCTGTAGGGTGTCAAAGTTGCTAGGACTTAGACTTATGAGTTCGTTTTCGAGCTCATGACCTCTCATCTCATCAAGCTTCCCAAATAACTTTTCTAAGGTGTCTCATATGTCATTAGGAGCCTAAGAGGATTCTAAATAGAAGAGAAGTTTTGGAGACATAGACAAACTCAATAATCCATAGGCTTCATCACTACGGTTGTACCACTTGACCTTTTCAGCATCAGTGTTGGGTTTTACTTCAGTACCCATGGTGATCCTATACAACCCTTTGCTTCTAAGAATGATTGACATTTTAACCTTCCATTCATGATAGTTAAAGGGTGTTAGGGGTTTAAGTTGAAAATAATCCATTTTTAGGCTAAATTTAGGTGAAGTTGTGTTGATTGCAAGTTGTGAAATTATGCAGAAAGGAGAATGAAAGCAAATATTTATAAGTTGTGAAAAAAAATCACACCCCCCCCCCAAATATGCAAGTGAATGCTCAAAATATGTCAGACTCAGCCGAGAATGCATCTTAGAGCAATCAGTGCAAGACTAAAGCAAATAGGACGTCGGACTCAACCGAAAATGAGTCCCGAGAGACCCAAATTTTTGGCACTTTATAAACTAATATATTTTTGACAAATAACAAGCCTACACTGTGGATAATTTAATTAAAAATACTTTTGAAAAAAATGGCACCCAAATCCGAGCTACCATTTGCAAGATATTAAAGGTTAAATTTTCCCGTAAACAAGTATTTTTGCAAAAAAAAGAACTAAAATATTTTAAAAATGCCTATTATGAGAGAGAAAGTGGCCTTCCAACCACTCATTGGATTTGGCACATAACAAAAAATCCAAAGGAGGTTTGTGTGAGGGGGAATTAGCCTCCCGCCAACTCGGGCCTCACCCTTCGTCTTTGACATGCGAAGATACAAGTTTAAAATGAAAACCCCCAAATTACAAAACTGTCTATAAAACTAAATATTCAGCGAAATTGATTGATTTTTGTTTTATGAAGTCAATTTTAACTAAAAAATTGAAGCATAGATAGAAATGGATTGCTGACCAAGCATCTAAGGGTCCACATGGGACGCCAAGTAAGGAAGGGGTGCCCAAAAAAAAAAGTCTAGAATTTAACAACAGAAAAGATAGAAAAATAAATGTTCAGACCTATTGGACGTGCCGTACGGCCTGATGACGCCTTGCTAGTAGAAAAGACTGTGGCGTGGACAAAAGCAGACTTGCAGACCAGAAGCTAGGCACAGAAGCTGGAAGGATAACAACAGAAAGTATGCTCTACCAGATGAGTTTCCAGCGCCCTCACCAAAAAAGGAACTTAGCAGGCAGCTCATAATAGTATGAAGAGGCTTGCAACAAAGTCAGCTCCTCCCTCTACTTCTCCACAAAACAATGGCACCCAAGAACAGAACCAACACTTGAAGTGAAGACAGCCAAGACACCCAAAGGCCAAGGATCCCAAGGAAACTAACTAGAAATGATATGTATGTATGTATGTATGTATGTATGTATGTATGTATGTATGTATGTGTATATATATATATATATATATATATATATATATGATCAAATCTAGAAAATAAAAAAAACAAAGAGAACTCCACTCCTCTTGATTTCAAAATGAACTAAAAGCATAACCAGACACACGATTACTATTTTTGCTCTGATACCATATCGGAGTTATTGCCAGAATTTGGATAATGCGAGTGCAATGGAGACGTGATCACACAAGTTGAAGCAAGTGCACACCATATAGATGCTAAAACAATTTGAAAATAACACAATAAGATAAATTGCACAAGACAAAATGGAGAAAACTAAAATCTGATTAACATGAGATGGCCAAAGTGAGGACTACAAATAGGAGAGTACGTAAGTAACTCCTCCACAAAAGGTGGACAAGGCACCCAAAGACTAGACTGTAACTCCTCTATGAAAGGTGGTGACAAGGTGCTAAAAATAGAGAAGTAACTCCCATCAAGGGAGTTACTTATGACATTCTTATGACACCTATGACACATCTATGACACACACCTCCACATAAGCTAGCCTATCCCACAAATGTAGGAAAACTCCATGTATTCACAAGAAATACAATTTCCCTAATTAAAAAATAGGGAAAAATAAAAGCCTACACTAATAGATAGTTCTATGGGTAATGCTTAAAATTCAACTTACTCATTGTCAACTATTGCATGAATACACTACTGAAAATTATCCTGCTAAGGAATAGGACATTTGTTCTTTGTCTTGTCATGAATACAATCAAAATCATAATGGTCATGTCTACAAATGAAATAACCTCCAAGTGTTCCTTTCTTGTTAGTATATTAGTTTCCTTTGAAACCACCTTTGGACCCATTTCTCAGTTTCATGTTGCCTGAACTATTATTGAAATTGACATTCTAACTTTTAATTGCTTCTTAGAGTCTCCACTCCTCTATTTCCAATTATTCTTTTTGAAGGTTGACTTATAATTTATAAAAAATTTATTGAACTTGAATTATAACTTTTGAAGTGCTTCTTAGAGTGTCCACTCCTCTATTTCCAACTATTCTTTTTGAAGGTTGACTTAGAATTTCTAAAAAAATTCTTGAACTTGTCCCTAAACTATAAAAGAGACTCCACATTCTATTCTTATTTGACTACCTTATCAAATATTTGGACCATGGTATAAGGTCCATGAACATCCACCTCTCCATCGATATGGGGTCTCAATCCCATGATAATTTTTTTGATCTTGAACATCTCATCTCCTTGGTACCAAGGTATGTACTTCATAAGTTTGTTAAACTAATCCCAATACTCATTCATCGCCAAATATCTTTACTTTATATTATATAAATTTTTGAGTTTCTAATCAAAATAATGTTTTGAAATCCATCGTGACCTAAACAAAGTCACAATTTATTCCCAAGTAGTGGTGGTCGAGTTAAAATTCATTTCCAACCTCTTGTTGACCCACTACATAGGTACATCACCAGCCAACTAGTATGCTACCAATATTGTTTTAGTGACCTCAAAGTAGTTTTGAATCTATAAATACTTCTCCATCTTCTTAATCCATGCTTCAGCTCCATCTCTTAGAACAATCCCATCAAACTTAGGTGGGTTCACCTTCTTCATGTCTTTAGATAACTCCACATTTGCATGAACTCTCATATCTTGAGGGTTTTCTTGCTCAGCAGGATGCCCTTCAGGCACATCTTGATGCTCTTCCTCTTCATAGCCTTAAAATACCTACTATAGGTATGTAATCTAATCCCTGGTCTCATTCATAGATGTGAGAATCTGATCCATCTTTGTTGATTTCTTAGTGGCAAATCAACTAGGATCAAATGGAGGGTTACTGTCATTGAAATTTAATTGAGCCTCTCTCAAAAATATAGCTTTCACCATTCTCATTTATATAAATAGAAGAGTATGAAAATGTTAGTGGACTCATTATGTCCTAGAGTTTGAACCATAGCTCTGATAGCACATGTAACATGCCCACTAAGATCTACATAGAAATATGTGATTTTTTTAAAAATTTAAATAACATATGCTTTAATTATATATTACACCATGATAATATAATCAGTGATCATATAAAATAATCTAAGTTTTATAATTATAAATGAAGAATACTATATCATACATCACTGATCACTATCATCATAAAAAACACATCATAATTTATTATGGAAAGTAATTATAGATATCAACCATGATTGGTAGAAGCATACATCCACTATTGTCAATATACATTAAATATGTAATTATAGTTCATCATGATAATGTTTTAATAATAAATACAATACAATGTACATATATAAGATACATGGCTCCCTAAAGCATAGTTTTTCAAACTCTAGTATCTATGCAATCTCAAGTGTCATCTCAAAAATAGTATTGCTATGGAGATGGAGAGAATCATCTGAATGCTTTTCCACACCAACCATGAACCAAGAATCCCTTTCATTAATCTCATCAATAAATGGCTCTCCATTCATAGATGATTAGATAGTGATGACATGGAAATTCATAGAGACAAGCTAATACCCATGTGTTGTATGATTTATAAAACTAAACATGTAATGTATCATAAAAACTTGTTCTACTCAAGATATCACATAAGCATGTAAATCATACTCATGAAATGATAATATCTCACTAAACATTACTTTGATCAATGTTTTCATTTAAATAATGATTTGATGATCAGTCAAATTCATACACACCACTTGACTAGATTACCTTCATATGACATTATGATGCTAGTAAGATAGTGAAATTTATCTCACTACTTAGTATCATCGCTGTAAGATTTGGTTAACATATTATAACCAATAGATTCATACAAATTACATCCTACTAGTAATCATATAACATGCCAAGCACATGAATAATCTAAATGCATACATTTATTCCATCAAACATATAAACGAATCTCACAATATTATCTATCACATAAATAATAGAAATAATAACTACAGTTTATACCACTGGTAAAATATATATTTAACTATAGTTTCTAATTACTATAAGTAGTTTTCAAATATATTACACCCTATGATAACCCATATTATTATAGACTAGTGTCCTTAAGCACAACTACTAATATCACAATTAGTAATACTAAAGTAGTTATAAATCAATGAAATCATAAGCTTTTGTTCAAACAACTAGTTAAAATAAAGATAGTCTTAGTTCTCACGAAACATATAATATTCCATTCTAGCATTGTTAAATTTTCATGTGGTTGTATGCACACATAAATAAGGTTATATTATATAGAAATCTATAATATAGTTTTGAACCAAAAATGGAACTATAATTAGAGGAACACACCCCTATGTACAAGTAGCTAATTAGGCATAGATGAACCTATATTATTTTTAAGCATACTATTCATTAATGCAGAGCTTATTATAGTAATATTTTCATAATACATATCTTATTTCACATGATACATATGATAAGTTATCCCATGTGTATCAAAAAGCTTATTATAACATAATGAAAGACTACTTTGAGAAATATATGCATCATATGCTTTATTAAAAACTATTTTAAGATTTTGATATACTATAACTGCATATATGCTAGATTAAAGAAACATACTCATTCAATAAACTACATGATAAGACATAAGTCCTTAATGATGAGTCCACACTATGACTCATTATAACCATAATATATCATCTTTCATAATTATTAATATGCCATTTAGGTTGAGCATTATATATAGTCTTAGGGATTATAACTAGTCTAAGGTAGAAGATGAATGATTTATCTCTTTAAGCTTATGTGAGTCTAAGTTAGCATTCTTTACATAATGTTCTAATGTTTGTATGTTTATTCATCCATTTTTGATATGTACATGTATTATAGAATTTAAAGAATAATCTTGTTATGATCCCATGAAGATAAGGAAGGGCCTTAGTCATGAACCTATCATTCTAGCAAAGCTCTAAATTTTGTCAGCCATTTTATAGACCTTGATAGATAGCTATGGACTTTCACAATCAAGCTACAAATTTTGACAATCAAGCTATGAACTTTTAGAACACACTAAAGACTCATCGATAACATGTTTCCAAGGCATTCCAATGGTCCCTTCAAATATTCCATGATGATCTAGACTCTTCCAGCTATCTTTTAGATATTTTTTATTTTTGCATATATCTATATATAGACTTCTATTTATATGTAGATTTCCATTTATAAAAAATTCATTAGTTTTAATTAGATCACTGCATACAATAGATTTTAAAAAAGTCATTTATTCTATTTAAAAGTCATTATATAACCTCAGTTAGTTAAAATATCAATTTTCCTTAAACCATAATATCTATTCGAGAGGTTGTTTGGTTTGACATATCTGGTTATTCTTTTATATGATTTGTTGTGAATTTAATAAAAATTTCATACTATTTATTCTAAATCATTGCATATATGACTTGGTTATGTATATACCAATTGAAGAGTTGGATTACAAAGTTGATTAGTCAAGCATTAGTCAAGAAATCAATGAAAAACACATTAAGAACTTAACAAACAAAGCCAACCTATTCGAATGGGGTTTGTGAATGATAGAAATAAAAAATTGAAATAAATAAATACCAATTACCTTCCCAAGTGGTTCCACCATCCAAGAGCAGCTCTAAGCGTGTTCTCCCCTTGATCTAATGTCCTCATCTTTGTCAATAATGGCTACTTTGCTCCTCCATTACCTCAAGAAAACTATATAAAACCTATGATCATGGTATGAAATATATAATTTGCCTATCAATTGAAGCTAATCCAAATGAAAATAACACAATAATCAAAACACAAATGACTTGTGAAGAGATCCTTGTATTATAAGTTTACACAATTTAAGCTTAAAAATGATGTTTATGGCTCTTTCATTTGTAGATTTTTTAAATGGGTTAGGATCAACCATGACCATCCATCTCAATATTGAGATGTGTGGCCATGGATTAATCTAATATATTCAATTAAATCCATAAATATCTTCATAATGATTTGGGATAGAGAGGCATTAATTATGGCTTATAGATGCCACCCCATAGAATATGTGACTAGGTGATGCAAATATTCATAATCAATTTCCATTAATGAAATAATCACTAAAATCCATGGAAAATCCACTTAAAATCTTGATTTGAATTAATTAGCTTTAAATAAGATTAATATATTTTAGTGCAGTTCTTTAGAAATTACCACACAATTAATCAAAATGGTTAGAATGTCATATTACTAGGTCTTCATTTGATTGGAGAAGAATTGAAAGGTGATTTTAGATGTGTATGTACCATGATCCCTTTTAGTATGTTGCTAAAAAAAAATAATAAAGGCACATAATGTGTGTAGACAAATTAGAAGAAAAGAGTGATCTAGAGCATTAAAAGGCAAAATAATCATTTTAACTTGAAATGATCTGATTAAAGTTAGATATCACAAAAAATGCATTACCCCATTTAGGGATACATTAACTTAAATCAACACTTATATATGACAAGATCAAATCATTTAATGTGTTTAAGTGATTTTGGCTTAAAATGTGTATTTGAGTGCAATTTGAGTAAGATTGACATTTTAAACACAAATGGTGTTAAGAATTGGATGTCTACATTTTTTCCTTTTTTGAGAAGGAGTAGTAAGACATTCAAGTGAAGCAATGTATTTTGAAAGGAAAGAGTTGTTAATAACAAATTGGAATAGACCCATTATGCCCCCATGAGAGGACACACTTGGATGAAAGAGAAGGATAGACTCTCAAAAAGAGAGAGAAAGTGAGAGACTAAAACATGGAATAAATCACATCCAAATGAGCTAATGCTTGAACACATTAATTCCATCAATGATTAAAATATAATTAGAGGTATAATGGGCACCAAAAATGGGGGGAATGGGAAGGATACAATCCATCAATATAAGTAACACACTTTGAATGCACCCAATTTGAGAGTACAAGTTGTGCACTTACAGTATTGATCAATCCCGAGACAAGTTGCACAATGAAATATTTACATTGTGTGAAAAAGTGTGGAGAGCTTGGAATTAGAGGAAAAGGGAGAATGTGGTCTCCAAAGGTAAGATAATAAGAGGTGATCATGATAAGATAGTTTTACCCCAGTAGGGATAATTTTCATCATTGATAAAAAATAAATAATGGTTTTCCCTTGTAGGGCTGATTTGATTCTTATGGTAGGATCAGATGTTGTTCCCTAGCATGGGCAAATTGGCAAGCAAATAACTCAATAAAATAACCTAATACATAGATTAAAATGAGTGGGCATAAACATAGATGTGATGTTGTAATGGCTTATAAATCCACATAAAACTAAGCATACAAGGATGTACAAAGTGATGAATGAGATGAAAATAAGATTGAAATATGGTCGAGCTGACCTCAATAGAAATTGAACATTGCATACATAGTCCAGTGAGACCTCAAACAGATGTAGTTCTATTAGGAATAAGATAGAATGGAATGAGGAATGAATAAAATTGACCAAAGAGTTGATTAGACCCATGACGTATATGAAGAGATGCATGTCTAATCATGGATTTAGAGTGTTAAACCTATTGAGCCTAATTTATGCATAGTGATCTTGAGATATGTTTATCAGAGCTATATTGATGTTAAGAATTTGAAAACAGAGCATAAAGTGCTTGCTATAGTAAAATAAATCATGCATCATAAGTATAAATAACTTAGAATTACATGGCATTTCAATTACATGGATCTGTTCAAATGTGAATATCTATAACTAAAGATAATGGTAAAACAATGACCAAAACTAGAGTTACAATGATTTACATTTAAATAAAAAGCAAAGACAAAAAAAAGTAAACATAAATGGACCCACTTAAAGTCAAGATATGAACAATCATGACTTAAGTGGGAACAATAATGTTTAAAAACAAAACAAGAGCAACTTAATAACATGGAACTAAGATATAAATAATCGAGATCCATGTGGACATTCTTGAAAATAAAAGAGAAGAGTAAAATCAAATAGGGAAACACAAGACCAAGGTGAGACAAGAAGTATTAAAAGAGAAAAGGAGAAAAAATTAAATGAAGAGGTGTGAAATCACAACAAAACACCATTAAAACTCAAATAAACACACAGAAACAAAAACCAAAGTAGTGCAGTTTAAAAATAGTTATTCATGCACGTGTGGTAGAGGCGTTACTTTCCACCATAACACAAAAAAGAATAAGGACATAAAATTGATTCACTAGTTAAATATGATCAATGACAAAAGAAATGGGGAAAGAAAGGAAAAGGAAAGGGGTGGTAAAGCTGAATCTAGATGTATAAGACAAGTGGATGATACCTACATAGTTTCAGGGATGCATGTTTCAAAATAAACTTCAGCACTGATGTAGTTCTCCCATGAAGTGGGATACAAGAATAAATGATGAAAATAAAAGCATGATTAATGTTATAAAAGAAATGGAAGACATGACAAATTAGAATGGTCTTATGAATAACAAGTTGGTAGGATAAGATGACCCACACAACATAAAGTTGGTAAGATAAAATGCTTGTAAAATAACAAGCCAGTGGGACTTAATTTGCTTTCAAAATGGAAAGAGTGTGGCATGGTGAGACATGAATGTACAAATGTGTTAAGATAATTTTTTTTCTTTTTTATCTTTTTATAATGTATTTGATGTTTTTGTGATAAAATATACACAAGGTGGGACTAACTAGTCAAGGAGATGCTTGTTCGAGAGTAGAAGTTCATATAAAATAGCTAAGTTGGCTATAACGACCCATGCTCATAAATTAGTGAGAGCAAGGATCCTGATCAATCAATAATGACTATAAATAGTAGTAAATATAATATAGAATAGTGTATAGTGCGAAATTAATTTGAACAACCATGCAACAAGCAAATATCTTGAGCTTGAAAAGGTGTTCTTGTTTACTTATCTATAAAAGAAGCTACAAAATAGTATTCTAGATAAACTAATTTGTAAAACTGATATCGAATGTGTTCATAATTCTTATGACACATAATCATGATCATAATTGGTCAAAGGATCAAAGTGTTCTAGTTACAACAAGACCAAGACATAACAAAGAATATAGTTCTCAAAGAGAACGGTCCAAAGAATAGGGACTAACATATGGATATTATAGAGTAGGATAAAGAATATGGTTCTCTTTCAAGAATGATCCAAAGAATATGGTTCTAAAAGAGAATGGTCCAGACTAAGATAAAATGTGTTCAAATTACCAATGGTTCAAAGCTTTCACTGTCTAGAGTTGTGAAGAGTAGTTAAGGGTAGTATAAAATGTATTCAGGGTAAGATAAAATGGTAGGATAAAATTACTTCAGCATAATTTGCCCCAAGTAAGGGGTCTTGCAGATAATGATTCAAAGTTAATCATGTGTAAAACCTTTTAAGTTGCACGATGTTTATGGGCTTTATAAGGTTCTTCACCATTTGGTTTAGCAAGTCTATATGCCCTTGATCCATAGTTTGCCATGACAATATATGGTCCCAACCAACTAGGTTGAAACTTACCTTTTTTCTTACATTCAACATTTGTGATATTTTAGTTCTATTTTAGGACCAAATCACCAATATCAAACTCTTGAGGGAGAATGAGCTTGTTGTATCTTCTCCTCAATATGTTCTAATAGGCATGCAAGTTTTTTAGGGTATCCAAATGCTTACCATCAAGAAATTCTAGTTCTTATAGTTTTGAGGCTCTGTATTCCTTATCATGTTTAATATGATTGAGTGATACTCATAATGATGGTAGCTTGATCTAGATTGGGATAATAGATTTAGTGTCATAGACAAAGGAGTATGGAGTGGATCTTGTTAGGATTCAATGATTAGTTCTATAAGCACAGAGTGAAATAAATATTTACAAGTGCCAATTACAACCAGTGTCATTGACAATCTTGTTTAAAATGGATATAATGGTCTTTTTTGATGCCTTAGCTTGTCCATTTCCTTATGGGTTATATGGAGTTGACTTCTTATGCTTGATCTTGAATTTAGCACAAAGAGCTTTTACATCTTAGTTTATAAAGGATTTATCATTATCGGATATAATGCAAGCTGGGATGCCATATCAATAGATGATATGGTAATGGATGAATTTGGTGATCTACTTCCTGATAACATAAGTGAGAGGATTAGCCTCGATCCAATTAGTAAATTACTTGATAATACTTAAAATGTGCTTATGGCCATTTGAAGATGTTGGGTTGATTTTTTTGATGAGATCGAGACCCCATGTTGAGAATGACAATGGTGCTGTGATCAGCTGTAGCAGTAAAAAAGGTGTATGTATCAAATTTCCATGTTACTAACAAGGAACACACTTCTTCACATAATTAAAAGCATTGATCTTTATTTTTGGCCAATAATAACCTATTTTGAGGACCTTTTTTTGTTAAGAATACACCATTGGTGTGGGCCCCACACATTCTTTCATGAACCTCCCTTAGTTCTAGTTTGGATTTTCTCGAAGATAAACAATGAAGAATCATTCCATCATATCCTTTATGATAAAGTGTGTTTCCAAGGAGGGTATAACGTGATAAATGGTGAAGGAATAGTTTGTATCTTTTATTGGATAGGTCAGCTAGGAACACATGATTATGGAATTAGTTATAAAATTCTTAGTACCATGGTAGTTCAGGGAATGGATTGGGACCAATAATAGTGCATACCCTTTCTGAATCTATTATAATTTATGTATCTTAAAGAAGATTTTCAATCAGAAACTGGTACTTTTTAGCACTATCTTCAAGTTGAATCATGGAACCAATAATTGCCATTACATTGATAGATCTATTATTTTCTCTTGGAATTTGTTCAAACTATAGATATTTAAAATGTGTCTTGAGGTTATCAATAATGTGCTTATAAGGAACAAGCTTGTCATCCCTAGTTTGATACTGATCAATGGTTTGATTGATGATCAACTAAGAATCACCATAGACCTTTAAGCTTTGAATATCTGACTATATATCAAGGTGAAGCCTTGCAATCAATGAGTCATACTCAACCATATTATTCATATAATGAAATTATATATGAAATGCTTTAGGACTCAGATCCCCTTGTCGTTAATAAAAAATATGCCATCTCTAGATCCATGGGATGTGAAGGAGCTATCAAAATATAGCCTTCATTGTTCAGGTTCTTATGATTCTTATTCTATTGTCATAATAGAATCTTTGGGAATTTTAATTTGAGAGGTTGAGTATTTTGATAAGATCTTCGGCAAGTTGATCAGTAATAAATTGTCATTTTATTTCTTTTTTATTTTGATACTCAATGTCAAATTCACTTAGGAACATAACCCATTTGGCCATGCATCCTTGAAGAGCTACTTTAGATAATAATAACTTGAGAGGATCTACCTTGGCAATGACAATAGTTTTATTGTTTAGCATATAATGTCATAATTTTTGGGTTGTAAATACCATATCTAAACATGCCTTCTCAATAGGTGTATAATTATGTTCATAACCCACCAGAGTATGGATTAAATAATAGACTACACATTCTTTACCTTGTTCATCATGTTGGGCCAAAAGTGCCACTAGTGCATGTTCAGTTGATGATATGTAAAGAAGCAGTGGCCTTCTTGGTGTTAGTGGTCTCAAAATTGGTGGATTACCCAAATACATCTTGAGCTTCACAAATGCTATCTGAAAATATTCATCCCATTGAAATGTAACCCCTTTATTCAAGAGATGGGTAAATGGGTAGCATGTATCTACCAATTGAGAAATGAACTTGCATATAGAATGAACCTTTCCTTGTAGGCTTCATAGCTATTTAAGATTGTTTGGTAGAGGCATTTCAACAATAGCCTTCAATTTTGTAGGGTCAACTTCCATCCATATTTGTGATACAATAAACCCTATCAATTTACCTAAAGTGATGCCAAAGACACATTTCTTAGGATTCAAGTAGACTCTATATTCACAAAGCCTCTCAAAGATTTTTCATAGAACATTAGGATGTCCAGCTCTTGTTCTTGATTTTGCTAGTATATCATCAACATAGTCCTCAATAATATTGTACATCATGTCATGGAAGATGATAGTCATTGCATGATGATATGTGGTGTTAGTGTTCTTCAAGCCAAATGATAGACTTGGTAATAAAAGGTTCCTCAAAGAGTGGTGAATGCAATCTTGTGTTGATTTTTTTGTGCTATTTTGATTTGATTGTACCTAAAAAATCCATCCATTAAGGATATCATCTCATACCTAGAAGTTAATTTGATAATCTATTGATGTTGGGTAGAGAAAATTCATCTTTGGGGCACACTTTTTTGATATCTAAGAAATCAATACAAATAGGCATACCTAGGGTCTTTTTACTCACTGGTAATATGTTAAAAATCCATTCAAAGTAATCTAGTGGTCTAATAAAATTTTCTCCTAGTAACTTTTGAATTTATACTTTAACCAATAAGGCGATGTATGGATGCATCTTCCTCAATTTTTGATTGATTGATTTGGCATCAGATGAGTAACAAGGTGATGCAAAAACAAGTCAGGGTTTAAGCCTGGCATGTTAGAATATGCCCATGAAAAGATGTTAATATAATACTTCATAATGTATATGATATGTTCACATTCTGATTTAGTAAGGGAAGCTCTAAGATAAATAATTTTGGGATCCTCATAGGTTCTCAGGTTCACTTATGTTATGTTCTCCACAAGAAGTGTGGATCCATCTTCAATAATTATAGGTAAGGTGTTATCATGATCATCATTTTATTCTGCTACATATTTTTTTAATTCCTCCCAAAGCTATATATAATACAACAAATCTAAGTCCGTTGGTTTAGGAACTGTTCAGTAAGCAAATATCTCAAGAAATTCAAAAGTGAGATGATCGATAACCTATTGCTATTCTGATTGGATGCTGGTACTGGATATAGAGCTTGGGCATGATGAACCTTCTATGTTTTGAGGGGATGAGCAAAATTTCCTACCTGAGAGTGCCTGAAACAAGTTTTTGCTCAAAGGCTTGCCTTTATCTTTACTTTTCCTTGATCAATTAGCACCTCAAAGAGGTTTTCATCCAAAGATATCGATGTTTTATATTTATTATGACCAAGAAAGTTTGCCTACTTTCCAAATTAGGAAAAAGGATCTAATGAAAAATCAAAGCCTTATTTGTGATCACCAATGGGAAATCCATCTCGTAGTCTCATGTATTCTATAGTTGATTCTTCATTTTAAAACTCATCGAGGCATATGATCAAATTTTTTTGGTCCCAATCAATGAGTTCAAGATGGCAAAGGAATAGATAACAATGAGGTTCTACTTCAAGATGGGAAGCTCTAATGGTAAAACTATGATGTTCTACTTTAGGAAGGGAAGCACCACTAGAACAATTCCTTTCTTTAGGATAGGAAACTCCAATAGTGGGATATGTTCTTTCTTTAGGATGAGAAGATCTAATAGGTGTTATGGTCAATATGGAATTATAATTAAATAGGTCCATGTTAGCTAGCTCATCAAAAAGGGTATAATGGGATGTTGTGTCACTGTCAGGAGTCTCGTTGCTATTCACTTTTGGAAGAGTCACTATCAAAATTCATGAGGTCATGCCCAGGTAGTATAAATCTGAGACCATGATTCCAATTAAGAACTCTAGATAATAAGGGTTCTAAAATTCCTTGCACTCCTAGGCCAAGGCCTATCCCTGTATGATCAAGATGGTCCATGATTTGATTATGGATTGGATACTTAGGATTTTAAAAGTAATCAGTGAGGCCTTCAAAACATAACCAAATTTCCTTAGTAAAAGCCTCTTGATATTTCTTTGGCGTAATAATACGTATGAAAACCATAGGTTATTTTTGTTGTTTCTTATTTTTTTGCTAAATCATAGTGGGTCTATCAAGATTCTTTAAAGTTTTAGGCTTGCCAAATGTTTTTGAAGTTTTAGGCAACTTTGTTACATGGAATGCATCCTTAATACTATATGTGGAAATGCCCACATATTATATAACAATCTGCTTCATAAAAGCTATGAGAAATGGATCGACTGAAGTGGAAGTGAGATCACTAGGTTCAATATAATTGGATGGATGTGGATGTGAAACTATGGCTTTGTTCTTATTTACAATAAATTCAGAACCTGAGCAATAGTTATAATTAAGGAACTCAACCACAAGATGCTTACAATATTGATATTATTATTGATTAGTAGGGATAGTAACCTCGATGCCATCATGGGGAAACTTACGGAACTTGTGCAACGTAGATGGAATGGCCTATACTTCATATATCTAAGGACTACCAATAAGTATGTTATAAGGAAGTTCAATATCCACAATATGGAAAAATGTGTGGTAGGAAATGAACCCAATAATGATTGGCAACCAAATCGTACTAGAATACTCCTTCTCAATGTTGTCATAAGCCTTGATTGTGATCATTTTTAGATGAATGTCTTTTGCAATTCAGCCCAATCATTGTACCAACTTAAGAGATATGATGTTTAGACATGAACTATTGTCTATAAGAACCTACTTGATCTTATGATCTGTAATGATTATCTCAATGTATAGTGGGTTATTATGATTAGGGCCAAGAGTGGACATGTCTTTTTGGTCAAACATGATTTGCCAAAAGAAAGATAAATGTCTAACTAGGTTATAAAACTTCTCAGGGTTTATATCACTAGGAACAATGGATTTTTAAAAAGGTCATTCAAGATATTTATATAGACGTCAGATGTCCACAAGAGATCTAATACAAAAATATGTGCATGGATTTTATTCAGTTAATTTGATAGACTACAAATCTTTTCATTAGTGGGTCACATTGATTTAGCCTTAGTTGGCATAATATTCATCTTTGGGACTGTTGGCATAATATTCTCATTGGATTCCATGGAAGAAGTGGGCAAAGGGCCCTAGAGGGTAACTAACGAGTGTCTAGTTACTATTGCATAACCTAGAGGCAGTAATGAAGCATTATAATCAAAAAAGAAAGGAAAAGGGCCTTAGAAGGTGACTTGTGGGTGTCTAACTATATTTCTATAGTTTTGAGTCATTGAGGATCCATTATAATTAGATAAAGGATGGTTTTGTTCAGAACTAGTAACCCATGCAAATGGAGTCACAATAGGATTATACAAACTCAACATGTAATTACTAGGGGGAGAGGGTGTTGACCTTATAATAATGGGTCCCATGCTATGAGGAGCATGAGATGGTTCACATGGTTTGACAGTAACAGTGGAAATGTGGGCAATAGAAATGTGCCTTATGGTGTTGTTATAGTCGTAAGGCATGTTGTTATAAGCCACATCGTTAGTATGGTCATTATGATCATGATTATGCTCATTATGATTTTGAACCTGATGTTGGATCTAATTCTAGCCTTGGTTTTGGTTGTTTCTTGGTGGTAGTGGATTATGTTGAGGAAAGAGGTCTTTGTAGATTCCCATATCCTAATTAGTGTCCTGAATAGGGCCCAGATTAATCTCCACTTCACCACTCTCAATTATATCTTCAATAATGTGTCATAATTAGATGAAATGATATGTATTATGACCAACAACACAATGTAAGTTTCACCATTCATTCTCTTTGTAATAATCTAATTTTGGTTGATGTTTAATAAATGGCCTTGATATTGGCCATATAATTAGGTTAGCTGCTATGAGTTTTTGAAACACTATTTCAACTAGTTCTCCCAACATGCTAAAGACTCAAAAATTTATATGAAATTTCTTACACGGAGGTTATCTTTTCAAATTAGGTGGTGGATTTGGGGGAGCTAATTATATGTTTAGGTTTGGCGGAGCCTACACTATTTGTATGTGTCTTATTTTAGTCAACCCATTTCCAACCATGTTCTTGTTAAATCTTTAGGTTTATCTTGTGCAACTACTTGAGTAGATGATTGGGTCTAGTTTGATGTTTGGCCCTACAGATTTTTTTTGACAAGACCCTTAGCAATAAGAGCCTTCTCAATTTTCACCCCCTTGTCAATAATCTCCTCAAATGAGTTAACACAAGCTAGACGTATATTATGCACAACCTTAGGATATTTGTTTTGTGTAAATATATCCACTAATTGTTTGTCTGGAAAGTTATGCTAAAATTTATCCATCAATGCTCTCCATCTCTATATATATGCAACAAAATTTTTAATATCATGTTGTTTGGCTTTGCACAAGTCAACAATGATCAATTCATGTTCTATGTTATATGAGAAATGATTGAAAAACATTTTTGATAATTTGTTCTAATCCACAATTGATCCTTTTGGTAATTTAAGTAGCCAATCTAAAGCCTACCCCACTAAACTTTGTACAAACATTTGAAGTAAGTACTCACCACTATAATCAACCTCTTGGCATAAGACTAAAAATGCCTATATGTGCTCACGTGGGTCTCCCCTTCCTTTGTATTTATCAAACTTTGGTGCCTCAAAATGAGGCAGAAAGGGGTTTTGGAGAATTTTTAAATCAAATGGATATGGATATATCTCATAAAACTTATATTGTTTGACTCTATTATTCATCTCTAATCATTGCACAATCTCCTTCATACAGTTCCACTATTGCATATTTGGTGCATCCATGGATCAATTATGATGTTGGGTTGGAATGTGCCCCTTGTATTGATGTTGGGGTGGAATGTGGTCCTGGTATTGCTATTGGGGTGGAACGTTCCCTTGTTGTTGCAAGGATCTATTAGTGCTAAACACCCTTTGATCTGTGACTTGGTTTTAATTTGCTCCTAGAGTCGAGTAAATAGGTCGTTGATTCTTGGGTTGTAAAACATTCCCTAAATTCAGTTGTCTTGAATAACTAGTGCTCTATTGATTTTGGGGAGTTCTTTGTCTATTTACCAACTTATGTGTTGGTTGAGATGAACTATCCAAATTGTCTTGAGGGATCTCCTCAATGCAAACTTAATGTTTGGGTCTTTGATTTTTCAAAGTGACAAGAGGTTCTTGAAGATTAAAGAATGTATGTTCTATGTGTAGTGGAAAATTTTATAAGATCTCTTGTGTCTTTAATTATTCATTTAGGTTAACTTGATCCACCATTGTAGTATTCTCAACAAATGTTTGTTGTGTAGCTTCAACCACATTTCTTTGTTATTTCAAAGCATCTTTATGAATTAAAGTCGCAACTAAGGAGTTAGTTAAGTCCATGATAAGTTGTTTGGCATATCATTGACTTATTTTATTAATCTTTTTTACTAGATCTTGATCGGTTGGCTTTGACTCACTAAGTATTTATTTACCCTTATTAGAAGAAGAAGGTATGTTTGTGTTTGCAATGTTTGTGAAAACTTGCTCTCTTTGTTATTGTCCTTCTCTAACTAAGGTATGTATATGTTCCATGGGAAAATCCAAAGGTAGTGTAGCACTAGATTCTATCAATTTAAGGAGTACCTCATCTTGATTCTCTTGGTATTCACCATAATCTATCTTAGATCCTACTATTATAGGAATATCCTTAAAGACAATGGGATTATCTTAACCATCATAATTTTCTCATCCTTATAGCTAGGCTAGTAAGATACTGTACTATGAGTGTACCTTTTAGTCATGTCTAAAAAGGGTTGCTTTCTACATTTGACTAGATTTGGATCAATGTTTGAAAATGTTTTGAACAAGGTATGGATTTTTATCTTCTTTCTAAACAAATGACTAAGGTACCAAAGAGAATATAAAAGGAGGGTGGAATATTATCATGCACAATTAGAAGATTTGGTTCATGATTTTACTCAACTTTTGGTAAGTTTAAACTGTATATATCAGAAGAGGGTATGATAACTCAAAAATATAGAGTGTGACTTGCACACTAAAACATATACCTTTTTGATATGTCAATACCATCAAATATAATCCAACTTTTATGAGTTTCTACTAGGAAACTAGAGGAAATCCCTTTGGATTATGAAGGAGACAAAACGAATCAAGAAACTCAATATGTGAAAAGATGCAAGAATTCTTAAGTATAAAACTAGGACCAAATGGGTAGAAAAATGCTACCACATGGTGATAGTGGGGTAGCATAAAATATTTTTTATAACTTAGAGTGCAAGTGATGCATAAGATAATCTAAGTTCACCAAGATGACAATGTGATGATGAGTCTATAAATGGACCTAAGTTCAAATGGAAAATTGAACCCAAGTTAAAACAAGTCAATTGTAAATGGTGAACCCAATTTAACACATCAACTTTTAAAATGTTAAAAAGTCCAATTTTGAATTTAAAATATAAATGAAGGACTTAGTAAAATTTGGCAAATGGTTTAGAATCAAATAGGTAACATAACTGCACCAATTTAGACCAAGATGACACAATGTTTAAGATGATAAATTTAAACAAGGAAAAAGATTATTTCCATTGGACAACGTAATGCCTACTTGCTCAAGAAATTAGGGACAATGTGTTTTGATTATGGCCTTTGTTAACAAGCAATTTTTGACTCAAACAAGACCGAGTAATCTAAGACCAAAAAGACAAAAATAATTAAGTAATCACCCTAAGCCCTAAACTGACAAGGTTGGATGATATTATTAAAGTCTGTATTTATACATAAACTTGAGAGGACAATTAATTATTCATTAAAAATAAAATCACATTATATAGTAGGGTATTTTACACCCCCTTATCTCAAGTGACAATGCTTGAGGTGCACCTCACATCAACAATATTTATGTGGTAATTGTGGTTTGTTTAAAACTCTACAAGTTATGACCATCTAGATTGATCCCATGCATATCAAATTTCACATTAGAATATAAAATAATAATTACATCATTTAGGTCCAAATCAAATGGATTATTATAAAAAAATTCTTTCCCTTTTTATAACTAATACATCCATCACTTGCTCAGTGTAGTGTGATATCCAATATGATCATACATCTCAAGCTTAGCCTCCTATTAATGAAGATGTATTAACTTCTCAAACCATCATCCTAGTGGGGTGATCCCAATTTGTAAACCCCACCCTACCTTACCCCACCCCCACCTACCCCTCGTCGCCCCCCCTCCACACCCCCAACACCTGTGGAGAGAGGTTGAAGATAATGCAGGGATATGAAACCCTGGGTCAAGGCTTCCCTAAATAACTTATGGGAGGTAATAAAGTCCCCCACACAAGCCAAAATGCATGAAATAAAAACCAAGTAAAAAGGCTTTATAGGTTGATTTTAGATCACCCAATACCTTTTGAGTTTTGGGGAAAGACTATTCAAATTCCTTTTTAAGCCTTTGGACTAAGGTAATTTGCAATGAAAATGACACTTTTGATCCCACAAATTCCCTAAAGGCGATGGGGGGAGATCATATATGCACAAATTCATTTTTGGACACATAATTCTAACAATGAAAATGATAAGTGACTTACATAAAAAAACATCGAAGTGAGTTTGGTTTTAAGCACTAAAATTGAAAGATTTGGTGGTGTGTTTTGGCCCCTTGGCCTTAAATTATGAAAAACAATCACCAAAAAGATTCAAATAAACATATAGATTTTTAATTAAGCACCACATTAAAATTCATAATTATTTTTAAGCACCCAAAGGAGGTTAAAAATACTTAATTAAGCTTGCAATGGCACTTCTCCAAGTAGGTCATGCATGAAAATTGTCAGAATCGTATTTAGCTTTGAAGCTCTTTTAAAAATTAGACAAGTCACTTTAGTTTAATTGCTATTGTGTTTGTGTTTTTAGAAAACACAGTGATTGTAGATGGTCATTGGTTGACCATAGGTGATTATCAAAAGACCATTGTTGGTCAAATTTCAACCAACTGTGGTAGGTTGAAACCTAACCACTGACGGTTACTTGTCAACCCGAAGGCACCAATATTATTAGACAAGAAAACACTTGTTAACTTGTTAGCATGAAAATATCTAAAAATAAATCTTTTAGATCATGAAATAGAACTAGACTATATACTTAAAGATTTATATTTGACCCCTAAAAACTTGAATTTGCAAAAAAAAAATGTTTAGGTAAGAAAGAATTTCAACAAAAACTTTACTTAGCCTAAAATAGGATTAAAAATCCAAAAGCAAGCTTATGGATATTTATTTGGTTCAAACCAAAGGCTTAAGACATTAAATTTTTTAGAAACAAGTTGAATAAATTTACAAAATTGAATATTTTAATTGGGTTTTCCCCTGCAACCCAATCAGAAGCGATTGGCAAAACCATCGATGGTCATTGTGTGGCTTGTGTGTACACAAAGAACATGGGAAAACAAACTTAAAAATGAAGGTAAAGGACTTTTTAATGACTAAAATAAAAATGTAAAATCTCCATGATGTCTTCCTTTTTTGAATGGACTCAATGGTCCCATCAGACATGCCAAAATGTAGAGTTGGATTACAAAATTGGTTAGTCAAGCATTAGTCAAGAAATCAATGAAAAATGCATAAAGAAATTGGCAAACAAATCTAGCCTATTAAAATGGTGTTTTTGAATGATATAAAGAAATAAATAAAATAAATAAATACCAATTACCTTCCCAAGTGGTTCTGCCATCCAAGAGTGACTCCAAGCATGTTCTCTCATTGATCTAGCGTCTTCGTCTTCGTCAACAATGGCTACTTTGCTCCCCCATTGCCTCAAGAACACTATATAAAACCTAGTCTTATGATATGAAATATATAATTTTCTTGTCAAGTGAAGATAATCAAAATGTAAATAACGTAATAATCAAAACAAAAATGGCTTGTGGAGAGATTCATACATTATAAGTTTACACAATATAAGCTTAAAAATGATGTTCATGGCTCTTCTATTTGTAGATTTTACAGATGGGTTAGGATCAACCACGACCATCCATCTCAAGATTGATATGTTTGGCCATGGATTAATCTAATATTTTCAATTAAATCCATAAATATCTTCATAATTATTTGGGAGAGAGAGGTATTAATTAGGCTTAGGTGACCATAATCTGATATTTGTTACATTTATGGCTTATGGATGCCACCCATTAGATGATGTCACTAGGTGATGCAGATATTTAGAATCAATTTTCATTAATAAAATAATCAATAAAATCCATATAAAATCCACTTAAGATCTTGATTTGAATTAATTAGCTTTAAACAAGATTAATCAAATTTAGTATTTTTTTTTGGAAATTGGTGCACAATTAATCAAAATGGTTAGAATGTCATATTACTGGGTCATAATTTGATTGAAGAAGAATTTTAAGGTGATGTTAAATGCATATGTACCATGATCCCATTTAGGATGTTGCTGACACAAAATGACGAAGGCACGTGACGTGTATAGATGAATTAGAAGAAAAGAGTGATCTAGAGCACCAAAAGGCAAAATCATCATTTTGATTTGAAATGATCTGATCAAACTTAGGCATCACATAAAATTCATTATCCCATTTAAATATACATTAGCCTAAATCAGAACTTGTAAATGACAAGCTTAAACCATTTAGCATGTTTAAGTGATTTTGGCTTAAAATGGGCATTTGAGTGAAATTTGAGTAAGATTGATAATTTTAACACAAATGGTGTTAAGAATTGAATGTCTACACAAATAAACACTTAATTATTCACCATGTTGTAATAAACATGATAAAATATATATGACGTATATATAGTTAAATTACTTTATATATTACACAGGTTCTCTTTTATTCTATTTTCTATTCAAGTTTAACATTATACAAAGACTACATTAGTTTCTAAATTTTGGTTTGACCCCTTTATGTGAGTCTCATATATCTCTATGTTATATTTCACACACACACACACACACACACACACACACACACACACACAATGGTATAACAGGTCGGTTATATATATTATATTCTTTAGAATATACACATAGGTTTACATTTGTGCCATGATATTGTAAATCAGTTTGCTATTTAAACAGTGGTTCACTGTACAAATGTATTCATCCAATATACAACCCCACACACACACACACATACACACACATATTTAACCTATTCACTGTAAATATTCAACACACACACACACACTTAGAAAGTAATAATATTACCTGTTGGCAGTCTAAGCTATTGCTCTTTTTGGCTTCTTTATTCTCCTCCAATCTCTTCCACACTTTGTTGCCTTCTCCTCTATGAAAATTGCATCTTTTTTTCTTCTTTTTATTTCCTTTCATGAGAAGGGCGTAGCTTTTCTCTTTAAGGATTTTTCCCTTTCCCTTTTTCATTTTTCTTTATTTTTTTATTATTTTTATCAAAGTTTTTCTTTTTGTTTTTTCTAAATTTAAACATTTCTATTTCTCTTTATTTATTATTTATTATTTTCTTCCATTTTATTTATTTTAAGAATTTATTCTCTTTTTCCTATTTTTCCTCTTAAATGTCAATTATCATATTTTATACTAGCTACAATAATCAATAATTTCACTAATTAAATTAGCATCAAAAATTTCATGATGATTTAATGAAAATTTCTTAAATCATTAAACTCTAATTAAATATAATTATGTGAATTATAAAATATTAATGATCATACACACAAATTACACAAGATGAATTTTAAATAATCATTTAAACTATGCTATCAACCATGTGTAAAAACTATCTAATGCAAACAACATCAAAACGTACTACACTAACCATTCTATTATGCATCTATCATATGGTACCTAATATGGTGTGTTTAGGGTTCTAGCCAATTTTTTTGTCATCTCCGAATAATTTCATCTATGTCATCCTCTTCGATGATGTTCTCCCTCCATCACACTCTAAAGGTTGAGTTCTCATCTGTCAAAATCACAACAAGTAGGTAGTTATGTCATAACATCATGACATAAATACATCATAAAATATCGCTGAAATAACGAATCAACATGATCAAATGTAAATATATACACTACAGCTAACTCATAGTAATTTAATCATGTAATCTAAGCAATATCCAACTATCCTATAATAATGTATATCTCAAATCTTAGTAAAAAAATAACCAAATCAAATTATCAACTATAAATATCCATGGATAATTAAGTAAATTTGCTTAGCGAGCAATCAAGATGAAACAAAATGCATTGAAAATATTATGACAAGTTATAGTATTTCTTAGATATATTTACACATACTTAAAATAAAATAATATTTTATTTATATCAATAATATCTCTATAGTTATATCATTTTCTTATATAAAAATATATTTTTTTTGTATGCATATAAAAATTATGAAAGTCAAAAATGAGAAATGGATGTTTAAAAACCGTCACTATTTTTTTCTTGATAGGTAGGGGTAACTATCAATTTTAACCCATACTTACCTATAGCACACATAGACTACATTTAAAATATAAATATACAACTTTGGCTTATAAATTTTGGATTATTCAGTAAAAGTTTTGAGAAGGCATGTGCAAATGATAAATATCAATCTCTTTTACTAGGTTGGTTCGCTTTCAATGTCAATAACTGTATTGGAATCAATGCACATTCTGTTAATAATTCTAATTCATCTAAGAGTCATATTTTGGAAAAAAAATTGAATTAATATATGCAAAAAGTTGATGATGCTAAGTTTAACCCAAATTTAACCCTTAACACATAAGGCCTACACCCTATGTTAATTATTGAAATAGAAGTAATGGGCCCACCTGATGGCTAATAATGTAGGAGTATATTAGGTTTGAAATATTTTAAAAAATTACATTATTATTACATTAAATGAAGAGTCTAAGTTATATGTTTTTTAATAATAATAATAATAGGCTTGATACAAAATCAAATTACTCTCAAATAATTTCACATTTCAAGCAAGTATCTTAGCAAATTACATTAGTAAAAAAACCAATGTTGATTTTTTTAGTTGCTACATATAAGTTTTTATATTCATTATATCATTGGACCATTCATCATGTACATCATACTGATTTCTCCTCTATCTTATTTCCATTTCCATATTTTAAAAATATGCATAATATATTTCTCGTCAAGAAAGAAATTAAGATATAATCAATTGGGAAACCATTTAGTGAAACTACATAATCTAGCGCAACTCTTAACTTCCAATATATTTCCACAATTATCAAGAATTTAAATATAGTTGAACACCTCTCTTTGTATGGCAGCTATCTTATTCTCCATAAACATGAAGGCTTTAATGAGTAGTCTTCAAGATCTTTGTAAGCAAACCAAAGAATTTTTAAGCTAATAACCTTCCCGACTAAGGTGGAATTTGGCCATTGATGTTTTTATTACAGAGAGCAAGTGTTTTAAGGAAAAATAAGTTTCCAAAAAAAAGAGAGGTGGGGATAACTAAATCCATACCATTGAGATTCAAGGAAACCACATGTTGTTGATGATGAGAGCATGCAATACTAGTCCATTTAAAGGTGTTTTGATTTGAAGACCAATCATGTAGAGAATGAATGGAGAGGGATTTCTTGGAAGAGAGAAGAGCATGTTAATCAAAATAGAAAGAAAGAGATTAATGTGAGATTTGAATAATCCAAAGGAGGAAGAAAAATAATACAAGAACCATCTTCAATCTTCAATCTTGGCTTACTTTCAAGTGAAATAAGGAAATGAATGGACTAAGATATGTGGACTCCCATTTTTTATCCTTCGCCACTATAGCTATCCACTATTATGTTTATATTTTTTATATTGAGGAGTAGATGAAAGAAAAGGTTAAAGGATAAGAATGAATAAAGACATGTGGTGATTAGAGGGTTTTTAAATAGTGTTCATTGAAATATTTGTGTCTTATGTTTAAAATGAGAATACCTAACTAGAATATTGGTCAAATTTTAATAAAAAATGTATATCACTATCATGAGTGGAGAGCATGGGGATTCCTACACTAAATAAGAGTTTCACTAGGAGCTTATAGGTGCATTAGACATGTTGATTTTTAAAATATAAAATCTAATATGGTGGGTAACATAATCTAACTTTAAAAATGTGTATACAACTTGAAAGGTTTTTCAAATTACTTACAAAACAATGTTTGAAAATTACGTAGTGGTTAAGGATTTTAGAGAGTGACTTAGTCTAAATAGAATTTATAAAAATTACGTTGAGATTGTGAAGGTAAAAGAGCTATGAATTTTGTAATTATGATAATGCAAGTTGTTTAAATGAAATAAAATTTGGTTAGCAATACTTATCTAAGGAATTATGATAATTTTGAGGTCCCAAAAGAATTATCTTCTACCTTAGCTTCCCCTACCTTAATCATACAATTTATAAGTAAGATTTTTATTTTTAAAGGCCCAAAATGACATGAGTGTGCCTATAAAATATAAACAAAGTTAAGGATAACATAATGAATTTGGTTGTTAAGGTTAAATTCTTTTAGGTTTTGTATGGTGTCTCCCCACATTCTTTTAGAGAGGAGTCAATTAAGGGATTTAAACATCATGTTTCATATAGAGATACAAAAAATAAAGAAGGACTAATGAGTGCACATATTGGAATATGAGCATCTAATTTTTGTTTATGAATTACTATGTTTACATTGATTAGGTTATTTTTCTAGGATGAGGAAACCAATAACTTAGTCTATATAAACCTTGGGATGCTTCTACTTTGTATTAATTTTTTAGTATTCAGTGTCTTGAACCTAACTTAAATTCTTCTTTTTGAAACTATGTTAATTGATAAAGATAACAAGATATATAGAAGAACACAAATTTCATGGAAGGGTTTTTTTAATGCCAAGAAGCATAACCTACAATGGCAATCAATGGTGGTGGTGGAGTGTCATGTTCATGAATATGCTCATATAAATAATTGGACTTAAATTTGATGTCTATTTTACCATCATTTAGGTACTTTATTCTTTATTAAATAATGAAATAAAAAAATCATGATATCTTATGCATATAATGAAATTTGTAGCTCACTTGTTTTATAAAAATATTTTCTTGAGATTGATGTTTTGGTCCAACAAGTTGTTTGAGGCCATTTCGCACCATAAAATGATAAATTTGAGGATAAGGTGATGGAGTTTTTAATCAATGTGGAACTCTTCATTAGGAAAAACTATGGGATATTGTTATATGATAAAGAGATTTGCCGCACCCAATAGTTTCAATTTAGCAAATGAAAATGTGATCATGTGCTAGCATGTGAGTGTACCAAAATTAATTATCCATGTCTATGATCCAATTAGCTAGGGATTCAAGGTTGAATAGCCTTCATAGATTAGGACTTCATATTTTTTATTTTTGCATGGAATAATAGCTTGATAATTGACTGGTTTCTCAATTAGAGCAACTGTAACTCATTGAATTTATCAACCAATGTTGAGACCACGTAAATGAGTTGAAACATATGATTTTATAATATGGATTTCCCCATTAATTATGTTAATGCCAATTATCAACAAAAAACAATATGATTAATATAAATGTTAGGGTGTTAGACTCTTCCAACAATGCACCCTATTACAATGTAAAATTTACTAAAATAGTGTGATTGTGACCGCTCTTTAGAAAATAATTTTGTCCTGTAGACCAATGTTTTATATCCCTTTACAAGAATATATTGGTTCTCTTATAATTTAAAAAACCCTTATTAATAAAAAATATAGAAAAGAAGGAGGGTGTTAGGGGGCTCGACCCCTTGACCTCCCTCAACAGGAAGGTTTTAATAAAATAATTGTTGCTACAAGAGCATACGATAATACAACCCTTATTTATGTATAATTCACTATTTAAATTATTAGAACAATTAATAAAAAAATAAAATTATTGACATGCCTTTTAGAGCAGTTGACTAGAGTGCCCATGTGGCCATGGCAGTGGTAGTTGACTGGGGATGGATCTACAATAGTCGATGGGAGGACTACTAGATACAATCATTATCAGAATGGTGGCCAAAATATTAGTGAGGCTCTAATATGCACTTGAAGCATATCTATGACCATCCTTATTGAGGGATGATAGACCACCAGGATAACTGATAGCACCAGTATTGCCGATCATATAATTGATAGCTGTAGTTACCAAGACTAGCCATAAATCACATGGTGAAATAAAACTATAATGTAAATTATCTACTATGCTTATTTATCAAACAAGCCTTTCTCAAAGACAACTTCCTATTGCTGATAATGGTTCAGATCTTGTAGGAAGTGATCCACCATAAAATAATGTTCATGCTGGATGGTATTTCCAATTACAATCAAGTTAAAGTAATGTAAGAAGATGAGAATAAGACTGCATTCCCAACTCCATGGGGGCTCATTCACCTAAAAAATAACTCCATTTGGTCTCAAAAATGTGAGTGTCACCTTTCAAATGGAAATGGACTTTATGCGACATTAAAAATAAAATCATAGTTATCTATCTTGATGATCTCACTAAATTTTCTGCAAAAAGAATAAATCACTATAAACATCTGAAGATGGTATTAAAAATATTTTAAATTATGAAATTTCACTAAAACCTAAGAAATCATCTTCAAAGTCTTTGAAGGAAAACTTCTTAGGCATGTAGCATCAAAAGAAGGAACCAAGATTCATCTATAGAGGGTGAAGATTATTCAATAGTTGTCCCTTGCCAGCAGTAAGCACTTTGTTTTTTGAAAAATAGACATATTATATAGATTTGTATCATATTTTACAAAGCTCGTGAGGAACATTATTCATATATGCATGGGAAAGTTACTTTTAAATGGATTGATGAAGGTCAAAAAAACATTTCAAGAAATCAAGAATGTCATTTCTAATGCCCTAGTACTTGTGTATCCAAATTTAAAAATAGATTTCAAGATATATAGTTATTATTCTAAACATACATTGTCAACCATTCTAGTATAGAAAAATGAAGAAGGGATTGAGTCCACAATTGGTTTTAGGAGTTTTGACTTGAAGAATCAAAAACTCAAATACTCCTCAGTTGAAAAGCATGTGTACCTTGTGTTAAAGGCTATATAATAATTTATATTTTACATTTTTAACTCTCAAACTACAATGATGGTTTTGGACACAGTCGCTAAATCCATTTTGAATCAATAAGAACTTAGTCCTAAATAAGGCTGATATATTATAAAAGTCGATAAGTATGATTATGACATCAAACCCACAAATATTTTTAGTGGTAGAGGCTTATTCCAGTTGATTGCAGAAGAAGCTGATGAAAAAATGAAATCTACAAAATAAAATCTTGACAAGGAAGAACCTAAATAATTGTCTACAGTGGTATTCATTAATTCTATTGATGAATGGTAAGCTAGAATTTCCTATTGATTGACTTATAAGGAATGTCATGAACATCACAATGCAAAGCAATAAATAAATATCAATCTTAAATATGTTAGGTATGTATTTTTGGGATAACACACTCTTCAAAAAAGAGATGGATGGAATTTTCCTAAGTTGTGTAGACAAAGAACAACATAAAAGGCTATTGGAAGAGTTTCAAAACTAAGGTTATGAAGGTCTCTTCTCCTCACTAGTTACAAATTTCAAAATTTTGCAAGCTCATTATTACAAGCCAAATTTGTTCAAATATTACCAATATTGAGTACCTAAGTTGCATGTCAACAAATTGTTAGAAGATTGAAGTATGTAGCATTGCCACTCAAACCAACAATGATTGAGGAACCATTCTAGTAGTGGAGATTATTTTTCATCAGTGTCCTTAATCTTCATTCTAACACAAGACATACCCATGTCATAACTACTACAAATTATCTTAAAAAGTGGGTTGAATCGATTCCTAAGAGATGGACTACTTTAAAATTTTTGTAGTTTTATCCAAGAAAATAACTTGGCTTGCTTTAAGGTACCACAAAATATTGTGACAAATAATACCTCCAATTTTTCTACTTTTGGATTTCTTAGCTTTTGCTAGAGATATAGTATTTCACTTCTGCATTCCTTAAACAATTAGCCCTAAGGTAATGGATTAGTAGAGTCAAACAATAAAAATATCATCACCATCATTTGTAAGCTTGTAGATGAGAACTAGAGGAACTAGGACAAGAAGTTGTATGGCACTCACTGCATTGACCACATCACTCCCAAAATATCCAAATGAACTTCTCCTTTCAAGTTATTGTACAAAATAGATGTTATAATTAATATTTCATTAGATTTAATTTCTCTTCAACTAGCCCAACCTATAAAAGATGAGGAATTCAAGGATTCACTACAGAAAAAAATTATGTGCCTGACCAAATTAGAAGAAGAGCTAGTCATGACCATCGACTAAATTTTTACACATCAAAATAAAGTAAAGAAGATATTCGATCGTAAATCAAGGAAACATGATTTTAAAATTGAAGATATAGTCCTCATTTGGGACAAGAGTAGAGAGCATAAAGGAAGCATGAGAAGTTTGAGTCCCTATGGATGGACCCATTCAAGATCCTCTATTTTTATGGCAAAAATACTTATTAATTTACTTATAGAGATGGAACACATCTCTCATTACCTTACAGTGTGAAATATCTAAATTATTTTAGAAAGTGAAAATAGGTTGTCTCTTACCATGTAAATAGTTGAATTAAGATCTAGGATGTATCTTCCCTTATGTATTTCTTGTTTGGTGTGTTGTGTTTTTTATTCCTCCATGTTGTTAGTGTTAATTTTTTCTCCCAAATTTATTTACATCTCTATATATCAATGGACAAAGCACTAATCCAAACTAAATAAATTCTAACATTCATTATATATCTCTTATAATCCATATTCCCAACTAAAGCTAGTTGATTTACATAAAACTTAAACACATATTAAAAAATTTAGTACCCCAATAATCTTTATCAAAATCGATATTTCAATAGATTTTTTTAAATGTATCAAATATTATCACCAAAAATCTAATTTTTTTATAAATATAAGCCCTCTTAATAACCATAATAAAAACCCAAACTCCTAATCAATTTTGTAGATTTTTTAATTTTCAAAATTGCCTCCCAATCTCAAAACCCTCCCACATTATATTTCATTGAAGAATTAGAATTCCCAAGCAGTTTTACAATTTTTCAAAACTAAAAATCCACTTCATACCTTAAAATCCCCCTCCTTTTGTTTTTTGGTCTAGAGAATCTGAACTTATGATCAAATTCACAAAATTTTCAAATCGCAAGATTAATTTCTACGTCTAAATACTCGCAATTAAAACCCACTATCCAAGCTATTAATTTTAAAATTCTCATACGTACGAAAGTCCAAATTGGTTTGATTGTAAATCGTGATGGATTTAATATGCTATACATCACTCCCAAAGTTTACTTTCTCTAAACCCCTGCAAATGTCTCCTCTAATCCCATTGCTTGTCGATTGAAGGTTTATGTGGATGATTCTAAAAGATTAGATCTTTTGAAATTCATAATTTACAACATTAAACTATTTTTATAAAATGTGGGATATGTTAATACTAAAAAATAAAAATAATTCAATACAAAAGTTTTTATTTTGTCCTTGCCTTGTTTAGCTCTTAGAATTTTAAAAAACTAAGAAACATTTTCAAATTTCTTGAGAGATGGAGTTGAAATCCACACCAATGAAATTCAAGGAAATCATGTGGTGTTGATGATGAGAGCAATTAATGTTGGTTCAATTGTAGGTGTTGTGATTGGGAGACCAATTGTGTAGAAAATAAATGATGAGGGAATTCTTGAAAGAGAGAAGATTGTGTTGACCATAATAATAAAAAGGAAAAGAACGTGAGATTTGAATGAACAAAAAGAGGAAGAAAAGCAATGAATTAACCATCTTCAATCTTGGCTTTCTTTCATGTAAAATAAGAAATAGAATGGACTAAAATTTGTGAGCTCTCAAATTCATAGTATCCACGAACAAAACTAACCAGTGTGTTGTGTTGTGCATATTAGTTTTATCTTTTTAGCTTATCTATAGTGTAGAGAAAATAAAGGAAAAAGATAAAAATGAATAAATATTACAAATGGTGATAAGAGGTTTGTTTGTATTAGTCACCAAAATATATATCCATGTGATAACTAAAATAATATTGATTTATTAGAATATTATTCAAATTAGAATAGAAAATATATAACACTATTATAAGTGTGATAAATAAAATTGGAATTCCTATTCTAAAAGAAGAGTTTGAATATTAACTTATATATGTTAGACACATTAGATTTACAGCGTTTGAAAATATTATGCATCTATTTTTACACAAAATTTCAGATCACCAACCATGATTTATCATTAGGAAAAAAGAAGTGATGGTGGATCACAGTTGTTGACCCAAATTGTCTAGAAAAAAGCTTGTGAATCTATTTTTTTATGAATTGTGAAAGCATAAAATCTCTAATTAGACATGTTATTTTTTACAATATAAAATATATACATTAAAAGTGTGCAGGGTAATATAATCTCACTTTGTTTTTTAAAATGATTTATAGCTTGAATCATTATTAAAATTATTTAAAAAAATGTTTAAAAATTATGTAGGTGAAGAAGCAACAAATTTTATAATTATGATGGTAAGAGTAGTTCAAATTATCTCAAATAATTTGTTATATAATTTACAATATCAATTATTCTTTTGAAAATATATTACCATACTTTTACTTTATAATACCAAAAAAATTATATTAATATAATAAAAATAAATAATTTAAATATGAATTGTTGTGTAAAATTTTTACATTTTAAATAGTTATTCATTCAAATCCTATAAAATGATAACATATTATGTAAAACTACTAACACTAATCAAATTATATTACAATTATAACCAATCTTTATAGCTAAGAGTTGGTAATGTAAAAGTTCCCACTACAAAGTTTTTATATATTTATATTTAATTTTATTCAAAATATATTTATAACAATAGTAAAATATTTTATCAAAAAGTAGAGACCGTGAAATTCATTATAAGTATAGTATTATTATATAAAAAATGTATACCTTATAAAATAATAAAAAATATGGTTTATTGTTGCAAAACTATAAAATATTAATTTATGGATATGTATACATATTAAAATAAAAATAATTTATTTTATTAAATAATTTTTTTATTATATAAATAATTATTTTAAATATAAATAATTATTAAATCACATGTATTTTTAATTAAATAATTGTATTTTACAATTAAATAAAATTATAAGTTGAATTTTATTTAAATATTCAATAATTTTTATTAAAATTTTATATAATATTTTAAAATGATTTTTATACGTTTAGAAAAATATATTAATAATAAATATATAAAAATAAAATTCAATAAAATATTTATCTATATTATTAATTTAAATATTTTTATATTTAACATTTAAAAATAATATTTTATTAAAATATTAATCATATTATAATATAAAATGTACACCATCAAAAATGTATTGGATTGTGTGGAACTCATGCATTAAGATTTTGAATAGGAACATATCATTACATTAAAAATTGCCAACTTTTATAATGTAAAACATGTATATTGAAAGCGTGGAGCAATTATAATTTTTCATTCACAAATACTTAAAAATGGAAATATGTTTAACGAAAAAGAAAACATGTTTGAAGATTATGTAATATGGCTAAGGATTAATTATGAGTGACTTTGGTATAAATAAAATTTATAAAACAATTATGAAATTGTGAAGTTGAAGACAAAATAAATGTTGAAATAATGATAGTTTCAATAAACAAGAATTTAGTTAGAATTTTTTTCTTAAAAATAATTATGATAATATTAAGATGTCCAAAATAATTATTTTCTACTTAAATCATATAAGATACATGATTGAGATTTCTCATGTTCAAGGGAAAAAAATAATAATATTAATGTGTTTATGTATAGTAAAATAAATTAAAGATAATATACTAAATTTGATTAGTAATATTTTATTATTTTAGATTTTATACGGTATCTATATATATTAAAAGGTAAATAATTAATATTTTAAAGTATCATGATGTATATATAATTATAATAAGATCATTAAAATGATATATTGGAATCCAAAAAAGAGAATTTAATTATTTAATTTTTATTTATCAATTATTACATTTATTTTGAGTAGGTTATGTTTTTGGTATGGAGAAGCGAATAACTTAGTGTATGGATCATAGGATGCTTCTATTTTATATTATTTTTTTAATTAGTCTTTGGTGTCTTATGTTATTTGTTACATTTCTAAGTGAATTATAAGTTTTATAATTATATAAAACTTTCACTTAATTAATATTGTTATTTATATCAATAAGTATAACACAAAATAGTGTTTGAAAGTGGCAATGGAGTGTAATTTTTTTAAATGTGTTCATAAAAATGATTGGCATTAAATTTGATATCTATTTCATTGGCATATGATGACATGAAAAAAGGTTTAGGTTTTGGAGCTCTACATTGATGAGCCTCAAGCCATCTCTATTGTACTGCCGATCTCCATGGATCAAGGTAGGAGTTTAGTTTAGTTTATATTTATTACTGATTTTGATAGTGATTCAAAGTTAGGGTGGTAGGGATACCCTATTTCAAATTACCCTCACCTCTCTCTCTATGTATCCATGAATGTAGGGAAAGTTAGAGCGAGTGAAAGTAACCATTGCATTGAAACAAACGAGGAAATTCATTTTGAAAGTCTTTCACGAGGTAATGTTGTTGATTTTGACTCTCTATTTCCTGATGTTATTTTGGATATGCTTGGATTTGACAAAACTTGTCATTTTTTTGAAAATTTTATATTGATTACTTATTTTGTGGGTCGAGTCCCCCTAAGAGTCTTTTGAAACAATGGGTTCATAATCATTGGCAAGGCCATGGAGTGAAATTGGAAGGAGTGTGGAATCTTACAAAGGTATTTTTTTGTTTTGTTTTTCCAGCCTTGAACATTGTAAAGCCATTGTCAACCATGGTCCTTAGTTTATTCGTAACACTTTGGTTGTTTTTCTCATTGGACTCAGGACTTTCAAGTTTCAGAACAAACAAATCTAAAAATCCCTATTTGGATTGAGTTTATTGGCTTACCTCTCTTGTTATGGGGTTTTATTGATCAACAAATAAAATCTGTTAGGCACTTTATATGCCATGAGCAGACTATGTTATTTATGGCTCATCCTCAAAAGAGGGTCTATGTAGAATTGGATTTATATTAGGATTTGAAAGACTCTATTGACGTTCAAATCAAAACTAATATATTTTCTCAGCAGGATTTATATATCAATCTCTCAAATACTTTTTTTTGGTGTCAGTCCTCAAACCACATGATTTGGGAATGTCCTTTGATGGTGCATTTGCTTCTTCTTTCTCAATAAAAGTGTGGTCCTGAGGCCAAAACTCATAATGACAAAAATGATGGTTGAGCCACAATCACAAAAAAAAAAGAATAATTCATCAAAAGGTGGTGGCAAGCCACATGTTTCTTTAGACATACTTGTTATGATCAATCATGCCTCAACATTTGATGGCAAAATTTATTTTGCCTAATAAAGCTTCACCTCTGCTTGTGCATACACCACAAGTAGTGGCTACCCTGGTTGAGGTGCCACCTTCACCTCCACCATCACAATCCTCTCCGAGGGTGACCATCTCAGAAGAATAATGGAGTCTGGTCACCTTGGATCACAAGTTAGTTTATTGGCATTCATGAAGTTCCTCTCCTTCTCCTGAGGAGGAATATATGGCTCATAAGAGACAACCATTTAATATGAGTGATTACATGCCAAATAAGTTGATTTATAATCTTTTTATTATGCTCGAAAAGCTCATAGATAATAATGTTATGCACTTCGATGATTCCCAATGATAATTTACTCATTGAATGTTTGGGGCCTTACTATTCCTCTATGTAAGTATGATATTAGGAATAGTTTTCATCTTTTTAGCAGTATGATAATTTTTTGTTTAAAAAAGGTAAGATTTATGGCTTTCTCTTATAGAATGTAGCTGGAATAATTTGCCTTGGTGCTATTTGTCAAGCTACTCAGCATGAACATGGTTAGAGTGGCATTGTCACTTTAATGGCCCTAGATCTTTCTAAAAACATTATTTTCTAGGGTTCAGACCCCACCCATCAGGTTGTTTGGACCCTTTTTGATTTGGGAAATAATGCAGGTGACAGGTCTACCCCAATTGATGATAGAACTTCTGGGAGCCATAACTTTTGCATCGTAGCTCCAATTGACTCACCATTTGAATCATTGGAAAGCTAAGAATGAGCAGAACATAGTGAGATGGCATAGATCTCTGATAAATGAATTTTGACCCCAAAAAACCTAATAGAAGTGCCCCAAATTTCAATTTTAGTAGTGCAATCTAAAAATAGTAAGTTTCTAAAAATAGTAATTCCTCAAATTATGTATTGTTGTAAATCATGGAAGTCGAACCAATTCATCTCCTTCGAGATTGGTGACCTTATACATCCTCACCCCACATTCAAAACATGTATAAATGAAGATGTAACCTAAAATGGAAATCAGACATCTCTTCTAAGAGATAAGCATAAGTTTGGGTCTGCAAATTTGATCAATAAAACATCTCTTCTCAAAGATAGCATTATTTGAATTGTATTGTTCTTGTTTCTTGAATTATCTTTCAACTAAAGCTTTCAATTTTTGGATCACTTTTTTATTTTTATATCCCATCATTGGGCTTGCTAACATGTATGCCTCTAATGATGTTATGGAATGGACCTCACTTTGGAGATGGATGGTTGACTCAATTCCTGATGCACATTGGGTCTTCTGTGGTAATTTCAACATGGTGGAATTTGTTGAGAACAAGGAAGGGCACCTTCCTATGCATTGGTTTGATGGTGAATGGGAGGATTGGTTCTATATGCATAACAAACTTGGGTTGTTTGATCCAAATCATTAATGTAGGAAAAACTTAGATGCCCCATTATTTATTTGGTCCAATTTTTGGTAGGGATAAGATAGTGTGATTCAGCAACTAGACCAAACTTTTCTAGCTGAACAAGGCCTCTTTATTTTTGCCCTAGTGAATGACCATCTAGTTTCAGTCATCCCTAACACTTTTTTATTAGATCACTACCCTATTTGATTTAATATTGAGTGGTCCATACCTCAAGTAAAGCCCATCTTGACTTAATTTTATCTCAATACTGCTCATCTTAAACATGAAAGAATAGTGGGGCATATAATCAAAATCTAGAACCTAGTTCCTTGGCTAGAGGGGAACATGGAATGAATTCAGTGGTGGTTAGATGCTGTAACTCTCACTACCATCATTCTTTATATTTATGGTAAAGAAGCTACCTCTTTCTGGCATTGTCTGCATAATGTTATAAATATTTAACACCTCCAAGATTCATGGGAGTTGGAACTATCTCCTTTTAATGTTCAACTTAAAACTCAAGTACCCCATTAACATCACAAGCTTCAATCGAAGGAGACCCACAAAGCTAGAAGAGTTCAGTTGAGAGCTCGTATACATTAGTTGAAAGTAGAATACAAAGTCTCTAAGTATTTCTTAGCCCTTCTCTCTTCTAGAAAGGATGTTGATAGAATTAAAGTTGTCAAGGAATAAAATGTTTGGCTGACCAAACTTCCTGACATTTTGTAAGCTTTTATTCATCACTATCATGGAATATTTTTATCCTAGACTTGATCCAAAGATCATTTTTGAAAATTACCAAATTATAGTGAGACCTATACCATCACATAGGACTCATCAAGAGCTTTTTGATGGTATGCAAAACTCCAAAAATAGAGCTCATTTGCTCCTTATGCAACCAGTCCAAGTTCCAATCAAAGCAAGTCGACAAGTGATCAAAGTTGGTCAAATTAGAAAGCATGATGATCTTGGAATGTTTACAAACCATTTCCATGGTGTAGAGCTTGTTGAGAGATTTTTGACACATTTTATGATTTGAAAAATGGAGTCCATATGTGTAAGTTATGACCAGTTAAAGTTATGGTCAAAGTGATGATGTGGCCATAAAGTGACATGGAAATAGAGTTAGGTGGAAAATGAAAAGCCATTTTAATATTATAATTATAAACCATTGTATATTGGGTAATAATTATCACCTCATATTTTTAAATACAAGGGATATTATTCAAATTCCATATTAAACTGTAAAGGGATAATACAAATCCAATAAAAAATGATGAAATAGAATATTATCCAATCCCATTAAAAAAATGTGGGGATAATGAATAATCAAACTATTTATGCACCTCTAAAAATTATATATAAGGGTGAAGGGTTATTTGGAAATAATTGGAATTGGAATTCATTCCAAGGTTTCAAATCCATCATGGAAGAGCCAAAGAGCCAAGAGCCAAAGTCAAAAGCCAATAGCTAGAGCTAGAGATGATTCCATCCATATGCTGAGGGTCTAGATTTGAGGTCATTTTATGCCTCAAAGTGAAGCTTTGTAGAATGTGTAATGACCAGTTGAGGACCATTTTGCATGTATCACCATTTTTGAATCATCGAGAGTCATTTTCAGACTTCAAAGTGAACTGATGAAATATTTTAGACTTTGAGATACTTCTCGTGATATAGATATTTTCCTAATTTGAGTTCATTTGAAACACTTTTTAAACTCTTGAAGTAAGAATTTTGGTGGAAAACTTCAGGAATGCGAGATTGATTTTCATGACAGGAAGGTGGAAGGTCCGTCCATGAGTTATAGGACTTTTCAAATGTCTGTTGCAAATTTTATGTAATCTTAGAGGTGTGCTTTGAGAAAGTGGAGAATCTATCTAAGAATTCAAAGATTCTTCAAAGGGCTAAACATACACATTTGGAAGTGTTTCAGGAAAGTGAAGAATCTATCCAAGAGTTCTAAGATTATTTGAAGGTCAATAACACATGAATTCATTATTGTTTTATAAGGGTTGTTTGTACTTGAAAACATATAATAATGAACTGGTTCAGTTAATTTGTGAACCCAGAGATGTAGGCATTACCAAACTTCGTAATCAATTCTTGTGTAGTGTGGTTAATATTCTTGCATTGTTTTTATATAAGTTGATTATTTTATGGATTAATTTTGGTATATTTAATAAATTGCCTACAAGGATCCAAGGTAAACTTTTTGCATGAAAATTAATGCCAATTTATGGATCAATTTGGTATCAAAGCAGTTCTTGCCAGTTGCTAACAATTTTTCCACATTTTTAAGTGAGATTTTATTTGTGTATTGACATAAAAGTGCATGCTATTTGAAACTAATTTAAATCCATAGATTTGTACTAGTGGATGCAGTTTCCCATGATATTATTGCTCTTAGGCATGATGATACATATGGTTGTGTCACATTGATGGGAGTAGGTACAATGGATGGCTGAGTTGAACATGATTATGATCAATGTGAGTGCACATCAGTATTGATAGGATCAACAGATCATTTTAATTTTAGCAAAAAGTAGACTCTCTTTATACTTAGTTAATAAAAGAGTCAAGATAGAAGAAACACCATCAAGATGATCTGAGTACTTCAACCCATCCAATCTGCAGTCATTGCTTGAGATGTGGACATGTGGTAGAATATTGTTGGTTATGACATCTTAATCATGCACTGCAGTGGTTCCAATAGAGGAACATAGCTAGAGGAAAGGCTCCTACTATCCAAAGTACTAGTCAGCATTTGAAATCCCTAGCTCGATGAAAGACACCATCTGGACCTTCAAACATTGTCTTGCAATCCACATAAGCCTCTAGGTAGAGTGTTCCAATTATTTTAGAGGGATGTGTCATTACATTTGTGTTTAATGGGGACATCAAAATGGGTTATGTGACCACTAACATAGTACATTGATTGGGCTTGCCAATGTTTTCATTATCGTATGCCAAAATAATTGATACACAAAATGGTGTTATCTAAGGTATGACAGCATGTTATTGTACCTTGCAATTTATAGTTTGAAGATAGTTCTCAGACATGGTAACTTTCATATCATCCCATTGGAGATGAATGAGATGGTTCTTGGAAATTTATATCTCTTCATTCGACAAGCATCTTTCATAGATGATGACATAGAGCTTCACCTTGATCACACTTTGATTATGTAGTTTAAGACAGGGTAGGTCTCTAGACCCAGTCATGATGATTCTAGTTAGACATCAGACTCGTATGTATGAGGTAACCATCAGGAACTTGAAGGTAAGCTGCATGATGATCCATAGGGTGACTACTGAAGGATCTCGACCCACACTAAGATGTAATGGATGGTAAGGAATCTCAGGTGGTAGTTAAAGTCTTTTGAGAATTTTGGTTTATCCATTTGTATATGCTCATAGAGCCAAAAAAAATAATGTGCTAGTTAGGATGTATGAATAAGACCCATATAGGAAGTATTGTGTCATACACCATGCACAGTTTTTAAAGACCCAAGAGGCATTATTTGTATCTTTATTTACATGCATTATAAAAATTGAAAATTGTTTTGTTGTGGAGTCACCTATAGAGAATAAATGAGTGACAGGTTTATCATACTCAAGTTGTCTTCTCACATTTTTGTAGACATTTTCCATTAACAATGGTATATGCAGATTAAGGTATATTATATTCTTATTTTTTTCAAGTTTTATTCTGTAGATAATAGTTTAGTAGACCCAATAAGTACTTGGTCTACATGTAGTTCTATGTAGAGGCCCTTGGATAGCCATGTAACAAAAGAGGATGTTGATGGATGTGCTACTATCCATGCATACTTATGTGTAGAGGTCATTGAGGCTATGTAATGGAAGAGGATGTTGATGGACATGCTATTATCCATGTGTACTTTTGTGTAGAGATCATTGAATTCATGTAGTAGAAGAGGACATGATGCACATACAAAATCTTAGATCTGTATAGAGGCTCATTGTAGCTATGTAGTAGTGGAGATTTAGGATCTCAATTCTATGTAGAGGCCTTTGGATGGTTGTGTAGTAGAAGAGAACATGGATGTATGCATAGAATATTAAACCTGTGTAAAGGCTCATTAAGGCCATATAGCAAAGGAGATTCAAGATCTTAGATCTATGTAGAGGCTCATTGTAGTCATGCAGTAGAAGAGATCAATAAATTTTTATGTAGAGGCTTGTTAAAAGTCATGTAGTAGAAAAGATCACTAGGCTTATCTGTGTAGAGGCTCTTATGAAGTCATGCAGTGGAGGAATTTATCACATTCCAAACCCTAGTTTTATGTAGAGGTTATTGATGGTTGTGCAATAGTAGAGGAATTATGAAAGGTTGTTAAGTTGTGGAGCTAAAAGCTTCACTATTATGCAAATGGTGGAGGTTGCTGAGTGTCAAAGTAACCAACATCGGTCAAGCCAACCGACATCAGTCATATTTAGTGTACACAGTAACTGACATTGGTTATGGGTCAACTGGCATCGGTCAGATAGGAACCGATGTCAGTCACCTGTACGTTTCCAAAATAGTTAGTTTGCATGTAAAGACTAATTTTAGTCTTGAGTCTACGTTTCTAATTATTGTTTAGTTTGGGATCTATTTAAGAGACCCATGGGGCTGTATTGTAATCAAGTATAAGGACGAGATCCTTCAAAGTGTAAGATCAGTTGATCTGTAGGTAGCAAGATCAAGGAGATCTACATGGTGAGTAAGATCAGTTAGATCTGCAAGTGTGCAAGATCAAGAAGGTCTGCTTGGTGGACTGGAAGTAGGCAACAACAACTATTGGGTTGATTGTCACTGACTGGTGGAGGGAACAACTCTGTGTTTGAGTTGGTTGTAATTGATTGAGAGAGAGAACTCTTGAGGTAGAATTACTATACGCCCAAGAGGTGTGGGAAGAAGAGTGAGATTTCTTCATTGTATTTCCTTCTGGAAGAGTGTTAATACAGATTGTATTATTTCTTGTATCTCATATTCTGTGTTGTTTTTGAATTCTAGTTACTTATTACTTCTGGTTTAATTCTGTGTTTAGTTGCTTATACAAAGGTAATAAGTTGTACTCTCATAGGAGAGTAGGGGATCCTAACAAGTGGTATCAGAGCCAGGTTGAAGGTTCATTAGAGCGTGTTAAGTGTTTGTTGATTATAGGTCACTCATAGGGGTTTCTATTTGAGTGGGAGTAAAGTAATGGCAGAAGACAGTAAGCTAAGAATGGAGAAATTCAATGGCAAGAATTATCAATTATGGAGGATGCAGATAGAAGATTATCTATATCAGAAAGATCTGTACTTACCATTGGGTGGGGTTACATGCAAGCCCACAAATATGCAAGATGAAGAATGGAATGTTCTTGATAGAAAGGCTCTGGGATCTATAAGGTTGAGCCTGGCATCGTCTGTGATTTTCAACTTATCACAGGCAAAGACAATGGTAGAGTTAATGGAATCTTTGGCAAATTTATATGAAAAACCCTCATCTTCGAATAAGGTATTTCTTATGAAGCAATTATTTAATTTGAAAATGTAGGAAGGTGGATCAGTATATAGTCATCTTAGTGATTTCCATGGATTAGTAAATTAGTTAATTTTAGTCAATATAGTTTTTGATGATCAAATTAAGGCTCTATTAATCTTATGCTCTTTACCTAAAAGTTGGGATAGCTTGGTAATGGCAGTTAGTAATACTGCGTCTGCTTCAAATATCTTGAAAGTTGATGATGTTGTTAGTGTAATCTTGAATGAAGAAATTCATAGGAAAAGCATAGGGGAATCATCAGGTAATGCTTTAAGTGTTGAAAGTAGGGGAAGGCAAAGAGAGAAGAGCAAGCAAGGGAAATTAAGGTCAAAGATAGGCAGGAGATCCAAATCCAAAAATGGAGGTATAACCTACTGAAATTGTGGAAAGAAAGGGCATGTAAAGAAAGATTATTGGTTGAAATAAAAACAGCATGGAAGAAATAAAGAAGCAAAAGATGCAGGTATTGTTGCACATGATGCTCTTATATGTTCCTTGGATAAAGTAGAATCTTGGGTTTTAGATTCTGGTGCCTCTTTCCATGCAACCCCAAATAGAGAATTTTTTCATGATTATGTCCATGGAGACTTTGGAAAAATTTATTTATGGGATGGTAAGCCTTGTCAAATGGTTAGCAAAGGGGAAGTGCAGCTGAAATTGTAGAATGGCAACACATGGGTGTTGAAAGATGTCATGCATGTCCCAGTTCTGAAGCGGAATTTGATTTTTGTAGGAAAGTTGGGTGATGAGAGTTGCACAGTAACTCTCACAATGGAATCTTGGAAAGTTTCCAAGGGTGCACTTATTTTAGCAAGAGGTAAGAAAGTAGGTACACTTCATCTATCTACTTGTATTGCTGATTCTCCTTCTATTTTATCTACTTCATATGTAGATGCAAAGATGTGGCACTGTAGTCTTGGTCACATGAGTGAGAAGGGAATGGATGTTCTTAAGTTAAAAGGTAAGCTTTCAAATTTTAAAAGCATAGATCGAGATTTCTATAAGTAACAAAAGAAAGTGAGGTTTCTTGAGACTGGGTCAACAAAGAAGAAGCACAAGTTGGAGCTTGTTCACATAGATGTATGGGGACCAACACAGGGAGCTTCTATTGAAGGATCACAATATTGCATAAAGAGGAAATCTGATATTTTTGACACTTCTAAGAATTGGAAAGCCTTGGTTTTCAATGAGAAGATGATGGACAGAGATCAGATCAAGAGGCTGAATAATTTTGAGTAGGGCAGTGTTGATTTGGAAAAGGTTATGATACAAAATGAGCTTGCAGGTAAAAATCATCACTCACAAGAAAACACAATTACCAACGTTAGTTAGGTGAAAACTGACGTCGATCAGGCAAGAACCGATGTCAGTCTGGTGGAGACCAAAGTCGGTGATGTTGGGTAGGTGGACACAAACTGATGTCAGTGATCAAGTGGAATTGACATCAGTCAGGTGCAGATCGAGGTCGGCCATAGATGATCGAGATCAGTCACTGTTAGAATGAAATTTGGGTGGACAACAAGCTGTTAAGGAGTCTCAAATGCCCATGAGGAGGTCTGAAAGGGTAAGTAAGCCTCAAATTCATTATTCCCCTTCTTTATACTACTTGTTGCTCACTGATGGTCAAGAACTAGGAAGTTTTGAAGAGGCAATGCAGGTAGAATCCAAGAAATAGTGGGAGCATGGCATGAATGAGGAAATTGATTCCATGGAAAAGAACCAAATGGGATATTTGGTAGAGTTGCCAGCCGAAAAGAAAGCACTGAAAGATGAATGGATTTATAGGTTAAAGAAAGGAGAGAATGGACAGGTGAAACAGAAGGCCAAGTTATATGGTCTTGAGCAAGCTGTAAGATAGTGGTGTTTGAGGTTTGACAGGTTTATGACAAAGCATGGCTTTAGTCAATGTCAATGTGACCATTGTGTTTATTTTACCAAGTTGGATAATATTAGCTACATTATCTTGTTACTGTATGTAGTGTATATGCTTGTTTCAGGGTCACACATGTAGAGAGTTGTTGAGCTAAAGGTAAAAGTAGCTCAGACATTTGCCAGGAAGGATTTAGAAGTAGAAAAGAAAATCCTTGGCATGAGTATTTCTAGAGATAGGGAAAATCACAGGTTGATTTTGTCTCAAGAGGATTATGTGAATAAGGTAGTGGAGAGGTTCAATTTGTAGGATGCAAAATTGGTATGCACACCTATGGTTGGACAGTTCAAGTTGAGCACAAAACAGTGTCTTAAATCGCATGATGAGGTTGAGTACATGGGATGTACGAGACCTGATATTACCCAAGCAGTGGGAGTTGTCAGCAACTTTATTGCCAATCCAAAAAAAGAGCACTGGAAAGCAGTTCAGTGGATTCTCAGATATCTGAGAGGGACTAGTAGTAGGTACTTATGCTATGCAAGGTCAAGCACTTCTCTACATGGGCATGTAGATTCAGATATGTCAAGTGACTTGGATGGCAGGAGAAGCACCATAGGATATGTGTTCACTATTGGTGGAATGGAGGTTAGCTAGATTTCAGAGTTGCAGAAGGTTGTTGCAGTCACGGAGGCTAGCAAGGATAAGAACCATGTGGAAATGTTAACAAAGCTGGGAACAAATGAGAAGTTGAATCTTCATTCAACTTTTGTTGGTCTTCAAGATTGAACTTGAAGAGGGATACAAGCCAAAAACAAATTAGAGGATGTATAGGTATAGGTACAAGTGTAGTTTTTTATCTCTAAGTGGGAGATTGTTAAGTTATGGAGCTAAAAGCTTCATCGTTATGCAAATGGTGGAGGTTGCTGAGTGTCAAAGTAACCGATGTTGGTTAGGCCAACTGACATCAGTCATATTTAGTGTACACAGTAACTGACATTAGTTATGGGTTGACCAACATCGGTCAGATAGGAACTGACGTCGGTCACTTGTGCATTTCTAGAACAGTTAGTTTGATGAATAGTTAGTTTGCATGTAAAGACTAATTTTAGTCTTGAGTCTATGTTTCTAATTATTTTTTGGTTTGGGATCTATTTAAGAGACCCATGGGGCTGTATTGTAATCAAGGACAAGGATGAGATCCTTTAAAGTGTAAGATTAGTTGATCTGCAAGTAGCAAGATCAGGGAGATCTACATGGTGAGTAAGATCAGTTAGATCTACAAGTATGCAAGATCAAGAAGATTTGCTTGGTGGACTGGAAGTAGGCAACAACAACCATTGGGTTTATTATCACTAACTGGTGGAGGGAACAACTCTGTGTTTGAGTTGGTTGTAATTGATTGAGAGAGAGAACTCTTGAGGGAGAATTACTATACGCCCAAGAGGTGTGGGAAGAAGAGTGAGATTTCTTCATTGTATTTCATACTGAAAGAGTGTTAATATAGATTGTATTGTTTCTCGTATCTCATATTTTATGATGTTTCTAAATTCTAGTTACTTATTACTTCTGGTTTAATTCTATGTTTAGTTGCTTATACAAAGGTAATCAGTTGTACTCTCAGAGTAGAGTAGGGGATCCTGACAAATGTGTGATCAGTTAGTTGTTCCAATCATTCTAGGTGTAGTTATGGAATTTGAGTAGATTGATAAGACCCATCAGAGTATGTTTAGAACTGACAAGCATTTCAGTGGATACCAAGTTTTGGTGGACCAAAAGCCTTCTTCATGGGGAGGTATGATCTAGAGATCATTTTGAAAATGTTTCCAAATTATATTGAGAACTATACCATTGCATAAGACCCGTCAATAACTTTTTCATGGTATGTAGAACTCCACAAACAAATTTTGATTACTCCTTATGTAGCCAGTCTAAGTTTTGATCAAAGCAGGTTAATAGATGATCAACACTAGTCAAACTAGAAAACTTGATGATCTTGAAGTGTTTATGAACCATTTCTATGGTGTAGAGCTTGTTGAGATATTTTTAGCACATTTTATGATTCAAAAAATGGAGTCTATATGTGCATTTTATGACTGGTCAAAATGATGGCGTGGTCATATAGTGATGTGGCAATAGAGTTACATGGAAAATGAAAATCCATTTTAATATCAAAATTATAATACATCATATATTTGGGAATAATTACCACCCCATATTTTTAAATACATGGGATATTATTCAAATTCCATAATAAATTGTAAAGGGATAATATAAATCCCATAAAAAATGGTGAAATGGGATATTATCCAATCCCATCAAAAAAGGTGGGGATAATGAATAATCCCACTATTTGTGCACCTCCAACAAGTCTATAAAGGGGTGAGGTACTATTTGGAAATCATTGGAATTAGAATTGGAATTCATTCCAAGGTTTCAAATCTCTCATGGAAGAGTTGAAGAGATGAGAGCCGAAGAACCATAGCCTAGAGCCAAGATCCAAAGCTACAGATGATTTCAGCCATATGTTGAGTGTCTATATTTTAGGTCATTTGATGCCTTGAAGTGAATATTTGCAAACTATGTAATGGTCAGTTGAGGATCAATTTATATGTATCACCATTTTTAAAACATCTAAAGTCATTTTCAAACTTTGGAGTGAAATGATGAAATGTTCTAGACTCTAAGATGCTTCTAGTGATATATCTATTTTCTTGATTTGAGTTTGTTTCAGCCTTTTTTTAAAGTCTCAAAGTAAGACTTTTGGCATATAACTTTAGGAATACGAGATTACGTTTCAAGAAAGGAAGGTGGAAAGTCCATCTGTGAGTTATGGGACTTTTCAAAGGTCTATTGGAGAGTTTATGGAGTCTTAGAGGTATGCTTCAAGAAATTAAAGAATCTATCTGAGAGTTTTGAGATTCTTTGAAGGGCCAAACATACACAATTGGAAGTATTCTAAGAAGGTGAAGAATCTATTTGAGAGTTCCAAGATTCTTCAAATTTCATAACACATGAATTAATTATTGTTTATAAGATTTGATTTATAATTATAGACATTTGATAATGAATTGGTTCAGCTAGTTTGTGAACATGGAGATGTAGGCATTACCAAACTATATAATCAACTCTTGTGCAGTGTGGTTGGTGCTCTTACATTTTTTTTTTAAGTTGATTATTTTAAAAATTAATTTTAGTATATTTAATAAATTACCTATAAGGATCTAAGGTAAAATTTTTGCATGAAAATTAGTGTCAGTTTACAAATCAAGGCTACCTCTCCGACGTGAGTAACAACTCTCAATCAATGTCTTCAAGTTTTTCCTTTCAAAGTTTCCAATTCCCAAAGGATTTCCTATGACATGACCTTATCTCTTAGTGATCTCCATGAGGAAGTTAAGTAGATGGTAGTTGACCAAGCCCTAGGGATTTTAAGGTTTCTTGTGCAAATTCTATCAGGATCTTTGGGATAATTTAGGTCCTAATTTTCATAAGGTGTATTCTAAAGATGTTTTAATTAATTCTTTAGGATTTATTATAAACCAGGGTAGTATTAAGTTTATTCCCAAAGCTAGTGACCCCAAAATTATTACCAATTGGAGGCCTATTACTCTTCTCAATGTCTCCTATAATATTATTGATAAGGCTTTAGCCCTCAGGTTAAAGCGTCTTCTTTTAATTGTCATAATGGAGCAAACTAGCTTTATTCAACACATATTCATTCTAGATAATATCATTGTTATCTGAAAAGGTATGGAATGGGCTCTAGATTCTAATAAAAAAAACATGTTTGTTAAACTTGATTTTGAAAAGGCTTATTGCCGTATTGAGTGGCCCTTTAATCTAGCCACGTTACAGGCCCTTGGATTTGGCCCTAAATTTGTTCACATGATCAATATGGTTTTTCCAGATGTTGGGGCATGCATTACCATCAATGATACTCAATCTTCTTGGTTTGAAATTCATTATTTTATGTGACAAAGATGCCATTTAGCTCCTTCATTGTATGATCTAGAACTAGAAAGACTAGCTACTTGTTCTCTAATTACATTTTTTTGGGGTCTAGTTGTTAGGTTATGGAGCTAAATGCTTCACTGATGCAAACAGGGGAGGAGGTTGCTGAAGGTTGCTGAGTTGCAGAGCAAACGGTGTCAGTTTGATCAGCTGACGTCGGTTAGATTAGTGAAGAGAAGCAACCGACGTCGGTCATGGGTCGGCCGACGTCGGTCACCTCCAGGCAAACAGGGACCGATGTCGGTCACTTGTGTGGTTCAGAACTACAAGTTTTATGTGTAGTTAGTTAATGAACCAAGTGTTTGCATGTCAAGATCCAAATTTAGACTAGAAGCTACAGATCTAATTATTGTAATTAGATGTCTAATTATTGTTTGGATGAGATCTATATAATAGACTCATGGGCTATATTGTAAAAGTGCTAGAGAGTAAGAGAGAAAATATTAGCTCCTTCAGAGAGAAGAGAGCCAGGTGTGTTCCTCCTAGTTCCACAGCAGTACCAAGTGTGGGTGCTGGTTTGGAGAATCAGAAGGGTTCTTCATGTATGTATGATCTTGGTTAGCAGGTGTGCATGGCTACGTTAGGAGATCTACATGGTAAGTAAGATCATTGATCTGCAGGTGTATGTGTGTGCATGGTCTAGATTTGTAGGTGTGAAAAACTAGGTTGATATGCAGGTGACAATAGAGTCAAGGTGACAACAACACAACAGGGAGCAAGATCAGGCAGGATCTACTTGGAGTATGGTGTGTACTCAGACAGAGCAAAGAGGAAGGCAAGGTAGTTCCTTCCTAGGTAAGATCATTTGGGGTGCAGGTTGTTGCAGTTCATGGGAGATCTACTTGGAGTGTGTTGTAAACTCGGTTGAGTATGTGTATATACTCAGAGTACTGGCAGTAGTGGATACTGACTAGTTGGAGGTGAACACCAACTCTGTGTTTGAGTTGTGTGTTGGGACCGTAAGAGAGAGAGCTTTGAGGGAAGATTTACTGTTTATGCCCTAGAGGTGTGGGAGCCCTAAAGGTGTGTAAGGAAGAAGAATTGTGGCAATCTTCTTTGTTGTATTTCCTTCTAGAAGAGTATTAATACAATTGTGTATTGTCTCTCATATTCTGTGTTATTTCTAAATTCTAGTTACTTGTATATTTTGGTTATTTCTACATATTAAGTTGCTTGGTAATCAATTGTGTGCTTCCATAAATTCTCAATAAAGGCGGTGGTAGAGTCTTTGGTTGGGTGTCTAACAAAGTGGTATTAGAGCTAAGGTTACAGGGAGCGGTTTTGTGTTTGATTACAGGTCACTCTCATGGGTTTTTGATTGAGTGGGAGTAGAGCGATGGTAGAAGAAAGTAATCTAAGAATGGAGGAGTTGAAAAACATAGATGATCACTTACGGTGTTATGGAAATAAAGAGCAGGTAAAGAAAAATTGTTGGTTTGTGGAAGATCATCATGAAGGAACTGAAGAAGCAGATGTTGTAGGTGATGTGGCACAGGATGCTCTGGTATGTTTCTTGGATAAAGTAGAATCTTGTTTTATAGATTTTATTGCCTCTTTCCATGCAGTTTGAAATAGAGTATCTTTTCATGGTAAGGTCTTTGGAGACTCTGGAAAGATTTATTTAGGGGCTGGTGTGCCTTGCCAAAGAATTGATAAAGGGAAAGTGAAGTTGAAATTACAGGCGGCCAACACATGGGTGTTGAAGGAGGTCATGTAGGTCCCAGTCTTGAAGATAAGGCTAATTTCTTCAGGGAAGTTGGGTGATGAGAGATGCACAAGAACTCTCACAGCGGATGCACTTGAATTAACTGGTGGTAAGAAAGCAGGTACCCTTTATCTACTTGCTTATATTACTGATTCTTCTTTTGTTGTGAAGACGTGGCTTTGTAGGCTTGGTCACATGAGTAAGAAAGAGATGCATGTTCTTAAGAGGAAGTCAGATGTGTTTGATAGGCTTAAGAACTGGAAAGCCTTGGTGTTTATGGAGGAGATGGCAGACAGAGATCAGTGGAGAAGGCTGAGTAACTCTGAGCAGAGTAGTTTGGATAGGGATTTGATTCAAAGAAATCTCGCAGGTAAAAAGTCATCACTCACAGGAAAACACAGGTACTGGCGTCGGTCAGGAGGAACTAGCATCAGACAGATAGATGCCGATGTCGGTCATGTGCAGACTCGAGCCGGTGATGTTAGGCAGGGTAAGACCAATGTCGGTCAGAAGGACTGACATCGGTAGCAGTAAGACCGATGTCAGTCAGGAGGATCGATGTCGGCAATAGGGAGACACCGATGTTGGCAGGGTCAGTAGTCAAGATCGGCGCATGGAACCAACATCGATTGGATGTAGACTGTGTGGTGACTGAGGTCGGTCACTATAACAGATTTTGGGTGGATAACAAGCTATCAAGGAGTCTCAAATGCCCATATGGAGGACTGAAAGGGTAAGTAAGCCTCAAATTCATTTTTCCTCTTCTTTATACTCGTTGCTCACTGCAGAGCAAGAAGGATCTAGGAAATAGTGGGAGCATGGCATGAATATGGATGCAGAACCAAGCGAGAGATTTGGTAGGGTTGTCAACCGGTATGAAAGCACAGAGATGAATGGATTCCTTAATTAAAGAATAGAGAGAATGGACACGTGAGATGGAAGGCTAGGGCATATGGTCTTGAAGAAGCTACAGGACAGTGGTACAGGTTTGACAGGTGGATGACAAAGCATGGCTTTAGTCAATGTCAGTGTAACTACTATGGTTTTCTTTACCAGGTGGATGATGAGTTACAACATCATCCTGTTACTATATGTTATGTGTTTGCTTGAGCAGGGTTAAACATACAGGGTTTTGTTGAGCTAAAGGTAAAGTTAGTTTAGAAGGTATGTCATGAGGAATTTTGAGCAGCGAAATTCTTTGGCATGAGTGGGTTCTAGAGACATGGAGATCATAGGTTGATTTTGTCTCCAGATGATTTTGTGAAGCTGGTGAGCACGCCGATGGGTTGGACAATTTTATGAGCAGTGTCCTGATTCACATGATGAGGTTAAGTACATGAGTACTGGACCTAGGTTTCCCATGCAGTGGGAGCTGTCAGAAAGTTTGAAGTTGATTCGAGAAAGAAGCACTAGAGGGCAGTTCAGTGGATTCTCAGGTATTTGAGAGGGACCAATAGCAGGTGCGCATGTTATGCAGGGTCAAGTTCTATTCTACATGGGTTTGTAGATGCGGATGTGGCAGGTTACTTGGATGACAGGAGGTGCACCACGGGTTGTGTGGTGGTTGGTCTTCAGGATTCATCTTGAAGAGGGATACAAGTTAGGAAATAGATTAGACAGGGTATAGCTACAAGTACAGTGTAGCTATTTATCTCCAAGTGGGAGATTGTTAGGTTGTGGATCTAAACGCTTCACTGATGCAAACAAGGGAGGAGGTTGCTGAGTTGTAGAGCAACTGGCGTCAGTCTGATTAGTCGACGTCAGTCAGATTAGTGAAGAGAAGCAACTGACGTCGGTCATGGGTCAGCTGACGTCAGTCACCTCTAGGTAGATAGGGACTGACGTCGATCACCTGTGCAGTTTATAATTGCAAGTTTTATGGGTAGTTAGTTAACGAACCAAGTGTTTGCATGTCAAGAGCCAAATTTAGACTAGAAGCTATGGATCTAATTATTGTAATTAGATGTATAATTATTGTTTGGATGAGATCTATATAATAGACTCATGGGCTGTATTGTAAAAGTGCTAGAGAGTAAGAGAGAAAATATTAGCTCCTTCAGAAAGAAGAGAGCTAGGTGTGTTCCTCCTAGTTCCATAGCAGTACCAAGTGTGGGTGCTGGTTTGGAGAATCAGAAGGGTTCTTCATGTATGTATGATCTTGGTTAGCAGGTGTGCATGGCTACGTTAGGAGATCTACATGGTAAGTAAGATCATTGATCTACAGGTGTATGTGTGTGCATGGTCTAGATTTATAGGTGTGAAAAACTAGGTTGATATGCAGGTGACAATAGAGTCAAGGTGACAACAACACAACAGGGAGCAGGATCAGGCAGGATCTACTTGGAGTATGGTGTGTACTCAGACAGAGCAAAGAGGAAGGCAAGGTAGTTCCTTCCTAAGTAAGATCATTTGGGGTGCAGGTTGTTTCAGTTCATGGGAGATCTACTTGGAGTGTGTTGTGCACTCGGTTGAGTATGTGTATATACTCAGAGTACTGGTAGTAGTGGATACTGACTAGTTGGAGGTGAACACCAACTCTATGTTTGAGTTGTGTGTTGGGATCGTAAGAGAGAGAGCTTTGAGGGAAGATTTACTGTTTATGCCCTAGAGGTGTGGGAGCCCTAGAGGTGTGTAAGGAAGAAGAACTGTGGAAATCTTCTTTATTGTATTTCCTTCTAGAAGAGTATTAATACAATTGTGTATTGTCTCTCATATTCTGTGTTATTTCTGAATTCTAGTTACTTGTATATTTTGGTTATTTCCACATATTAAGTTGCTTGGTAATCAATTGTGTGCTTCCATAAATTCCCAATAAAGGTGGTGGTAGAGTCTTTGGTTGGGTGTCTAACACTGGTGAAAGGTATTTCCATTTCTTAGTCTAAGCAATAGTTCTTAAATGGCCATTTTGTAGATGATTCTTTTCTCATTCTTCAAGAGGAAGAAGAGTCAGTTAAGAATTCTATGGAATGCCTTCATATATTTTTTTTGGCTTTAGGCTCATCTATTCAATGGATAAAGACTCAATATTACTACCAATATCTAGGTGCCAAACCTCCTTAACTAGAAGGATATCAGTGGCAGTGGCTTGTCCCATAGATCCAGTTTAAATTCCTTTGGATCCATTTTTATTTTTCGGATTCTCCTCTAAGTTATGGTCTTATGTGGTGCAAAGGGTCAAGAAAAAAATTCTTTATGGATCACAAAGCCTTTGTGTTTAGCTAGCAAATTTAATATTTTTTCCAAGGTTTTGATAGCTACTCATGTTTATTTATCTTCTTGTTAGGCCTCTTCTAATGCTTATTAAAATAAACTATAAAAAATCATAAGAGATTTTATATGGTCTAATTGGAAAGGTCACAAGAATTTTCACAGAGTTGCCTGGAACATATGTTGTCAACCTAAGGAAGCAGGTGGTATCTATCTTTTGGATATTAAAATTCAAGGCCTTGATCTTGGTGTTAAATGGATCATTAGGGGTGTTTTTAGGGATGAATATTAGAATATTTTTATTCGTTATTGTATTTCTCATGGGTTCCTCTATGGTAGGAAGGCTTGGCAGGGCCTGGGAATTCATTCCCTTCTTATCACCCAATGTCAATTAAAATTAAGGGTATTTTTGCTATGTAAAGTTTATGGAAGGCAAGGGAGAAGGTTAAACCCCATCTTACTTAGATAGACAAGGGTTTTAGGATTGACCTCTCTATTAACTTCTATTCTCTTTGGTGGTCACCTTTGTTAAATTTTCATAATGTTCCTTTTGCTTTAGTCCCTTGGGTTAAAGGGTTAAGATTATTTAGAAAATGTGTGAAAATATGGGTGAACTTTTCGTCAAGGTGAATCTATCCTAGATCACTTGGAAACAAATTTAGAACAAATTTCATCTAATTAATTTAGATGTAGAGGCTACAACAAAACTTCAAGACTCTATACCGAATGAGTATTTGCACAAGATAAGGGTCAATTCCCTTATTCTTTGGTGGAAGGAGTGTTATTGGACTAAAACCACTCCTTTCATTCAATACTCTCCTCGACTAGGTCATAATTTGTTAGCCCCTCAACACACTCTAGATGAAATGCTCAACCTCAAATGAAATATCTAATCTAGTCACGAGATTTGGGCTAAGCATTTTAGCACTGTGTGGTCCATTGTCATTGAGCCCAAAAAGGAAAATTTTCTCTAGTTTATTCTCTATAATAACTTGCATGTGGGTGACTGAGTCAAACATATAAGGGTTTACAATCCCATATGCTCATATTTTTGGTAACTTAAGACTTTTAAGAACTTTTTCTTATTTTGATCTCACTCACAATCTGCATGGCACTGGATTCATTCCCTCTTTAGGACTTTCTAACTTGAGTTATTTGTAGGTTAAATGGATCTCTTGGGGGACATGACTATTCTTCCTAAAAAATACAATAGATTTTGGTAGATCTTTCATGTTGATATTTTATTTCAACTATGGAAAGCTAGAAATTATGCTCGTTTTAATCATGAATAACTGGAACATAGCTTTTTTGTTACTAATAATATTTTTTTCTATCTAATTTTACTCTTTAGATTCAAATCTAGACTGATAAATTTTTCCTATAAATTAATCATCTTTAACATTTGATTGACCACTAGGGAAATGCCCCATGCATGGTCAGTCAAGAACTTCATGAGCTAGCACATTTTCCTTTGCCTCTCCAAAAATGAGGATGTGGTACATGTTGACAATGTTTCAAAACTAGACACAAGAGTCATTCTCACTGATGGTAACCACCTCAATGGTATTCCTCATGATATGGTGGTTTGAGTGGCTCTTCTATAAATGGAGGTGATGGCAGAGGTTGGGGCCCTCCTCCCCCAAATCATGATGGTGAGAACAAGGGTTAGGGTCATCCCCCCAAGATAAATTTATGTGATTGAATCTAGAAATATATCCTAAAATGCACAAAGATGATGTATTATAAGCTCAACATACTGACAAATAGGTTCCCTTAATTGTGGATAATGATCTACTTGGTCTGTGAGGATGGGGTGGTAATCCTTATGACCTGCCATCTCCATCACCTCTCCCATCTTCCATATTTATTGCGAATACTTAATTTTTCTCTTTATTGCTTTTTGATATTTAATTATTTGTGCTTAGCTATTCTGGACTATTGATGTGATGTTTTTTTAGTGGTCATTTATGGACCATCTATTAGACTTTCCTCGAGGTTTTTTCCCTCAGTGTGAATTTTCTCATGGGGTGTGACTTTTTCACCCAATGTTTTTTGTATTATTAGTATTGTATGATAATCTATATATATATATATATATATATATATATATATATATATATATATATATATATATATATATATATATATATATATATATATATGTATATGCTCTTTAATATAAAAAAATTGTAATTTCTTAAGGATATGATAGAGTTTGGAGCCTTTATTTTTATTTTTGAGCATGATTGAAGTAGCTAGATTGAGGCCATCTATCACCATTCAATAGGAATCTTGAAGAAAGGATGATATAATCATTAATTAATGTCAAACTCTTCAATATGTGAAACTATAATTTAATAAATCTAAGATAAATATCTTGAAACTGATACACACATATGTATCTATATTTATATGTATGTATATGTTGTGAGCTAAAAGCATTGTATATTTTTCATAATTTATATCATAAAATTATTTTTCTAAAATGTTTGGTGCATTATCATATACTTTCATCTTATGATACTAAAAAGACTTCACATTAATATGATTAAAAATAAAATAAAATAAATTATATATATGAAAATCATTATAGAATAAATATAAAAAGTGATAAGAAATTAAAAGCCATGTTGATAAAAGTATAACATGTCAATTTTAAGAAAATTATTAAAATTAATTATAAAAAAAGATGCTAGGCATGTAAAAATTTTAATCAATAATATATAATTTCCACATAAAAATAAGTGATGGAGGTTTAGAATTAAATAAATATGATTCAAATTTTGAAATTTTCATATAAAAGAGTTTACTATATAAATCTATACCTTGTAAATGTGATAGGTGGTGTGAAAGTTCACGTCATAAATGTTTTATTTTTTTACATGTTTATAAACTATTTTATTCATAATATAAATATAAATACTAAAGTGATAGAAAATTATATCAATGGTGAAATGCACTATAACACTTTTGTATGGATTTTTTATACTTGAGAAGAACAATCACAAACAAAGCTTATTGAAAAAGCTAAAATGTTAAGTTTATAAACAAACATATACATTAGATTTAAAGCTTAATATTTTTATAAGTTTTATTTTCTATCATTTATACAAATAATATTTATAAATTTAATTAATATTTTGATGATATATATTTTTAATTAAATTATTTATATTTTAAAAATTATGTTGTTATAATTAAATTTAAAATTTAAAATTAAATTCTATTCAAATTATAGATTTTGATAAAAATTTATTTCTAATAAAAATTAGATTTTATTTAAAATAAAATCTAATATTTTTTCCTTTTAAAAATTCTCATAATTTATTTTGAATGAATAAAATAAATGGTTAAAGCTTATATGAACTAATAAAAAAAATTGGATCAATGTTTCACATCACACTCAAAAATCCATCACTAGAGAAAAATAAAATGATACATGAATCGCAGACATAGATCTTAAATAAATGTTGAAGATGTTAGAATGAAGCAAGTCCCTATTTTTTAAACAAAATACTTAATAAATTACTTAAATTAAGAAATCAATATAATAAAAAGATCAATATCAATATCAATAATTAACAATTAAAATATAAATTCAATATCAAAAAGGGAAAGTAACTAGTATTAAAGTTAAAAAATTCAAAAAAAAAAATCACAATGGCGATAAAATAATTTAAATTAAATGAAAAATTAAATTTTAAGTTTTAAAATTAAATTAAAATTTTAACAAGAATAAAGTACTTACAAGCACATTCTTAAAATGATGTTAATGACTAGATAATTTGCATTAGTAAATATTAATTTATTAAGTACCGACAATCGATTAAAAAAAATGAACGCAACACAAATAACCAGGAAGATACTAAGAACTTACTCCTGCTAAAAATGAGAACCAAATTATAAACCTAAATCTATAAACAAGTTTCAAAACATTAATGCAATGTGTCTATATTACTATTAATATCAATAAGCTGTAATATATAAATAATTATACCAATATGATGAACCTAAACATGACATTAACTTATACAATTATTAGAACAATTAGGTAGGTTGTAAAAAAAATCATGGATTAAGTCGGTGATGATAACCTAGTGGTGAGTGAGTTAAATATTAGAAGTGGGAGGTCTCACAATCTATTCCTTGAGATAACCACTCTCTAGTGTCATTCCCATACTAAGCTACAACATGTTCGTGAAAAGTATCCACAATGCAATGGACTACCGACTCGGTGTTCAATGCGATGGGAGTTGACATGTGGCTTGAAACATGTGTTTAATGCGATGAAACAAGTCCACAGTCCATGGCTAGGGATACTATTCACCACTGGTTTGGGCATTCTGGTTATAAAGATGCATGTGGTTCTGTGTCCATTTCAAAAATCATGCTACCCAATATTTTTGAAATAAGTGGGAATAAATTGGATGTTTTATAAGTGTGGATGTTGTCAATAGACTTGATTATTTAATGAATAAGAGGTAGGGTTCACTTTCAATACATCATTTTTTAAATTAGGTTGGTTCATTTTCAATATTATTATATAATTATTTTTTTCATTAAATAATTAATAATTTTTTTAAAAATTATTATTATTATATATATATATATATATATATATATATATATGGGATTTTGAAGGAAATATGGATAAATTTAAAGATGTTAAATATAACATGTATAAGATTTAAAAAGGTGTGTGTCAATAATCAAGTCAAGTCAAGATAAGAATTGAGACTTTTAATCTAAATACACCTCTACCACATTTTTTGTTAAATAATGACAATATAAAAGTTTAGTTGTTGTGCACAAATTTGAATTATTTAATAAAAAAAATTAAGAAGCCATATGCAAACGATTAAGTGGTAGGGTCTAATTTCAATACATCAATATTTTTTTAGTTGGGTCGATTCACTTTCAACATCATGATATAACTATTTATTCCCACTATAGAAATAATGGTCCATTATTCTAATTTTACTTCATTTGTGTACACATCTGGAATTTTAAGGAAAATTTAGTGAAATTTGAAGATGCCAAGTGAAAAAATGTATAAGATTTAAAAAGGTATATATGAAAAGTCAAGCCAATTTAAGAGTTAAGACTTTTAATCTAAATCCACCTCTACCATGTCTTCATGTTAATTAATGACAATATAAATGTCTAGTTGTTTTCCACAAACTTAGACTATTTGATAAAAAAGTTGAGAAGCATTGAGATTCATCATTCAAGAACTCCCAATGAATCCTCCTATTGAGTTGCAATGACATCTTAAGATGAGATAACACAATCAAATACACTCCTATTGAGTTTCAATGATCCATGCTCTATCAATCACACTCCATAGTTTGCATTCTTGCTTCGTTAGGTCACACACATCACAACCTTGGTCTATAAATTTGCATGCATCATGTGGGCCCCACATTCACACATCCGTGTGTAAGCATGCTCTAACTGTGTGACTCACTAGGTGGCATACTATATTTGAGTTTTTTACTAGACATTGACACCTTAATAGTCATTATTCAAGCACTAATTATTCAAATCAAAAGAATAACTAGAGCATTTATTGATCTATCTGTTGCCACCAACCATCACTGCCAAGAAGATAGTCGTGCCAACCTACATCATTCTCAATATCTTAATAATAGTTATCAATACCCTTGTAATGTACATGTTATATATATTTGTAACATAAGGTATCCGATCATTAGACACATAGAGACTCATCAATAATAGTAAGTCTTGAGCAAACACAGATTGAGAGATCAATGCCATTATAAGTCAACCTTGTAGTTGATTACATACACATTCATATTGCATATTTCTTGCCTTGAGCATCTTTACTACATACATGTATTATAACATGTTTCTCCCTATTCACCATTAATGAATAGAAATTACATTTCCTTAAAATAGTCACATTGTATAGCTTTTTTGCTGATCAATATGTGAAGATGCATGTTGATAAGGATGTGAAGGGGTAGATAGTGTGCAAAATAAATATAGGTTGATAGGTTGAATTTGAGTCATAGTGTACACAAGGGACAATTGGTAGCATACCATGTGTTTTCCTTGTATAGGGGCTCAAATTTGATAGGTGTTTAAACTTCATAAGAACTATGATCCAGTACACATCAAATTTGGGACCCAATGAGATGTTTATGTGACAAATGTCACCAAATTATGCAATTGTGATTTGTATAGACTTAGTGTGTGAAATTAGTCTATAAATATGAGATCAAAACCTAAATAAAATGGAGAATAAATGTTTGAAAAAGTCCTAAAATAATCAATTCACCCTTAATGAATAGAAATTACATTTGTTGCAAATAGTCTTTTGCTCCACCTAAGGTGTTTTATTTATTCTTTCTCAATATCTTTGTGCATTCACTTTGTATATCCATAACTTGACTATCCCTCACACACTAGGGTTATATCAAAACCCTTACAATCAACATTGAAGGTATTACAAATCCCTTCAAGGTATCTCCTAAGAGATACCTTAAAATAAAATTCTAATCATGTGCATGTTTAATTTATTTACTAGGAAAACCCTTGAAGGTATTATAAGACCCTTCAAGGTATCTCCTAGAAGATACCTTGAAAGGAATTTTAGTACCTTCAAGGTTACCTTGAAGTTATCTCTTAGGAGATACATTTCAAACATGCATAAGGGTACCCTTGAAGGTATCTTTTAGGAGATACTTTGAAATAAAATTATAATCATGTGCATGTTTATTTTGTCTACTAGGATAACCCTTGAAAATACTACAAGACCCTTCATAAAATTCCAAATGTGTAATTACAAATCCATTCAAGGGTTCTCCTAGTAGATACCTTAAAAATTCACATGATTGAAATTTTATTTTAATGTATCTCCTAGAAAATACCTTGAATGGCATTGTAATACCTTTAAGGGTACCCTGAAGGTATCTCCTATGAGATATCTTTCAAACATGCATAAGGGTACCCTTGAAGGTATTAATATGCCCTTCAAGGTATCACCCATTAGTGCCTTCAAACATACTTTGAAGGGCCTTATAATACCTTCAATGGTACACTTATGCATGTTTGAAAGGTATCTCTTAGGAGATACCTCCAACATCCCCTTGATAGGATGTGTATGTAATAAAAAATGCATCATGTATGTAAATCAATCCTAGCTCAGAGAATATAGAGTATACCTACACTTCTGATTGGGGATACACTTATTAAGAATGATCATGACCAATATGGGGATCCATTTGACACAATTAAGGGATCACTTGTATCACTTGTCATAACATATCATGCTAGGAAGGGATATAAAGGCTACAGTCTAACATAATCACACAACAAATGTAATGGATTCCTAATGTTTAAATCATTCACTCTATTCTAGTAATAAAAAAATAATCTAATCTAGTGCACACCAAAATTTATGGCACAAAGTGTGAGTTAAAAAAACTAAACTAAACTAAACTAAACATATATTAGAAGACATACATGGGAGAAGAGTACAAATGCATTATCTATTTATTCTTACAAAGGAGAAATAAATTTAAGGAATACTAACCTTTGAAGATAAACCTATTGAGCCTCAATCTCTCCCTTGTCTAAGGTGCTTTGTAATAGATTGTTGTGGTATGTAAGGATAACCAAGATAAATTAGCTCTAAGCTACACAACCTATCTAAGAATCCAAAAGACTTCTCCACAAGACAAGATCCGTATCTCCAAAAAAAGTATGGAACCCTAATATTTATTTCTCAAGTAGAATGGTCAATAAGTAGATGTTTGTTCACACTTCTTCACTAATAATTATTCTCTTCTTATGAAATGGTGGAAAATGAACTTGAATATACATGTGTATCTTTCCCTAAATCCTTATGAGAATGTCAGTTATATAGGGTAGATCTAGTGTGTTTTCGAGGACAAATCACTAGTTTTGAGCTAAGTTGGCCAAAAGACTAACAAGCCAAGAAAGTTAAAAATACTCTTAAATTATACTAGGTTGACTTAGTATAGTCGATTATCCAAAAATTTGTTATGGCAAGAAAAAGAGGAATGGAAGGAGGAAAAAATTGGAGGGGGTAGGACTAAGAAGAATAAGCTTAGGGTTAATGGTTTTAGGATACAAGTGTATAGATGGTGACAAAAGGGACAATAATCTTATAAAGAACTGATGGTCTATCCACCCCTTTCCTAGTACTCCCCTTAAGGCATGCACTTAAAGAGATTGAGACTTGATAGGTTCTTACAAGATACAAAGCATTAGTACTCAATAAAAGTTTGAAAATATTATGTATATACATATGCCCCACTCAAATCTCATCATGTGTCATGTAAGTGCAACATGGGATGGTGCTTTGAGATAAAACATGATAACACACAACATTGATGCTAAGTAAAGTGCAGTAAGTAACAAATAAGATAAATGAAATGACAGAATTGAAAAACACATACCTTTACTTACCTTAGTGCCATAGATAAATAAGTAGATTGTAAGAAATCTAAAGGCGTCCAATGTGAATAATAGTAGATGAACCTATAGAATTTAGTGCAAAAATATCCAAAAAAAAAAAGAAAAAAGAAAAGTCAGCATATGGTGGTTAGTAATGAAAGAGATTTTAGAAAAATTGGCAAGTTAGGATTGGTAAGGTAAGGCTAGAATATTGAAGGTAAAAATTTGACAAAAGGATGGAAAAAGAATGACAAATGATGGAAAATGAATGATAAATCATGGAAAATGAATGACAAATGATAGGAAATAAATGAAAAATGATTGGAAACACATTAAATCATGTTGAAAAGCATGTAAAACATAAATGACAAAAAGTAATGTAGAACATACTAAATCACATTGGGAAGTATGTAAAACATGAATGACAAATGAAATATCCATTTACAAAAACTTGAATAAAGATATGTAAGAAAGGTAAAATTAAGCTCATGTAAGATAGGCAAAAATAAAAACATGAAAGAGAGAAAGAAAATGAAATGTAATTGAAGATGGAAGACAAACATGAAGAAGGCATATATGTAATAATGGTAAAAGGGTGTGTAATCAATTGTCCATAATATAAGGGTAGTATAATATTGACAAATGAAAGAAAAGAGTAATCCATATTTACTCAAACATGTTTTTCTCTAAGGAGAGATAAAACTGAAACAAAGTAATGCTAGCATGTTTTTAAGATGTGAAGAAAAAGAAATTTTTAGAAAAAGGGAAAATAGATTTTGAATCACAATTTGGCTACTAAGGGGGGAATAAAATGGGTGGAGGGGAGAATGAATAAAAAATCAAGGTAGAATAACTCTTTACCAAAGTTAAGACACTCAAATTAGGTTTATCAAAACAAGAGGACTGTCACCATGAAGGACTCTAAAAAACTTCTCTTAGCCACATGAGCCTTGCATCAGTAAATATAATTTATAAATCATCCCATGAAGGCTCTATGCATGAAAAGTAAAATAGACCTACCTTTCCATGACATGTTTTCCATTCTTTAGGACTGCTTACAGAGTCATCAGTCTACTAAGAAGATTAGGTACTTGCATGATAAGTAGGTAGCACCATAGATTTTTTTGAAATCCCATATTCTAATCTACTAGCCTACCACACCCCAAAATACCTCGGCTCTATGTGAGGCCAAATGTGGAGGTTGAGATTTAGATAGAGATAGGATATATGCTTAGAATCATGTCTTTTATGTGATTTTAGCTTTTGAGATTTGTATGTTGCCTTTTATATATCATTTCCTTTTGATTCAAATGATTTGGCTTTTAATGTTCTTAATGGATTTTTCTATTCCTCCTCCATACAGATTTGGAATACCAAATATGGGTGCTAAAGATGACTTTGATTTGAAAACTTGGGATAAGGTTTCCAAGAGAGAGAACTTCAAAGAGCATGGGGTCTAAGAGTCTCTTAAGTCTAGGTAAAATAAAAGTGATATCTTAAATTTAACCTTATTGTATCCAATGAGGAGTGAAAGGAAGGGGAAATCAAGAGGAATGACACATGGAATAATTTGAATTACATAAAATATCAAAAAAATGTGATACAGGGTGAAAAAGGGATACAATGATAGTAAAGCATGATTCCTTATCATAAGAATGAGTGAAATGGAGGAAAACATGCTAACATAGATTGGTTATAAATTCCATCTATCAAAAGAATAAAAAGCAAAAGATGAGAACAATGATAAAAAATAAATGAAAATATTGATAAGATGTTAATTTAATGAGGAGGCTCAGGTCCTATCCATTGTCTTACCTTGCAACTTCATAAAAGAGAAATCCATGAGGGTGCTAAAAATATAAGTGAAAAGATAAATAAAAGACGGTAGTCTTGTGAGGAATGTCAGGTCCTATCCATAATCTTACAAAGCAACTCACAAAAGATAAACCCACTAGGGTGCCAAAAGAGAAATGTCAAAATATAAATAAGACTATGGTACATCAAGAGGTAAATACTAAAGAAAGGGACAAAAATGATCATAAAGCTACTAAGGCAAATAATGACATAAAGAAGAAAAAACTAAAAGAAATATATAAGGTCCAAAATAAAAACAAATGCCAAATGTGATGTGTAATAGAATCAAAGAATGTAATGAAAACAATGATGCTTAGGAAAGTGAAAGTAAAATCAAGAAAGAAAAATTCACAAAAACAAAAAAAACATGAGACAACAAAACAAGTAAGACCTATGATAATGTTTGTATCAAAGATGAGCATGAGAAATATAAGTCTATAAGTCTCAAAAGGTTTCTTGAAGCTAGATTTGTTTGTTATTATGCATTTTAGAATAAGAATGGGCATCACAAGATGCCCAAATGGGTAAGTGGATGTAAGGATGGACATCACAAGATTCCCTAAAGTTTGAAGGGACATGTGGATGGGCATTGCAAGATGCCCTAACATGTGAGTTGAAGTGAGGTAATATTGAACCATTAAAATGATTTGCATTGGGTTGGTAGGTGCATTTGGAGATAGGTGAATGTGTTGGTTTGTTAGATGTTAAGGATGTTTAATGTGACATATGAATTTTAGGAGAGGTATGAGGAGGTAAAGGAGGATCATTAATGATATGATTTGGAGTAGGAATTTAACTAGGTATTCTTTTAGTTCAGGTGACCTAAGAATTTGAGGTTCAATGATGCAACAATATGTTTAAAGTTGTTCATGTTATCTATCCTTTCCTTATTGGTATAGGAAGGAGGATCAACTGTGTTTTTAACAAAATTAGCAAATGAGGTATAGGAGTGAGATAATTGGTGTTGTTAATTAGGTCGTTCATGTTTATGTGATTTTGGTTCTTGAGATTGACTTTGAGAAGCTTGAAGATAGTCTTGATAATGTTGTTTTGTGAGAATGTCAAGATTGAAATGTGGACCAAGCAAGGAATAAAGAATAAATTGGTGAAGATCATGACAAGAATCATTAGAATGACCTATAGTAGCATGCCACCAATAAAATTTATCAGGATTGTACCATTTTTTAGGAGGTTTGGAAGGATCAAAGCTCATGGGTTTAGAGGGTGGTAATTTATTCTTAAGTTGTTCTAGAGTCAAGAGTGGGTGGGTTGGGTTAAAATTGGTTGAGTTGGATGCTTCATTTTGAGGTTGGGGAGGCTTGAATGAATAAATGTTATGAGAAAATGATTTGAAAGGTTCTTTTGTTTGAGATGGTTCAAATTGAGGCATAATAAAGTCTTACCTTTGTGCTTGGTCTAAGAATTCTTATAAAGTTTTAGGTGAAAAAATTCAAACTTTCTATTGAAGGGGATTCTTAAGGGTAGTGACAAATAGTTTTAAAATATTATCATCATTCATGTTATGGTCCACTTTATTAGCTAGATACATCCATCATTTGATGACAGTATGAGCAAATTCATTAGAAAGTTGCTTTGCATTGATGAAATGGCTAAGGTAATTTTTAAGAAGGTCATCATGTTGGAATTCCTTCACTAGAGCATTGACTAAATCCTCCAGTTCTAAGATGGAATATCTAGGAATTTGGTTGTACCATTCAAGTGCATCACCAACAAAGGTTTTGGCTAAGATATTGGTGGTATAAAAGGTGTTAGTTTAGACCCATTCCTTATAGAGATTACCAAAATACTTAAGAAAGATAGTGGGCTTTTTAGTCTCATTATATGTGATAGTTGGAGAAATGTTTTCAATATCTATGGATGCAATAAATGGGTCTAAAGTTTCATTTTGAAAATGCAAGCATTTTTTTATTCATGGGAGGTTGAGGGATAATATTCCCATTAGGATATCTAAGAGGAGGAGAGACAAAATTTTGATTTGGTTGAGACATGATGACTTGATGTGGTTGTCTAGTCATGTGTAGTAAATGTTGTTGCATGTTCATTATTTGAGATTGATTGTTTATTTGCATGATGTTCATTTTATTGATGACTTATGAAAGAAGTTGATTTATATCAATAGGCAGGTTGATGTTTGGAGAAGGGGCATTAGTGTTGGTGGGAAGAGGATTGTTAGTGTTGGTGGAAGGAGGATGCTTTGTAGGTGGAGGATTCCCAAAATTGGTATTGGTTGTCTTAAGTGTGGTAAAATAAGAAGAAAGCTTGGTAAGGCCAACATTCTTGTAAGGAGTGTAAATAGTATTATCATCAAAGTTTTTGAATATTTGGGAACCATCTAGCTTATCAATTTGAGTGGTTTCAATCATGTTACTTTGGGAAGTGTTAAGGCTTGGTGATCTTGTCATGGGTGTAACAAGAGGATTGTGAACATTTGTTGTAAGGGTATTAGTGTTGATAGGAGGATTCTCAACATTAGTATTAGGAAAAGGATTAGGACAAGGGACCTCAACTACATTGTATTGTGTAGTGAGTGGTTTTGGTTTAGGAGAAGTAGAAGGAATCAATTTGATAGTTTCATCATAAGTAATGAAATAAGTGAGGTTATTATCTAAATCCTTAATTACACAATGTTTTTGGACTAAGAAAAGGCTAAAAAGATGACATCATGATGAAACAAGACTAGATAACCACACAATGGGGAATAATATAAAATAGTAGAGGGTCGATTGGGTCAATCATGTATAAAAGATAGGGGATAAAAAGGGTTTGCAAACAATACAGGGTCAACTGGGTTGATCTTGTACAATAAATAGAGAATATTGGGTCAATATTTTACATTGGATAGAAGCTATAAAAGGTCTGTCTATTGTACATAATCGATTGGATTGATCTTGTATAGTGAATAGAGGCTAAAAATAGGAAGATTTTTTATTTTGCCTATATCTTTGTTTTTTCTCATCCATTTTGCAAATCATAAAATGCATTGGATTCGTGATGATGTATAGAATGTAAATAGGGAAGATTATAAATTTGATATAAATTTGTGAATAATAAATTTTTTCAAGTAATATAAAGAAGTGCTGAAAAGAAATAAACAGTCTATTATATCAATGCTAGCCAATCCAATTAAGGCACACAAAGCAAAACCTTGCACTAACATTGGATATGCAAGTTTTTGCACACATAATTGAGAAAATAGAATGAAATAAAAATGGAAATTAAATATAACTAATTTTTAAACTTGATTGTTAATTTGATTATTAAGAATGATTTTAATGTGATTAGAAGTTGGCTTATAAGCAAGGAACTAGATAGCAATCTATGGATGGTTTCAAGTAGTTTGGGATGAAAGAGAATGTAGTGGTAATGGTAAAGGATTGGTATTGGGTCCTACCCCCTCACTTCACACACCATAATGATAAGGGTGTCAGTTGATTAGTCAAAATATACCATTAACCATGTTTTATACTAGACCAGAGTATCAAGTCGGCTTCACCCTTGGTGATGAAATCCAAGTGGGTTGGCTTAAGGTATATAAAATGTTAAAGTGATTATTTTATATATTTTTTATTTGACTATGTGTGCATAAAATATAAATAGTGAAACTAAGTGACTAATTAAAAATCCCTTAATTAGACTATGTGAACTATTCTAAGCATGCAAGCAATAAGAAAAGAAGTGTGAATTAACTACTAATAGATATGAGGTTAATTCCAAATTTGAAACAAGGTATAGTGTGGATGATATATGAATAAAATATAGAACAAGGTTGGTAAGTTTGAATCTATACTATGGAATCAAAGTTTTAAAATGAATTGGGTTGGCAGGGTTGATCTAATTATTTCAAACAATACACAGAATGGATCAACAATGTTGATCTAGTTGACTGTTCAAGGAATTTTTTAAAGACTAAAAACTATGAAATTAAAGATATAAAATAAATAAATAGAGAGGTATAAAGGAACCTTGGTATATTAAAGATGAAATTAAGAAAGATTGTTGATGAAGAACCTTGAAGTATGCTTGAGAAACCTGCAAACTGTGTCGATAGTATCGATCAAGCTATGTAGGAACTTATTGCAGAGTGTTAAAACTATAATGGGTTGATTGGGTTGAATTATTAGGTTGAAATAGGTGTCTGAAAGGATATAAACCTATATTGGGTTGACTGAGTTGATCTAGTTACCTATTCTTGCAAACCTACACATAGATAAAAATAACAGGGTTGACAGAATTGATCCAGTATGTCAAAATATATGATAAAGATGATGATAAAAAAGAATGAAATAAATTAAAATAAATCCCACAAGGTTTAGTTTCACATCAAGTTCACCAGAATGTATGTAATAAAAAATGCATCATGTCTATAAATCAATCCTAGCTTGAAGAAGATAGAGAATACTTATACTTTTGATTGAGGATACACTTATTAAGTGAGAGCATGACTGATATGGGGATTTTATAGACATGATTAGGGGATAACTTGTATCACTTTTCATAACATATCATGCTATGAAGGGTTCCAAAGCCTATAGCCTAACACAATCACATAATAACCCTAATGGAGTCCTAAGGTTTAAAACATTCACTCTATTCTAATAAAAAGAAAGTAAATATAATCTAGTGTACACTAAAGCTTGTGGCACAAAGTGGAGGTTAGAAACAATAAAAAAAAGTAAAATAAACATATATTAGAAGATATATACTCATGTTAATATATACAAAATCCTAATATGGGAGAAGAGTATAAACACATTATCTAGATCTACTCTTACAAAGGAGAAATAAAATTTAGAAATACTTACCTTTGATGATGAACCTATTGAGACTCAATTTATTCCTTGCCCAAGGTGTTTGGTAAGAGATTGTTATAGTATGTAAGGATAACCAAGATAAATCAGCTCTAAGCTAGACAACCTATCTAAGCATCCAAAATACTTTTCCACAAGAGAAGATCCATATCTCCAAAGAAAGTATGGAACCCTAAGCTTTATTCCTCAAGTAGAATGGTCAATAAGTAGATGTTTTTTTGCACTTATTTTTTAATAATTGTTCTCTTCTTATGAAATGGTGGGAAATGAACTTGTATATATAGGAAAATCTTTCCCTAAATCCTTTCAAAAATGTTGACTATATGGGGTCGACCCAGTCGACCCAGTGTGTTTTTTAGGACAAATCACTAGGTCTAAGCTAGGTCATCCAAAAGATAAAAAGCCAAGAAAGCGAAAAATACCCATAAATTATATTGGGTTGACCCAGTATAGATGACTATCCAAAAGGGTGTTAAGGAATGAAAAGGAAGAATGGAAGGAGGAAAAGACTGGAGGAGGTAGGACTAAGAAGAATAATCTTAGGGTTAATGATTTTAGTATATAAGTGTGTATATGGCAAGTGATAAAAGGGAAAATAATCTCATGAAGCACTAATGGTCTACCCACCCATTTCTCGATGTACCCCTTAAGGCATACACTTAGAGAGATTGAGGCTCGATAGGTTTTTATAAGATACAAAGTGTTAGTAATCAATAAAAGTTTGAAAATATTATGTTTATATAGGATGCTCTAAACAGTACATGGACACTCGATATATTCCACATGTAAATGAAGATCCATGAAAACATGTAGTAATAGGGTGTCAAAAAAATGTCACAAGTATTAGCCCACTTATTAAACTAAATAATATTAGTGGGTACAAGAATCTCTCCATATAGGAATGGAATACGGTTCTTTTATGTGAGTAAGTATTCTATATAAACATGTCACAAAGCATAATTGGCCTTTTCGACAAGGACCATTGGTGTAGACTCAACCTTACTCATTTGGTATCTCTCAAGTGGAGTTGACATGACAATAACTAAGAGTAAAATTGCATGCCTTAGAGATAGACTTTAGACTATGCTAAAAATGAAACCATTAAAATGAGAGCAATCTGTGCAAAGGTTATAATGCATGCTCAAATGGACTTTAGACATTGCTGATAATGTATCCAAAAATACAAGAATAATTTGTGAAAGTAGTCACTAAATGGGCACATGTAACAGTTATGAAAACTGAATGTGTGCAAGAGAGAATATTAGGCCCATAAAAATATCCCTAAGATAATCAATAGTGCCCCACCCTATGTTTGTAATTACAATCATGCTCAATGTGAGTAATTCAAACCCAATCAACAATGCATTTAGATAGATATGATCAAATAGTGCACAAGTGATAATGCACATCTCAACAAATAGATGACAAACTTAGCTAATAGTGCAACTATGAGAATGCAAAATTAGTGCAATTGAACAAATTAGTACACATGAAATGTAAAGAGGCCAAATAGAAGGACATTGTACTCTATCGATAATGCATTCATGTACAAAAATCAATAAGAAATATAAAATGTTGTTGTGAGGGAATCTAACCACCTATCATATTAGACCTCATGTGCTAGTATTTGACAGTCAGGAGAAATTACATTGGAAGTAAAAAATGCCCCCCAAAATGGATGTTGATTCAGGAAAAAACATCATTTTTGACACTATAATTTTAATGCGATGACAATATAAATGGAACTAATAGATCAAGAAATAAAAAATATTAACTTTTTAAAAAGATAGCACTCGATCTATAGTTACTAATAAAAAGTTATTACAATATCAAGTTCCTATCATTATGGTCTATTTTAATTAAATTTGCACCAAATTTAAATACACTAAGGCTGATAAAAGAAACATAATCTTATAACTAGGCAAAGGAATTAGAATCAAGCTAGTTACCTCTCCTTAACAATTACAAGTCTTAACAATGCTTCCACTCACCCCTATGTGCACCTAAATAGAAAAAACCCTCTTAAAGCAATAGAAAATCAATCTATTTAAAAAAAATAAACACGCATCATCTTTTTAGGATTTAAGTAAGTTTTGGAATGATTATTGAGAACTTAAGATTTTTGTGAAATATAGGGCATCATCAATGTCCTTTTATAGGTTGAAAATAGAGAAGTAACACAAGTTTTAAGCACCATTTAAAGGAGGGAAGCATCAAAGGAAGGAGGTGTTTCTAGTGGGTGGATTGAAACTCAAAAAAAACTACAGTTTTCTATTTTAAGAAGACTTCAAGTGCCACCATTATTTTGATCAGGTCTAAAAATAAAAAAATATAGAATAAAAACACCATTGGAGAGAAGGAATGTGCCAGTGGAGGAAACCAAAGATGGAGGCATTGGATGTGACTCTCATACCCACATTTTCTATTGTGTAAATCTTGAGAGCACCACCATTAATGTTCAGGCCTAAAAATTATAAAGGCGTAGAAAAAATCCACTAATGAAAAACACCAATGGAACTACAATGGTTAAAAATAATAGTAGGCCATTAGGAAGCTTAGTCTAAGAAGCCAATCATGGGGCAAAAACATAGGGTTGTTGAATTTAATTATAAATTTATGCAGAGAGTAGAGAGCCAAGAATGGAGATGCCATGTGACGTCTATGATAGAGCCCATAAGGCATATTGAGATCCCAAAGAAATCTCCAACATGTTACAAGATATGTAAATGTCATTAGAATTTTGTAAAGGTCTCCAGTAGATTAGTGACAATGCAAATTAAGGGTTTTAACCTTCAACTAATGTGATCTCATTCAGGGAAAAAACTAGAACCTACTCATTGTTCTTTATCTCTCACCATATGAATAGATTTGAAAATAAAAACCTCCTAAGAATATTAATTACCCTTTTTAGTTAAGGCCCATGCATTTTTTTGGAATCCTGAGGTTTTTGGAATTTTTTAAAAAATCAATCCATTTGTTAACCCTACAAAAAAACTCACAATAAATTGAAAATAAACTCAAGATTTTACAACAAACAAACATCACAAAAAGTGGACACATGAATACCAGTGTGGCTTTGATACCATGTCAAAGTGTTCACCAAGATCATTGGATCAATCGAATACACAAGTTCACAAAATATAAGACAAGAAAATGCATAAGGTTGCTAAAAGTGAATAAAATCACAATGAGAGAATATTATAAATCAAGTAATCACAAATATCCATCATATTCCACCATAAATGATTTTGAGGATAGGTCCATAAATATGTTATTTAAGTGCATGATGACTCAACCAAACAAGGTGAGTGGATGGGCTCCTCCACAATGGGTGGACATAGCAATAAGGGAACATAGTGGAAAGTGACCTAAGTGGACTAGGCACTTAGAGGATCAAGTGGGATGGATGATCCCATCCATTTAGTGTGTGACCCCATGCACTCAAAAGTATATCATGACATCATGATGATATCATAATGACCTAATAAATACCTATTAACCACATAAGCAATATGAAGTACATGTGTAGTAAAAATCTACACCAAAAATGATTATAACCAATACCCTATATACCCTTATGGGTAGATGATTCAATAGGATGAACATTACTTTGCACATGTTTTCCTAGTCCTTATCCTATATAACCCATAATTTTTAAGAATTTTAATCCAAAATTATATTGTGTGTCATTTGTATTACTACATGAGATTTTTGGCATAACTGGTTTTGCAGGCATAGAGCTTTGAATAGTAGTTTGTATCATTGTCTGGGTAGAAGTACCATATGGGGAACATAATTTTGCATAGGTTTCTTTAACTATAAATTATTTAATGGTTCCTAATCCATATCACACACACACACACACACACACACACACACACACACACACACACACACACACACACACACACACACACACACACACACACACACACACACACACACACACACACACACACACACACACACACACACACACACACACACTGTGTGTGTGTGTGTGTGTGTGTGTGTGTGTGTGTGTGTGTGTGTGTGTGTGTGTGTGTGTGTGTGTGTGTGTGTGTGTACATGCATGTGTGTATGTATGTATGTATATGTGTGTGTGTATATATATATATGTATGTATGTATATATATGTATGTATATATTTCTATATATATGTATGTGTGTGTGTATATATATATATATATATATATATTTGTGTGTGTGTGTGTGTGTGCACACACACATGTATGCATGCATGTATGTATGTATATGTCTCTCTCTCTCTCTCTCTCTCTCTCTCTCTCTCTCTCTCTCTCTCTCTCTCTCTCTCTCTCTCTCTCTCTCTCTCTCTCTCTCTCTCTCTCTCTCTCTCTCTCTCTCTCTCTCTCTCTCTCTATCTCTATGTGTGTGTGTGTGTGTGTGTGTGTGTGTGTGTGGCTGTGTGTGTGTGTGTTTGGCTGTGTGTGTGTGTGTGTGTGTGTGTGTCTGTGTGTGTGTCTGTGTGTCCCTAGTAATTAAACTTTAAAAATGCATGTAAGTTGGAGGGAGGGCCTTGTTTATCATTTTTTCATAGTCTTACTAGTATAATGTTTTAATTAAGGTCACTAGGCATAATTTGACATGTTGTGTAAATAGTGAGAGGACCTAGTGTAAGGTTCAATGTTATTTATCCCAATACCTTATGAGGGACATTATGAAAACTTATGATATTCATGTATGAATCATATATGTTTTTATCATTGATATTTATTAGGCAAAAAAAATATCTATTGTAAATATTCAGACATGAGCCATTATAACCTAAGACTCATTTAATGACTATGTTATCAATTCTAGGATGAATGTATAATAATAAATACTAATTAATGATATGTTGTGGTGTAAAATTTTCCTCTTCAAAATATATAGGATATTCTATCTAGCATAAGGTATTAATGATATTTTCCATATAATTTGATTCAACATGTTAAATAGTAGTGCCATATAATACTACATACAAGATATCTTTAAATGTATCTAATTTTTGGAGCAACTTTAAAATGGATATTTTAGCTATTGTATTTTTTATATTATTGATGACATTATATCCTTAGATTATTTCATTTTCCCATGTATGATGTGGTTCCCATGCTTTTTTAAAGATAAAAACATGGACTACGGGACTATGTGCTGAGTGTGAATAGTAGAGGCAGGATGGTAGCTGAGGTAATTTAGAGGTCAAATGAAAGGAGAAATGAATGGAACTGAATGTGTCCTCTGGTGTCTAGTGGTAATAGGTGGGAATTTGAACTGAATCATGTAATAGTAAGCATCATGGATGACTCATTTTTAAGTTATTACTTTATTTTGACTTTTATGTTTACATTAAAATGTGAAACCAAGGATCAAAATACAACTTAAAAAATTTATAAGCAAGAGGAAAAGAACATGTAAAGAGCATAAAGAAAGTTTGAACCAAAAAATGAAAAATGGAAGCACTCATTATAATCATTATTATGTAATTTATGAATGTTGAAATATTGAGGATAATTGTAGATATGAAACTCTAAAAAACCTAGAAAGATTAGAAGGAAACCCTAGGGAAAACTAGTGTTTTATAATGCTCTATGAGAAGTTTGGTTCACCAATATGTCTATCAAAATTGGGAAATAGGAGAGTGATAAATCCTAATTAGATAAACTAAATTGAGCCAAATAAGTATGTATAAAATTACAATAAATTATAAATTCACATTTTTTTAACTTGTTATATTTATAAACATGTTGAAAAGGGAAAGTATGAAAGAATAAACCACTTAGCTGGAAATATGGATGAAAGTCTTATATAGGGACTAATAAGTGCCTATGAAAGACTATAGGGTGACTATGATTTAGGATCAATGCTATGAATTCATCTCAAACATGGTTGGTGGAATCAGACAAGGTCGCTTTATTCTACTATCTAAATAAGGCACTGATGTCTAGTAGGTTTTGATTCATGAAATTATTATGATAGGCGTGCCTATGATTTTTAACCTTATTAATTATTCAATAACCTCTATTTCATTATGGGATCTATTTTATACATTCTTATTCACTCAAAAAAGATACTAAATGACATCAAGGGGTAAAAAGGGGTTCGTAGTTGAAGTTGTGCTAGACCTCAACACCCTATTGTGATGAATGTTGTCTACATACCACTACTCTAAATAGGTATAAAACTTCATATAGTTATAGTTATCCCATACTAAGTGGTGTGTGAGTAATACTAGTGAAAAATGATAAATGTTGGTGCAAACCTAAGTGAGATTAAGTTCCTTGACAATGCCTTGTAACTTTGGAATAGTATGCATACCTATCTCTATGTTATATGGGTTGTGTGGACTTTGCATTGAGAAGAATATAGAATATTATCTCAACTTATAGTTAGATGTTCTAGATTTTTTCCATCATGTGAGCCTCTAGTGAGCAAATGGGTAAAAATGTGGCTTTATAGTAATCATATTGGATATTCCTCGAATGGGACATGTGAAACATGTGAAAGGACCCATTGAGGTAATTTTGAATTTGGGAAACCAACCTGTATTTATCAAGAAGATAAGGTCACCCTATTTGTACTTAGGTATTATGATCTAGCATCCAAATGGAGTGCCCTTATCTGGATCACTAGGATAATTGAACTGGAAGAGTAGCAAATTAAAGGATTTAAAATGTTGAGACTTAGAAAAAAGATTTCTTGGTGAATTGTATTTCATTGTGTTAAGGGTCATCCCAATAAAGAGATAAGAATGGTGGTTCAAAGCTGTGGGTTTGAGCATATGTTGGGTTTACAAAATAGGGTGGTCAAAAATGCATTGTTTGAATAGTATATGTTAATTTATGTGTTTACACTAAACAATGATCCCATCAATGTTAAAATCATAAAAATATGTGATAATCAATAAATGAATTACTTTCCTTGAACAAAATGTGCTAGATGTGCATGTATTAGAATCAAAAAATGTATCATGTGAAATAATAAAAATATTTAGATCACTACTTTTTTAATTATGTATAGGAGAAGTAGCTCTAAGAAATGTAGAATGATGTGCAATCCAATGAGGACTAAAAAGATATTGTGCCAACCTCTATGCCTTTTGAGGAAAATGTTGATTTTTATGAATCACCAATTTGGAAGGTATTGCATGAGAACATGCTTTTTGATAATTAGACTCCTTTTTTCAAGAAACTTGATTTTGCATTGGTTAATTTTGAACCTTTTCCACATTTTTGTGAATTGGTTGAATATAAACCTTTTTCCTATGTTTAACAAGTTAAAATCTGCTTTGATTATTCATAGATGAGTCAATGGATTGTGGTGGTGGATGGGTGGAGGAGGTTCTATAGATTGCAAAGGTTGTTCATACTTGATTCCTAATATTGTAATAACTTGATTGAAATGAATGTACTTTATGAATCTATTTACTGTTGAAGTAATATTACTAATATTTTGTAACCATGGGCCTCTCGATATCAAATCAAACATCCCCTTTTGTGTAAGAACTATAAAATGAGTAGATAGTATAGTAAGGCCCACTTGAAGAGGCAACACAATGTGTCCTAAAGTAGTTTTTTCTCCATTGAATGTCTTGAAACTTTGAGAAATCTCCTATATATCACACTATGTGTAGCCCAATAAATGAATTATTATCATTGTGCATGCATTATAATTTGATCCATTATCAGCTAGCACACCATGAATAGGTTTTTGATCAATAAAAGCTTGTACACATAAAACATGAAAATTGGAATCATCATCCATTAACTCACTATCATCAAAAGCATAAATAAGATGTCATTATGTAGTTTGAAAAATTATGCCAATAATTTCATCCAATGGATGATAATATGACTCAAGAGGTGGATAAGCATTGTAGGTATGATGCACTACTAAATTTTATCTATTAGTATCACGAATAGGAAATGGTTCACTGAAAATATTCAATTTAGCATTTTCATTCTATTAAGGCTTGGTTTCCTTTGTAAGAATGCCTAACTCAATAACATTATTGTCAATAAGATCATGAATAAGTTGATTAAGCTTGAAACATTTATTATTAGAAAGACCATTATATCTATGGTAATCACAATATGCATTTTTATCAAAATATTTGCATTTTGGTTTTCTTATGTCAATTTCAAATGGAAGATGTAGTGTAATTAGATTGCATTCAAGTAAATTTTGTAATAAATTATGAAGCAGTTGTGCTAATTTAGAGGTTTGAATTTTTTGGTTGATTTAGTAAAGCAATATTTTTAAAAGGTTGATAAATAACATTAACTGTTATCTTTACATCTAATTTAGTATTTTTTGGTCTAATTTTATAATATGGTTTGCTTTGAAACTTCATTGTGGAAGTTGAATTAGATGTAGTTGCATACTTGAGCTTGTTCAAAGCAAGAATCTTTAACGATCTTTCTCTTATTGTGTAACAAATATCTTTAAATGATCTAAATTTGTTGAAAATAATTGACTCATGCAAATGTGTAAGCAAACTTTATTTGAAAATATTTTGTAATTCAATATTTGGCAAGGTTTTAGTCATTTTATCAAGCATGGTCTTGTAACAAATTACATAATCACTAAGAGGCTCATTATTTTCTTGCTCAAGCTTGGCAATTTATGCATAAGAAAGATTTTCATCATTGTTAATATAAATAATTAAGAAATAAAATAGATAATGGATTAAATGTTTTGACTGATTGAACCAGTAGATCATAAAACTAATGTAAGGCATAATATTGTAAGCTTGTTGGAAACAACTTGATTATAAATTTTTCATTAAAATCATAATCAAAACATGGCACATGAAATGATATGAGATGTTGTTTCGGATATCCTTTACCCTCATATATTAGAATCTTGGGGGCTATAAATCATCTAGATAAAGTGTATGAAGAAATATATGATCTTAATGGTTTATGAAGGAAATATTTTGAATCCAATGATTGAATGGATTTTGTGATACCTTTCTCTAACTACAACACCTTAGCATGCAAAAATGAAATAGTTTCATTAGAAGATTTTGTAATAGTTAAGGTATGTGATGTAGTATGTGTAGCTATCAAGGGATTTGTATGAGTCACTTGGTTAGTCACAGGGATAGAAATATTTTGTAGATCTTATGTATCCCCCAAGACTAAAGGTGTAGATGGAATAATAGTATTAATAATTGGAGTAGCAACACATTTAGTAGGGTTTATAATGTGAAAGAGTGATTCTTATTATGGATTAAAGGTAGGACTTTTTTATTTTTATACACATTTAGAAGTTAAAATAAATTCAATTATATTGGGGGTATACCTTATCAAATCTGATGAAGTCCTTATCAAAAATTGGATGAATGTTAGACTTGTGCATGATCTACCCCATTGACCTCATCAGAGTGAATCATATCTACACCTTCATGGATATCTTGTTTATTATGATATCTTTATTAGATTATTCATTATGTGTATCTTCTTGAAAATATTCAAATCATCAAAAAGAAGAGGAACCAATGTTTGCATTAATAGAGTACATTTTAACAATGGTCAAAGAGATTTGAATGTGTTCAATAGGTATGTTATTTAACCTAGCACTTCACCTTACATAAATATGAGAAGCAATTTTTTATATCACATAGAAAAATGACATGGAAAAAATATTGCAAATAATGACCAAAATTAAATGATATAAACAAGAGATTTTTTTTGTTTATGGATATTAGTAAATTGTTATGAAATTTAAGGTCAAAATAAGATAATTTTTTATTATATATCCTATCCAAGGTTAAAATTAAGTGTTTTCAGTGTCAGTAACTCTATCCAAGATCGAAATCAAGTTATTTTAGTGTTAGATTTAACTCCAAGATCAAAATAAAATCCTTTTAGTGTACAATATTTAGGAATTTACCGAAACATATGGCATAAATTTTTAAAACCTATAAGGTTAAAATCCTAAGAAAAAATCAAGGTTTAACAATGTTAAAATAAAAACATGAGTTCATCAATAAAGGTCCATGACTAACTCGGTTTCATCAATATATTTTATCTTAATTAAGGTTTTAATTCACTTATTAATCTAGTTTTATTAGATAAAATACATCCTTCTCAACATCCTCAATAATGATCACAATAGATTGGTCAAGGACCATTTAAAAAAACTCAATATGTCCAAATGATGCAGGTAAAAGTAAAATAATTTTAAATTTGACATTGTAAATTTCATAAAGGTAGTTTGAGAACATGTTGACATAAGAGAACAAAAAAAAATGGACATGCAAACCCTAATAGAACAAATTTTTAAAATGTTTAGATATAATTTATTTCCCTTTAAAAATGCAATTTTTTAGCCTAAGTTTAAACATATATAAAATGAAACATGTAAGTCATTTATATGAATTGTTAGATCCTTCTCTTTCCTCTTTAATCCCTCTAATCTCACTCTAGATAACTCAGGTGGAACCTTCAAGAGCAATCCATTTGACAAGTTGCAGTGATAGGTCCAAAAATGCAACATTTTGGCATTAAACAAGCAACTTCTTGAGCTCCAACTACCATTTATACCTTTGAGACCTCCACTTGAGAATATTTCACTTTTATCACATCCATATAGGCAAATTACACATTATCAAACTTTCAAAATGTTCAAATCCACCTAGAAGTACATTTTCTCTACCATTCAAGAGCTCAAAAACACTGACAACATATGTTGTTAAAGTTTAAGTTGTGGTTTCATAACTATGGTTCAAATGCTTCTTGACCTAAAAATCACACTGAAAAAACATCTAGGGGTAGATAACATATATTAACAAGTTATTAGCCTCTCATCATTCCTGATTGAGAAACCCACCATCCATTCTAGCCTCAAGAATGTTCTTCCCAATACAAGAAAAATGTAAATTTTTAGCCTAAGTTCAAATATGCATAAAATGAAACCTATAATTCATTTAATTGAATCATTAGATCCATCTTATACCTATTTAATCCTTCTAATCACACCTTAGAACACTCAGGTGGAATCTTTGAGAGCAATCTGTTGGATAAGTTGTAGTGATAGTCCCAAAAATACAACTTTTTGTCATTAAACAAACAACTTCTTGAGTTCCAAATATCATTTATGCCTCTAGGACCTCCACCTAAGAATATATCACTTTGATCACATCCATATAGGCAAATTGCACATTATCACATCACCATGATATTCAAAGTTTAATTTGTGGTTACAAAACTATGGTTTTGATGCTTCCTGATAGAAAATTAATACTACCAACACATCTGTGTAGGGAAGATAACTCATAAGCGTAGGTCCTTGGCCTCTCATCAGTCTCAATCAATAAATCCACCAACCATTCCAACCTTAAGGATGCCCTTCCCAATACAAAAAATAGCCTAAGTTTAAGCATGAATAAAATGAAACCAGTAAATCCTTTATTTGAATCATAAGCTCCCTTCCCTACCTCTTTAATCACTCTAAGCACACCCTAGAGCACTCAGGTGGAACCTTCGAGAGTAATATGTTGGACAAGTTATAGTCACAGGTCTAAAAATGTAACTTTTTAGACTTGAATAGGCAACTTCTTGAGCTCTAACTGCCATTTATGCCTTCAGGACCTCCACTTGAGAATATATCACTTTGATCATGTCTATATAAGCAAATTACATGTTATCACACTACCACAATGTTTAAATCCACTTATAAGTTCATTTTCACTACTTTTCAGGAGCTTATCTTAGCTTTAAGAATATAGAAATCTCTAATGATAGTGACAACCAGGTGAAGGTGGAAGCTTATCAGGTACCACTAACCTACAAAAAATTATTAATAAGTAATTAAAAATAAAATTCATATGTGATAACTAAAAAATAAAAAAATATTTGGTAAAATTGATTACATCTACATTTTAAAAGTCAACAAACCTACCTATTTCAATCCAATGAACCACTAGGATATGTTCTAACCTTTATAATATTAATAATAACTTCATGGTCTGAATCCTGAAGTTTCCATAGTTTCATGTTTAATGGCATTCCATGATATTTTTGTAATTTAATATTGATTGTAAGAATAAAATTTGAATAGTGCAGTATCTTCTTATGCATTTCAAACTCTTCAAACAACCATTGATTTGAATTTTTTATAAGACATCATCAAAACGTAGTTTTATTGACTACCACTAACCCAATTTGATAGTCAATGTTTTCTCCATCTATAACTGGGGAAGCCAATTTTTTATCTCTCTACACACCAATATAAGTACTAATCAGTGCCCTCTTCATTATCCTCATCTGTAATAACTACAAAAACATGCCCTATACCACAAAAATCCATTTTTAGTGAAAATATGAAGATATATAATGAAAATAAACTGTATATAATGAAAAATATTCTACTTGGCTACACTAGATCAGATGCATGGTCAAAATCATTTGATGATGTCATATTTGTAAGTTTAAATGTTGTTGGAACCTAATTTGTGTTGATTGGAATTATGGATTTGGAACTCCAATCATCCACCCACTCTTGTGACTCACACTCATTCCAAATAGATTCCATGTATGCAAAACAAAAACATGCCAATTATCTCGTATGAATAGTCCAAGAACTTGCATTTGAGATATGAAATGAGTGGAGTTCACTTGAACCCATTAGAGTCATACAATCCTCATACTTTGCCAAGTTTTCTTCCTCTATTAACTAAAAATGTCTACTAATAGTAAAATTTGGTTGAGTACCATGACACATGTTCTCATTACACCATTCAACCATGGTTTTTTCATTTGTCAAATGAACTTCCTCTTTAAATTTTAACTCCTCCTTTGTAAAGGCTCTTTTTACACATGCTCCAACACTATCATGCTCTCCTTTTCCATGGCCAACCTTAATGAAACTCAAAATGTGTTTTACACTAGTTGTAACATACATCCTTCTCAACCAATAAAACATCCGTTCATTTTTTAATTTTAATGTAAAATTGTATGATGAAATTTAATGTTGATTGAAAGTAATGTTCCTTTGACTCAACTATTCATATAGATTTTAAAAATAGCCTTGCATATACTCTAAATAATGTGATCGATCATCGCTGATATAAAAATGGTACTTCCTTAATATTTTCCATTGTTGGTCTATACTATGATCATCACTATTATAAGACTATGATTGAGCTTCCATTTGGGGTTTAAATGTGTAATTTTTAGCAAAGTCAATTAATGAAATAATCAAACCAAGTGGGAATGTATCCTTGTTTATCTTAAAATGTTCATCCAACCATTTATCCCTATGTGTGTGTCTTGCATACTTATAAATAATCTTCTCTCTAAATTTGACCAAAAAATCAGAAATAGGTATCTTTTTTATAACAAGTTCACACTTTTTAGATTCTTTGCCATATTTTACTTGATAATTCACTAATTTATATTTACTTAAACCAACTAAGTTCTATCCAATTACACTTGTAATCTCTTCATGGATACATTTTTTAATTTTGGCAATGCACCACAAATGTTGTAATTTCCATTTTTAATATGATTTGTTATAAAATAATTATCCATCTAGTCTTTTGAAAAAGATAGTTGGAATAAATTCTATTACTAATTTTGGTGGTAATTCAATGCCACACTCATGTAAAATGTTATTAGTATGCAAAGTATAATGAATATGGTGAAAAACATCATAGTGCATTGAAAATTCAACATGTTGTCTACAACAACAAGTAGTGCACATGTGATTTATTTTTACATAAAAAGTTTTGGCCATCTCAAAATATCTTTTACAAATAGAAATTTGTGGATGTTTTTCACAAAACTTAGAGTATAATTGTGTTTGATTCATATCCAATAAATGTTTTGGATGTGGTTCAAGGTTACGATAACCAACTCTTATTTTCACTACATCTCTTACATTGGGTAAAAATCTTGTATTACCTTTCCAAAATTTAACATGTAACTCTTTGAGAGTATCATTTATAGCCTTGTCCTTTAATGTAGGTCTACCAGAGAATTCCTAAAGCTCATTGTTATTATATTCATTAAGTCTTTCACATATTTTAATTTCTTTCATTAATGTATTTCTTTTTATATTAAGTTTTCAGCTTATTTTTTAAACCATTCATTTTTTCCCTATTTGATCACTTAATGCACAAGTTGTAAGTATATGTTGGGTAGTATTATAATCTTGGGTGTGTGATTTTGGGCCTACACTATGATATACATTGTGTAGATTTTCAATAATTTTTATGTTTTCATCATCCATGTTAGATGTTCTTAGTCCTAATGTGTATATTATAGGTCTCATCTTAATTAATTTTATCAATAAAATAAATAATTGACATCTTTGACTATCATAATCCAAATTATGAAACAAACTATCTTAAATTTATTAAGCCAATCTTCTTGAATGAGGATCAGATATTTTGTTATGCATTGGTTCTAAAATATTTTCATTGACTTCAATTAAGTACTTGTATTTTCTACACATAATTCTTGGAGATGTTATTAATGGTGGAATTTGTTGAGAGGGTGTTTCAAAATCATTATTACTTTCACTATTTAAAGGTGGGATGACATTTTATTTATTATTTATTTCTTCATTATATATTTTCATGAAATTGTCTTGATTTCAAATTCATCATTACTTGTTTCCATCAAAATTTCTTCATTCATGGGGGGTGAAACATCATACATAGACTCATCATCAACAAAATCAAAAACTTGGAACTTTGAATGTAAACTTCCAACATTATCTAATTCATTATTATCAATTTCATTAGTATTCATTTCATTATGGTCAACTTCATCTTTATTCAATTCATTATGGTCAATTTCATCATTTTTTAATTCATTATTATCAATTAGCTCATTATCTATGGCATTTGGTTCATCAGGATTAGGGTTTATACCTTGTCTACCATAATTTTTTTTATTTGTATCTTGTGTTTCTCTCTCAAATATTCTAATTCTTCTTCTGTTTTGTTTTTCAAAATATTCCTCTTCCTTGAACATGATATGTCACCCATCAAGGATAATTGACAACTTTTCAAATGTGGGGTCAAAAGTACATAGGTCCTATAGGTCCTATAGAGAATTTTTGTGGGGACATAATTCTTGATTTAGGTTTAAAATAGACATTAAAAAGTGAGATTAGTCTATAATAATAATAATAATGTGATCATGTTATCTAATAATGTGATCATAGTATTCATTATACTAGGCTCTACTTGAACATAGACATTAAGAAATGAGTTTTATCTATATTAATAATAGTGTGATCACATTATTAAATAATGTGATTTCATTATTTTTATTACTTAGTTGAGTTAAACATAGAAATTGAGAAGTGAGTTTTGTGTATATTAAGAATAATGTGATCATGTTATACTTAATATAGAATAGGGATTAGGAATTAAGGCATTAGTGTATAAGGTTTAGGGATTAGGGAATTAGGGAATAAGGCTTATAATTTATGTTTTAGGGTTTAGGGATTAGGGCATGTAGGGTTTAGGTTTAAGTGTGTATATAAGGTCTAATAACTCTATGCCATGTGAACCTAATTCATACTATAAATTATGTTAATAGGGACTAAATCAAGTAGTAAATAGGGAAAGCTTATGGTTTAAAATTTAGGGTTTAAGATATAGAGCTTAGGTTTAGGGTACGCATGGTCAATTATAAAGATAATTCTTAGTCTAAATGATGTTAATTTGGGTTAAACTATTGGTTCAGGGTTTACAAATTTTATATTTATGGTTCAGATTTTAGGGATTAGAAACTTTAGGGATTAGGGCTTGGGGTATAGGTTTTAGGGTATATAAGGTAAAATCATGATGGTGGTTAGGGTAAATTTGAGATGTTTGAACCTAGATCTATGAGTAAATAATGTGATTTTGGACTCAATTAGTCCCTACATCATCAAATGTTGAGTCAATTAAGTCAATTGTGGTAATGAGTGATGTGATTTTGACCAAGTTCATCCCTATGAACCTAATTCTTACTATATATAAAGGATGTTAACTAGGGCTAAATTTATTGGTTTAAGGTTTAAGGTCTACAGTTTAAAGGGTTTGGTATTTAGGGTTTATGGCTTAGGTTTTTAGGTAAATGGTACAAGGTTTAGGGTTTAATTTAAATGGTACAGGGTTTAGGGTTTAAGATATCAAATACAGGGTCCAATCACTAAGGTAATTAAAGAAAATTTGAGCTACTTGTTCAACTATTTGTGATAATTAATTTCATATTTATGTTTATGATAAAAGTAGGGTCAATTAAACCATATATGTTTCATACATTATACAATAGATTGAGCCATAAATTTGGTTTAGGTGATTAATTTTGCCCAATCATACCACTAATTACATAAATTGACTAATTGGATCAATTCTTGATAGAAGCAGACTTTTAATTTTGCCTCAAATCATATCTTGATCTTGAAGGGGTTCAAATTGACATCAAATACCTCCTTGATTAAATTAATCAACTATTTTTTTAATTATATATTACATGACATTAGAATTAATTTCACTCAAAATCACATCATATATAATTTAAAATAGATTCATGTGGCTCATTTTGAACCTAATTACCTCTACAATTGAACTAATCAACATTTTCAATCATTAACTGATGACTTCAAATTTATTTATCTCAAAACCACATTCTATACATGTAGAACATAATTACAAGTAAATAATGTTTATAAATATTTCAATCGAACAAATGAAACTAGAGTTGATCAACCCCCAAATCACATTTTATTGTCATGTAATTAGGTTAAAGGGGCTCGAAATATCCCCAATTTACTTGAGATGCACATTTAGATTAGTGCTCCAAAGGCTAAATTTTGGCCATAGGTTTAAAAAAGGCTTTTTATGACATCTCATGATATAATCATTTATATCATAAGGCATGTATGTTTGCATCATGTAGTGGGTATTAGGGTATAGGGATTATAATTTTTTTTAGGGATTAAGGATTAGGGCATAGGGTTTAGGGTTTAGGTTTAAGGGTGTATATAATGTCTAATCACTCTATGTCATGTGAATCTAATTCTTACTATAAAGGATGTTAGTTGGGTCTAAATTGACTAGTATATAAGGAAATTTTATGGTTTATAACTTAGGGTATAATGTTTAGGGTTTATGATTTAGGGCTTATGTTTTAATTTATATATGGTTTAGGGTAAACAAGGTCAATTACAAAGATAATTGAGGATGATTTGAATCACTTGGACCCACTTGTGACTATAGAATGTGTTTTTGGGTTGTCATTATACCCCATGTCATCGTGTAGATTATGTGAATTAGTCAAATGGGGAAATTAGTCATGTGATTTAAGCTAAAATGACCCATGTGAAATTAATTCTTAGTCTAAATGATAGTAATTTTGGCTTAAATTATTGGTTAAGGGTTTATAGAGTTTATATTTATGGTTTAGATTTTAGGGATTAGGAAATTTAGGGATTAGGGCTTAGGGTATAGATTTTAGGGTATATAAGGTATAATCATGATCGTGATTGGGGTAAATTTGATATTTTTGAACCTAGATATGTGCGCAAAGAATGTGATTTTGGATTTAATTAACCCCCATGTCATCACATATTGAGCTAATTAAGTCAATTGTGGTAATGAGCAATGTAATTTTGACCAAGTTCATCCTTCTGAACCTAATTCTTACTATATATAAAGGATCTTAATTGTGGCTAAATTTATTGGTTTAGGGTTTATGGTCTACAATTTAAAGGATAGGGGGTTTAGGGATTATGTCTTAGGGTTTAAGGTAAATGATATAGGGTTTAAGTTAAATTGTTTAGGGTTTAGGGTTTAAGATATCAAATATAGGGTCTAATCACTAAGGTAATTGAAGAAAATTTGAGTTGTTTGTTCACCTATTTGTGACAATTACCTTCATGTTTTAATTTTTAATAAAAATAGGGTAAGTTAAGCCATACATGTTGCATACATTATACAATCAATTGAGCCATAAATTTTGTTTAGGGGCTCAATTTTGCCCAAATCATGCCCCTAGTTTCACAAATTGACTAATTGGATCAATTCATGACAGAATCAAACTTAATTTTTCCCCAAATCATATTTTTATTTTGAAGGGGTTCAAATTGGCCTCAAATACCTCCTTGATTAAATGAATCAACTCTTTGGTTAATTATATATGATATGACATTAGCGTTAATTTCACTCCAAATCACATTGAATATAAAATTTAATATACATTCAGTGGCTCATTTTCACCCTAATTAACTCCATAATTAAACTAATTGACATTTACATTCATTAGCTAATGATTTCAAGTTTATTGAACTCAAAACCACATTCTATACATGTAGAACTTGCATATAAATAAATAATGTTTCCTTGTTTCAATCAAGTTAATTAAATTGGAGTTGATCAACCCCCAAATCACATTTTATATTCATGTAATTAGGTTGAAGGGGTTCAAAATAGACCCAATTTACTTCAGATGCACAGCTAGATTGGTACTCCAAAGCCAAAGTTTTCACCATAGGTTTAAAAAATGCATTTTATGAAATCTTGAAATAAAATAAGCTATATCATAAAATGTATTATGAGTTTACATATTAAAACCAAGAAATTATAAGTAGTCAAGTCAACATACTAAAATGCCAATAATTTTTTTGAAGTTTAATGTGATATCACAACATCTTAATTCACTATCCAAGGTTAGGGATCTTTCATGTATCACATTAAATAACACCACTATTAGGGATCTTAAGAAAATATAAGTTCATATATAAAATTTTAGCTAAAGAGAAAATTTGGGTTTTGGGTGTTATGAATATATAACGTGATCATGTTAGTAATGTGATCACTTTATTAACTAATGTGATTGCATTAATAACATGGTTAATAATATGATCACATTAATAACAAGTTCATGTTGTTTGAATTTAAATTTAAAAATGCACATTTTAGCTCAATAATGACTTGGATTCCCAAGCCAAAGGCTTGGACCTATCAATCTATAGTCAAATTTGAGAGTTTTGATATATAAAAAATATCAGAATTCAATTTGGATCATTAAATACATTACAAATTTCAACAATAAAATGAAAAAAGTTATACCATCTCAATGATAATGCTCTCCTCTTTCGAAAAATATGATTTTTATTAATTTTTGACTAATTTAAGGTTTGAAACTATGTTGATTTCTAACTATACCTTTTTTATGTCACTACATGTCATAAATATACATGCTTATACATGTTAATTTAATTTTTATTTTTTTTATCTGAGTGAAAGAAAAGTTATATGGTCACAAAGTAGGCCTAATTATACACACATTCAAAATAAAACTATTATTCATTTTTTTTTGAGGTAGTTAGGTGCATTGCACAAATGATTATCTATGTTTTTGTCAGTTTTTGGATCTATTTAATTGTAAAATTCATAAATAAAAAAGTATTCATTGAAAAAATATAAAAATTATAGGTCACAAACTAGAATATATTATCTAAATTTTACTCAAAGGGTTTCAAATAATATTAAATGTTGCTAAAAAAATGGTGCACCACATGACCATCTATCTACTTTATTTTCTTAAAAAATAGGAGTTCCTCTTGAAATTTTAAATGTTTGACCTAGTTATAATTAACTATTTTTTAAAATAATTAGTGTTTTAGAAACTAGACTCGAAATGATACCTTTCATGTTCTTACACCATTTTAAAATTTGAAGTCTATATATCTCAAATTATCTATAGAAGTTCAGATTTTTGAAATTTTAAAAAAATAATGTCCATGGGTAGGCCACTTTTTGTCCCCTAACTTTGTGCACTTACCCCTAATTAATGATATATTATGGTGTAAAAATATTCATCTTTGAAATATATAGACTAAATTATCTATCATAAGGTATTAATTATATTTTCCATATAATTCAAGATTCAACAACATGTGGAATAGTAGTGTCATGCAATATTGCTTACAAGATATTTTTATATGTATTTGATTGTTGGAGTAACTTTAAAATGGATATTTTAGCTATGGTATTTTTCATATGATTGATGACATTATATCCTTGAGTTATTTCATACCCCCATGCATGATATGACCCCCTTGATTTTTTAAAGATAACAACATGGATTGTGGGATCTACTATGAACCAAGTGTGAATAGTAGAGGCAGGATGGTAGTTGAGATAATTTAGAGGTCAAATGGAAGGAGGAACGAATGGAATTGAATGTTCCCTCTAGTGTCTAGTGGTGATATGTGGGAATTTTAACTTAATCATGTAATAATAATCATTATGGATGATTCATATTTAAGTTATTGTTTTATTTTGAATTTTATGTTTACATCAAAATGTGAAACCATGGCTCGACATACAACTTAAAAAATGTATATGTAAGAGGAAAGGAACATGTAAAGAGCATAAAGAAACTTTGAACCAAAAAATGGAAGCACCCATTAAAATCATGATTAGGTAATTTATGGATGCTTCAATATTAAGGAAAATTGTAGATTTGAAACTCTAAAACCCCTAAAAAGATTAGAATGAAACCCTAGAGAAAACTAGGGTTTTGTAATGCTCTATGAGAAGTTGGGTTCACCAATATGTTTTATCAAAATTGGGAAATAGGAGAGTGATAAATCCTAATTAGACAAACTAAACTGAGCTACATAAAGATGTATAATATTGCAATAAATTAAACATTCACTTATTTATAACTTATTATATTTGGAAACATGCTAAAAAGGGTATGTATACAATAATAAACCACTTAGATATAAATATGGATGTAAGTCTGATATAGGGACTGATAAATGACTATGTAGGACTGTAGGGTGAATGTGAATTAGGAACAATGCTCTAAATTCATCTCAAACATGGTTGGTAGAATCAGACATGGCTACTTTATTCTACTATCTAAATAAGTCATCAATGTTTGGTAGGTTTTAATTCATGAAATGATTATGATAAGTGAGCCTATGATTTTTAACCCTGTTGACTATGCAAGAAACTCTAATCCACTATGGGATCAATTGTGTACATTCTTCTTGATTGAAATAAGATATGAAATGATATCAAGGGGTAAAAAGGGGTTAGTAGTTAAAGTTGTGTTAGACCTCAACACAATATTATGATGAATGTTGTCTACATACAAGTACTTCGAAGGGGATAAAAACTCGTGTAGTTTTATTTATCCCATGATAAGTGGTGTGTGATCAATACTAGTGAAAAATGATAAACATTGGTGCAAAATTGAGTGTGATTAAGTGCCTTGACAATGCCTTGTAACTTTAGAATAATATGCAAACCTATCTCTATGTTATATGGGTTATGTGGACTTTGTATTGAGAATAATATAGAATATTTTTTCAACTTACAGTTAGATGTTGATCCATAAACAATAGTTATCCCCTTGCTAATAGATATCATTTTATTTAAAAGGGATTTCAAAAATATAATATGTCAATTACCAAAATTTATTTTTTAAAAATATGAATTTTATTCAGAATGTAAATTATCTATGACAATTCTAATTATGAGTATTCTATAAATTCTTGTAAATATTGTTCAATTAAAAATATTCCTTTCATATTTTATCTCTTTGAATAATCTTATAATTGATTTCTAATAATTAAATTATAAATATCAATAATAATTTAAAACTGATTTATGGATGAAAAACTAAAAATAAAATAGAGACCAAAGATTATTTACGAGGTTCACCAATTGGCTACATCATTGGAATTACTAAAGAGCAATCCAATCCATTAAAAATAAATTTACAAGTAATAATATAACTCACAATAATGATAAATTAACCTTGTCACCTGCAATAAAACTAAAAACTAGATATTGAAGACTCTGACCCTGATCATCAAATGCCTCCCTATTTATTCGAAGCTCTGCTAGTAATTTACTTCTATGAAATGGGAAAATAACTCACTCTGTAAAGTTTACAGGCTTATAAGACTCTATAATAGGCAAAAATAACCTCAATCGGGCTATTCTAAAATTTTGACTCTATAAAAATAAACATGGTCAATCCTTTGAATTTAATAGTCTGTGTTCTCCAGCATAATAAACTTCATGTCCTTGCTTCAAATATTTCCCAAATTATTTTTTTGTAAATAAAATATACAATTTGTATTCTTCTCTATTCTCTGTCACAGAATAATAATCTACAATATAAAATGAAATAAAATTGTTTATAGCCAATTTTAGCCAACAATCTCAACTCTGCCTCGAAGTGTGTTTAAACTTCTATAATAAATTGCATGTAAATTTTAATGGAATAAAATCCTATATATTATGGGAGGTTGAAACTTCATATTTAATTTAATAAATCTATTCCCATAAACAAAAACCATGATCTTCCCACCAACCGCTGACCATGCAAAAATCCAGTGGATGATCCACGTGGAATAAAAAGGTGGGCAAGGCTTAAGGCATGCATGTTAAGAGTTTAGTGCCAAACATAAGGTAAGGATAAAATAAATTAAAACCTCTCCCATGTAAACCAAATTCACCCCCCATTCAAAGTGAAATGGAATTCCACATGGGGAAAGACATGAATGATATAAAGGTTTTATTAAAATGGGACAAAGGTACTTTTTGTTTTAAAAATAATATCCCATGGTTTTCTTAAATAACCATCCACATGGGAGTGGGTAATATTAAAATTTTGAGACTTACGTTTTAAAATATCCAATGGAATAATCAAAGCCATAAATAGGATATTTAAATTAGGATTTAATTAAATTTGGGTTTAATATCCCATGTTTATTAATAATCATAATAAAATCTGCTATTAATAATATTTTGAAAATGAAAGAATTACAGTGGAAATAATTGGTTATGTGGAAAGAATATCTTGGTGGTATTATCAGAATTATATGGTAAAATTGATAATGAGGTAAAGTGGGTAAAGGTCAATTTGATCCCACATCTGCAACACAACACCCATTAGCATCATAATAAAATAATTCTAATATAAAAAGTAATATAAAATATTTATATTTTTACCACGTGTCAACTTTCCCATTGGGACATTTATCTTTTTTATATTTTTTCATTTGAACCATATGACGAGTAAAAATCCTCCAAATCAAACCTCTCCAACAAGACCCTTTTATCCCAAAAAGGTCAAATCACTCTCTAAATCTACAAAATATTATGATAATGATTCAAAACTCAAACTAAATCCTTGAAATGCCAGTGAAAGCAATACCAAATTATAGAAAGAAGTAAGCTACCTATACAAATGTCAAATCTCCCAAAATGATGCATCTGCCTACATATGTTACTATCAAAGTTCAAACTGAGTTTTTCAAAAACCTTAAACATGAGAAAACAATCCAAGTATGATAAACCTATCCCTTGGATTTTCTCTACAGTTACTCCAATAAACCATATTCAAACTTTAAATCATTTGAGAATATCTCCAAGTTTAAACATGAGTTAATTCCTTTTTTTCAATGCATCATGAACTCAAAAACTTATTTAGGAGAAAAATATAGAGCTTAACAAAACCAAAAGTATGAGAAAATAATCTAAGTATTATAAACCTATCACTGAGATTTTCTCACAGCTAGTAACTCCAAAAATATGTTCAAAACCAAAATATATTCCTTTTAATGGAATCTCAAAACTGCTTTGAACATTTGCATGCTAATAAACTATCAAAACTATGCAAACATAAAACTAAAAAATTGCTTACCAATCCACTTTATCACATTTTCTTATTTAGGTGGTTTAATTTCCTCAGTGAATACCTAAGTAGATACATGGGTTATATCTAAAACTATTGGATTTGAAACAACTTCCTGTTTTCTTATGCATGCATCATTCTTCATAGATGTCTTCCTGCAATACTTAGGACGTAGTTGTGGATACAATACCAAACATTTGTCATTTCCATGACCATATAGATTACAATGAGAACAATTATTATTACCCATTTATTTCTCTTTAGAAAACATAAACATCCTAAGAAGTAGTTTTTTTCTCAACATAAGGCAACATAGTGATTATTTAATCCACAAAAATTGGATGGATATTTAGACCAAAATCCTATAATAATGTCCTTATTTTTTTAATAAAAATGTACATTGAAATATTTATCAGGTTTTTTAGGATTAGTGCAAGTTTGATAAGGTGGAATGATGTTACCTTTTCTCAAATCATGTTTTCACACAACACCATATTTTTGTGGGGATGGACTTCTTTTACTCTACATGCTATCACTCTGTACAAGTAATGACTTTAACACTTATTGTTGTAAGCTTGTCTTCCTTCAATGGTTCTATAATTTTCTCCAGCTTCCATTTTCACACTAATATATCCTAAACTTGCAAAATGAGGTCTATCCTCTACCTGAATGGAGTTAACAGTGCCTTGACCATATTTTTCAAGGTCTTTTCTATTAAATCTCATTTTAACAAATAATTTTGAACCTATTTCTTTTGTATATTGTTCAAATTTACCAAAATCATTATTACTAGATTCATCATGGAAAGGAAAATTAACTAGTGACTCACATTCAATTACAGTGCATTCATCCATCATGGTTTCTACATTTGATGTGGAAGGTAAATCCTTCACTTGTTCACCATTTTGTAGACTTTCCAAGAGCTCATCCTTGGCTTGCAACTCAATTTTCAACCTTTCAACTTCTTCTTTCAAGGAATAAAATTTTGATCTCAAAATATATTTCTCTTCTTAAATCTATTGATTATATGACTCAAGCTCATCGAGCTTTTCTAATTTTGACAACTTGTCCATAGCTCACCTGTTCTTATATTCAACACATAATTGAACTAGCGGCAATAATTATCAAATTAAAAACTATTAACCACAAGTAAAGTACACTATTAAATCTCACTGATAAACTGCTCTCATACCAAACTGATCCATAAATAATAATTAGCCCCCTGCTAATAAATATTGTTTTATTTAAAATAGAGTTCAAAAATATAATATGTCAATTTCCAAATTTTATTTTAAAAAATTTGAATTTTAATTAGAATGTAAATTTTCTGTACTAATTTTGATTATGAGTATTTTGTAAACTCATATAAATATATTATTTAATTAAAAACATTCCCTTCATATTTTATCTCTTTGAATAATTAATTAATTAATTTTTAGTAATTAAATTTCAAATATCAATAATAATTCAAAACTGATATGCTGATATAAAACTAAAACTAAAATAAAGACTAGAGGTTATTTAGGAGGGTCACCAATTGGTTACATTTTTGAGATTGCTAAATAGTAATCCAATCCATTAAAAATTAATTTGTAAGTAATAATACAACTCACAATAATGATAAATGAACCTTGTCACCTGCAATAGAATTAAAAACCAAATATTGAAGACTCTGAACTTGATCAACAAACGTCTCCCTATTCATCAAAAGCTTTGCAAGTACTTTCTTTTTCTAAAATGGGAAAATAACTCTCTATAAAAATGTCAAAGGCTTACAAGACTCTGTAATAAGCAAAAATGGCCTCAATCGAGCTATTCCAAAATTTTGCCTCTGTAAAAATAAATATGGGAAATCCTCTAAATCTAATAACTTGTGTTCTCCAAAATAATAGACTTCACGTCCCTTCTTCAAATATTTTACTAAATTATTTATCTGTAAATAAAATATACAATTTGTATCCATCTCTATTCTCTGTCTCAAAATAATAATAATTCTTAATATAAAATGAAATAAAATTGTTTATAGCCAATGTTGGCTAAAAATCTCAACTCTACCTTGAAGTGTGCTTAAACTTCCATAATAGTTTGCATGCAAATTATAACAAAATAAAATCCCATATATTATGGGAGGTTGAAACACCATGCTTAATTTAATAAAACTCTTCCCATAAATAAAAACCATGATCTTCGCACTAACCCCGACCATGCAAAAATCAAGTGGATGATCCACGTGGAATAAAAAGGTGGGTAAGGCTTAAGGCATGCATGTTAATAGTTTAGTGTCAAACATAAGGTAAGAGGATAAAGTTTTTTAAAACATCTCTCATGTAAGTCAAATTCATCCCTCATGCAAAGTGAAATGGAATTCCACATGGGGAAAGGCATGAATGGTATAAGGGTTTTATTAAAATGGGACAAAGGTACTTTTTTGTTTTAAAAACAATATCTTATGGTTTTTTTAAATAACCATCCATGTGGGAGTGGGTGATATTAAAATTTTTAAGACTTAGGTTTTAAAATATCCAATGGAATAATCAAAACCATAAATAACATATATGAATTGAGATTTTATTAAATTTAGGTTTAATATCCCATCGTTATTAATAACCATAATAAAAAAAGATATTAATAATATTTTGAAAATATAGGAATTATGATGGGAATAATTGGTTATGTAGATAGAATATCTTGGTGGCATTAGTAGAATTATATGGTAAAGTTGATAAAGGGTTAATGTGGGTAAATGTCGATTTGGTCCCACATCTACAACACAACATCCATTAGCAACATAATAAAATAATTTCAATATAAGAAGTAATTATATAAACTCTTTATAATTTTTTCATGTGTTGATTTTCCCATTACATCATTTATCTTTTCCACATTTTTCATTTGAACCATATGACGAGTGAAATCCTCTAGATCAGATGTTCTGGTTTTTTTCCATCATGTGAGCCTCTAGTGAGAAAATGGGTAAAACTATGGCTTTATAGTAATCATATTGGATATTCCTCTAATGGGACATGTGAAATGTGTGAAAGGACCCATTGGAGTAATTTTGAATTTTGGAAACCAACCTGTATTTATCAAGAAGAGAAGGTCACCCTATTTGAACTTAGGCATTGTGCTCTAATGTCCAAATGGAGTGCCCTTTTCTAAATCACTAGGACAATTAAACTGATTGGAGTAGTAAATTGAAGGGTTTAGAATGTTGAGACTACTAAATAAGGTTTTTTGGTGATTTGAGTTTCCTTGTGTTAAAGGTCATCCCAATAAGGAGATAAGAATGGTGGTTTAGAACTGTGAGTTTGGGCATAGGTTGGGTGTACGAAAGAGGGTGGTCACAAGTGAATTATTTTTAAAATACATCTTAATTTATGTGCTTACACTAATTAATGATCCCATCAATGTCAAATCAGAAAAATACGTGATAAATGATAAATGAATTACTTTCCTTGAACAAAATGTGCTAGATGTGCATGTATTACAATTAGAAAATGTATCATGTGTAATAAGAAAAATATATAGATCACTACTTTTTAGTTATGTATAGGATAAATAGCTCTAAGAGATGTAGAATAATGTGCAATCCAATGAGGAATAAAAGGAAATTATGCCAACCTCTATGCCCTTTGAGTAAAATTTTGATTTTTATGAATCACTAGTTTGGAAGGTGTTGCATGAGAATGTCTTTTTTGATAATTATACTCTTTTTCCAATAACCTTGCTTTTGGACATTTTGCACATTTTTTTGAACTGGTTGAATATAAATATTTTTTCTAGTTACAATAAATAAAAATGTGCTTTGTTTTTTCATAGATGTATCAATTAATTCTAGTGGTGGATGGGGTGGATGAGGTTCTATAGATCATAGAGGTTATTCATACTTGATTCCTAATATTGTAATAACTCGATTATAATGAATGTACTTAATGCATCTATGTATTTTATAAGTTATAACACTAATATTTTGTAACCATGGGCCTCTTGATATCAAATAAAACATTCAATTTTGTATAAGAACTATAAAATGAGTAGATAGTATAGAAAGTCCCATTTGAAGAGGCAACACAATGTGTCCTAAAGTGATTTTTTACATTGAATGTCTTGATACTTTGAGAATTTTCTTGTATATCACACTATGTGTATCCCAATGAATGAAGTATTATCATTGTGCATGCATTATAACTTGATCAATTGTCAACTAGCACACCATGAATAGGTTTTTGATTAATAAAAGCTTGTATACATAAAGCATGAAAATCAAAATCATCATCAACTATCTCACCATCAACAAAAGTATATATAAGACATGATTATGTAGTTTGAAAAATTATACCAATAATTCCATCCAATGGATCATATGACTTAAGAGGTGGATAAGCATTGTAGATATGATGCACTACTGAATTTTATTTTTTAGTATCATGAATATGAAATGGTTTGCTGAAAAATCTTCAATTTAGCATTTTCATTTTATTGAGGCTTGGTTTCCTCTATAAGAGTACTTAGCTTAATAGCATTGTTCTCAATAATATCATGAATAAGCCGATTGATCTTGAAACATTTGCTATTAGAAATACCATTGCATCTATGATAATCGCAGTATTCATATTTATTAAAAGATTTGAATTTTGGTTTTCTCATGTCAATTTCAAATGGAAGAGGTAGAGTAATTAGATTGCAGTCAAGTAACTTTTGTAATAATGTATGAAGCAGTTTTGGTAATCTAGAGAATTGAATTTTTTGGTTGATCTGGTAAAATAATCTTGTTAGAAGGTTGAAAAATAACATTAACTATTATCTTTGCATCTGCTTTAGTATTTTTTGGTCTAATTTTCTAATATGGTTTGCTTTTAAACTTCATTGTAGAAGTTAAATTAGATGTAGGTGCATACTTGAGCTTTTTCAAAGCAAGAATATTTAATTTTATTTTGTGACAAAGATCCTCAACTGATCTGAATTTATTGAAAATAATTGACTCATGCAAATGTGTACACAAACTTTGTTTGAAAATATTTTGTAATTCATTATCTGGCAAGGAGTTAGTCATTTTATTAGGCATGGTCTTGTAACAAAGTACATAATCATTGAGAGGCTCATTAGTTCCTTGCATAAGTTTGGCAATTTGTGAATAAGAAAGATTTTCATCATTGTTAATATAAATACTTGAGAAATAAAATAGCTAATGGATTGAATATATTGACTGATTGAACGAGTAGATCATAAAAATAATGTAAGACATAATATTGTAAGCTTCTTGAAAACAACTTGGTTATAAATTTGAAATTAAAATTACAATCAAAACTTGACACATGAAATGATATGTGATGTTGTTTTAGATCTCCTTTACCCTCATATAGTAGAAGCTTAGGGGCTACAAATCATCTAGGTGAGTGGTATGATGAAATATCGGGTGTTAATGGGTTATGAAGTAAAGCTTGGGAATCTAATGATTGAATAGATTTTACAATACCTTGCTCTAACTACAACACCTTAGCATGAAAAAATACAATAGTTTTATCAATAGATTTTCAAATAGTTAAGGTATGTGATATAGTATGCATAGTTATCAAAGGATCTGTATGAGTCACTTGGTTAGGCATAGACATAAAAATATTTTTTAGATCTTATGTATCCCCCAAGCCTAAAGGTGTATATGGAATATCAGTATCAACAATAGGAGTAGCAACACATGTAATAGATTTTATAATGAAAAAGAGTGATTCTTATTATGTATTAAAATTAGGACTTTTTCATTTTTATACACTTGTAGAAGTTAAAAGAACTTCAATTATATTGGGGGTAGACCTTGTGTAATTTCATGAAGACCTTCTCGAAAATTGGGTGAACATTGGACATGTGCATGATCTACCCCATTGAGCTCATCAAGATGAATCCTATCTACGCCTTCATGGATATCTTGTGTATTATGATCAACTTTATTAGCTTGTTCATTATGCACATCTTGTTGAAAATATTAATTATATTTTTTTCATCAAAAAGAAGAGGAACCAATGTTTGCATTAATATATTAAACTTTAACAGTGGTCAAATAGATTTGAATGTGCCTAATAGGTATTTTATGTAACCTAGCACTTCACCTTATAGGAATCCGAGAAGTAAGTTTTTATATGGCATAGAAAAATGACATGGAAAAAATATTTCAAACAATGACCAAAATGAAATGCTAGAAACAAGAGATTTTTTTTTGTGTATGGATTTTAGTAAATTCACATGATATCTAAGGTTAGATGAAGATAATTTCAATGTTAGATATCATATCCAATGATAAAATAAAGAGCTTTCAGTGTCAACAACTCTATCTGAGATCGAAAGCAAGTTCTTTTAGTATTAGATTTAATCCAAGATTGAAAGAAAATCTTGTTAGTGTATAATATTCATGAATTTATCTAAACCATATGGCATAAATTTTGAAACCCTAAAAATTTAGAACCCTAAAGGAAACTTAAGGTTTAACAATTTTCAAACAAAAAACATGGATTCATCAATAAATATGCATGAATAACTTGAGTTCACCAATATATTTTATCTTAATTAAGGTTAATTCACATATAAAGCTAATTTTAGATAAAATACATCCTTCATAACATCTTCAATAATGATTACAATAGATTGATCAATGACTATTTAAAGAAACTCAATATGTCCAAATGGCACAGGTAAAAGCAAAATAAATCTAAACTCAACATTGTAAATTTCGTAAAGATGGTTTGAGGACAGGTTGACACAAGAGAACCAAGCACAAAACAAACATGCAAACCTAATAGAACAAGTTTTCAAAATATTTAGATTTAATTTATTTCCCTTTAAAACTTTGAACAGTATTTAGTTGAGGTATTTGAAATGTTTATCATATGAAACTATTTAATTTATTAATAAATATTTTGTTGTGCTTTTTCAATTTTATTCACTGATTTTTACCTTTAATGAATATTAATATTATTATTTTATTTTATATAATAAATTAATATAAAATCATATAATATATAATAATTTTATAATATTTATTTTTATAAATTTAATAATCATATGTTCATTATGTTTTTTATTTTTTTAAATGATAAGCTAGAAAATAAATAAACTTTGAAATTAAAAAGACTTTAATATTTTTTATTTAAAAAGAATCAACCATAACATATTTATTATCCTCACTTTTAATTAAAATTATTTTTTTATAATAATTTTAATTAATATTTTTGATAAATCAATATTATTAATTTTAATAATATATATTTCAATTAAAAAATATACACAATAATAATGTACCTCTATTTCTTAAATAATTGAAGATTTTCCATTCTTCCTCTTTCTTCACTACCACCATATTATGCCTTTTCTATTGCCATGTTCATATGTCCTTCAAACCAAATCTTGGGATAGCAATACTGGGGATATCCAAAACTAGAGTTAAGTAGTTCTTGGTCGGTAATTGTTAGAAACTGAAGTTAACAGTAGATAATTTCTCCACTCCTCATGCATGCACAGTTGTTATCAAACAGTTAGTTAAACTGTTAGAGAAGCAGTTCAATTTCAGTTTGCATGTAAAGACTAAAATTAGTCTTCAATTTATTTTTCTAATTATTGTTTGCTTTCAAATCTATTTAATAGACCCATGGTGCAGTATTGTAATTTGAGCAAGATAAGCAAGATCAAGAAGATCTGCAAGATTCAAGAAGATTAATAAAAATCTTGTTCCATGATTGTTGTAGCAATCTATGTGTTCTATTTTCTATTTTTATATGTTTTTATTTTCTATCAAATGGTATCAGAGCATGTTTGAAGCGTCTCATTAGAAGAAATCGTAGCAGACAAGTTTGGAGCACAGTCAACTGTGGCCAACAGCTAGCAAGTAGACAACAGGGAGCACCAAAAAGAGGCAAAAAGAGGTCGTAGAAAATTGGTATTAGAGCTAGGTTAACACTCTGGCCTTGGAAGGTGAAGTGTTGCCAATGAATGCAGCCAGTGAAAGAGCCTGCTAAGATAGGCAATTTGTGGGAGAAGCAGCAATAGCTGCTAAGCGTTTAAAAAAAGAGCAGCCTACATACAGAAGTGCAGCTGCTCAGGAACAAGTGAGTAGTCTAGTAGATCATGGGTGTATAGCATCTCGATCAGCGTAGAAAGAACCTAGAAGCCAAGTGGAAGAACAACCAACGTGTGAAAAGTGAGCTTAGGCAGAGATCATGACTACAACCAAGGTGCAACTAAGTTGAGAAGCACAGTCAATAGTAGAAGTTGTTGTAGAAAAGGAAAGGAGATCACTGCAGCTAGATAAGACAAAATAATTAAAGATCCTGTGAAGATTGAAGAGAGAGGTAACCCCCAGGTAGAGGCGTGGCATGCTGCCAGCATTGGGAGGAAGGAAATGGAAGGAGAAAGTAGTCACCAATGTGGCGAAGGAGAAAAAAAGTTTCATGTTGAAAAGAGCAGAGTAATTGCAGGCAGCAACAACAGCGAAGTGGTGGAGAGCATCCACTTGTCCATAGAGACGGTGACCTCAAACGTATCGAGATTGAGATCTGCAAAGCTGAAGCAATCTAGATTTGTGCTGAAGATAGGAGTGGCAACAAGAAAAGGAAATAGAAGGAGAAAGAATCCAGCATAAAAAAAAAGAGTCAAGTAGCTGGAAGAAGATTGCCAAAGGCAACGGTGAAGAAGAAGAGGAGTGTGGATAGATTGCTTCAAAGAAAGTGAGTAGATGCTTCCAAGATAAATGCTGAAGCATCCCATTTTATATTTCTATTCTTATTTTTCCTTTCTATATGCTCTATTTTTTTTCTAACAAATCTCTTCAGATTATAGCATTGACGGCTACAGTGCCATGATTGAAAAGATGAGCTCCACAGAGCTTGTGTTACACAGTGAGTGAAGTTGTGAAAGTGTGTGTTACACAGTGAGTGAAGCTGTGAAAGTGTGTGAGTTGCACAAAAAGTGAAGCTATGAAAGTACATGTTGAACAGTGAGCCTGAAGATTAGGCTGATCATTGGTAAATCTAGACCAATGTGGAAGAACCCAACAAAGTCCTGGGAGGAAACCTGAGTAGTTAAGCATTAGGTGAAAGAAAGGTAAGCAAGCAAGAAGCTTGCAGTGTTGGACATAAGCATATCTGTTGATAGCCTTTCGACAGGCTACTCCTTAGTCTTAAATACTGAGTGAATGCTCATTGAGCAAATGTATTTATTCGTAGCCTCAATCTAGGCTATATCAGGTGGTGTATTCCACATATAAGGTGATGTATTTTGCAAGGTGGTGTAATCCACATATAAGGCGATGTATTTTGCAGTGCGGTGTATTTCGCATGAGAGGCAGTGTATTGACAAAATTTAGGCATTGTAAATGCTGAAGTTGTTAGTGGTAAAAATTAAGAGGGAGTGTTAAAAACTCAAGTTAACAGGAGATAATTTCTCCACTCCTCATGCATGCACAACTATTATCAAATAGTTAGTTAAACTATTAGAGAAGTAGTTCAATTTCAGTTTGTATGTAAAGACTAAAATTAGTCTTCAATTTGTTTTTCTAATTATTGTTTGCTTTCAAATCTATTTAATAGACCCATGGTGCAATATTGTAATTTGAGAAAGATAATCAATATCAAGAAGATCTGCAAGATTCAAGAAGATTAATAAAAATCTTGTTCCATGATTGCTATAGCAATCTGTGTGTTCTATTTTTATATGTTTTTATTTTCTGTCAGTAATTACTATGGTACATATCCATTTGAAATGCTATGAACAGAAACTATAGAACAGAGGATGATTGCACCCAATGAACCTTGATATGATTGCATTATTTCCAGAAAACCATGTCAAATTTGAATTATAGGAGCATGCACACCAATGCAATCCAGAAAGAAATCATGGCTTAAGATTGACTTAGCTTCATATACTACACCCCCAATCACAATCAAACTCTCCGACGGCACACTCTTTATATCACAGAAGAAACCCCACAAAAAAAAAGTCTCGAATAGTTAATAGACAAATCTAAAAGCTAAAATATTTTTAATCAAAAAGAAGAAAACTATTCGATGACAGGCAGTCATTATTCAATCCCTGCAACCTGCGAATGGCATTGTTGCATCATGAAAGTTACATAACTTTCAATGCAGGTAATATTTAATTACCTGTGATATTCTATAGCTTTTCACAACTCTCAATTCTAATGGTCTCCAGGAAGCTCAACCTGACAACACTTAACTCCTCCAGCATCTCACATCTGATAATAATAAGCTCCTCTAGTTGTGGACAACGCGGAATGCTGAATATTGCAAGCTTTGGAAAGGCAAACACTTCTACTATTCTCAAATTAGTACACCATCTAACAGAAGACCAAGACCTTTCAGCTTCAAACAGTCACCAATTGAAACACTCTTTAGGCAGCTCAGATGGAAAAGACATGGCAACTCCTCAAATTGTGGACATCCATGAATCTTCAACTCTACAAGATTTGTAAGATCACATATTCCTGACATACTTGTCAAGTTTTCACAATCACTCAAGTGAAGACTACTCAGTGTTCTTACCATATTTAAATCCACCTCTGTCAGCTTTTTCATATAAGAAAAGTGGAGAGATTGAAGGTTGGGATAATTATATCTGCTAATTAAGATCTTGGTTACAAGATTCTGACCTTCAATATTTAGATTTTCAAGACTGCTCATGGGAAAACCAACAGTAGGTGAATGTCCCCTGTTATTCAATGCCAATATTCCTCTTAACTTGAAAGAAGAGAGCTGAATATTATTGGAGGCATTTTCGATACTTAACTCGGAAGGCCCTATAACCAAAAATACTAGGTTTAATAATGAAGAGCTCTAAGAAGGACCGATCTTCAATTGTCATTCCCTATGCTTTGAAGTCTAATATTTTCAAATGAATTGGCATGATTGACAAATCTGGCAACTCTTTCAAAATAGTTCCAGAAATATGCAGCTCTTTCAACGAGGAGGGGGCTTGAAATTCAAAATAAATTTGTTTCAAACTTTGATAAACAATAACCTACTATTAAGGAATATTGGAATTTTAATTCAATGAAGAGTAAAATATCTAGTCATCACTCTGCCAAAACCTCTTCAAATGTCCATTATTTATTTCTAAATACTACAAATTTTTAAGAGGAATCCATAATGGAATGCTTGTCATCTGATCATGAAATTTGTGAAGCTCAAGCCAAAGCAAAGACGCTGACGTCTCACCCTATCTTTTGAATTCCCTATAAAGTATGTAATATAAGCACCCATGGTCTCATTGAAAATAGACTGGAAACACCTTACATTAGTTTGAGCAAGAGTGGATTGGAATCCACTTAATTTTTGCATTCAAAGATTAAGTTCAAATAGTGTTGTCCTAAGAAAATTAGGAACCGATGTACCACATACAAATATCTTGAAAAAAATAAAACTTTTGAATATCACCCAAAATAATATAAGGAAGCATACTAAAGATTTAAGTACCTGAGAGCACCATAAGTGGTGGGGACCACTCATTTCCTCTGCCATTGCTCTTCCCAAATCTCTGAGGTGATCATGCATCCCCAACCTAAGCCCATCTCTGAACCAATGATTTATTTCATTATTAACGAGACATTTATCTTTTAGGGTGCAAAGTGCATGCTGAGCACTCCAGCCACATACCTCCCATATTTTTATAGCCATATCCTCATATTCATGAATAAAAAACATGCTATATCCATGAACATCTATTTTTCCTCCCACTTCAATGCATCAAAACTTATTCTAAGTGTTTCCTTTATGTCCTTTGGCAGTCTTCTGGGCTTTATCCAACATAAAGACCAATAAGTTAGATCTCTACCATGAACATGCCTGCCCAAAACTTGAAGAGACAATGGTAAGCCTCCACATATATGCACATAATGACCACTAGCCGAATGGGGTTATTTGAAGGCATGCCAGCAAAATCGTTGTCTCACATCATTTCTATTCATTCCTTTCATGTTATAAGCAGTATTGATTCCCATGCTTATGAGCACCCCCACATCATTGGTTGTAACAATTAACTGATTGTCACTAAATTTATTTAATACATCCTTAAACAAAAGAGTGTCTAACTAGTTTACATGATGAATATCATCTACAATAAGTAGAAAGCTCAAAAAACTGCTCCTTTCTAGACAACCTTTGATATAACTTATTCCTTCTTCTATACTTCTAAAATTTGGAGGATTATCATTGAATAGATCTTTGATAAGTTGAACTTGTAAAGAAGGTAATTTGTCTTTGGCATTGTGTCCCACACATTAGATAGAAAATACCTTCGAGTATATTGTCTCCCCTTTCTGTTGAAAAACTCTTTAGAGAGAGTTGTCTTCCCTGAACCACCCATTCCAAAAATGCCAATAACTTTAGCCTTCTTTTTTGACAAAATTTATGGAGAAGAAACGGATATGAAAAATAGGGGCATGAAATAAAAATAGGGCATCAATGCTTACTTCTCATCATTAACCAAAAACATAAATAGATTACAATACATAGTTCAGTATTAACTGTGAAATTAAAATTACTAAAAATCAGGACACATACTCAGCCAAACTAGAGACTCCTAATAGCTAACTGGTGTCATCAATGTGAAATCCTACTTAATTGACAGATCACAAATAGTTAGAGATAGGAGAGATTATAATTTAACACTCCCTCTTAATCTCGACTTTTACATTCTTCAGCACTAATGTTGCCTAAGTGCTATCTCTGAAATTCAAACATAACTCTTCCCAATGGTTTGGTGAAGATATCTGCTAGTTGATCCTTAGATCCACAAAATTGAAGTGTGGTTTCACCATTGTTGATAAGCTCGCGAATGAAATGATAGCGAGTGTCAATATGTTTTCTCTTCCTATGAAATACATGGTTTTTAGACAATGCTATTGCTGAGCTATTGTCACAGTAGATAGTAGTTGGCTTCTTTTCCACATGTGCAAGATCCATCAAAAGTCTTCATAGCCAAACTGCATGGCATGCTGTTGTATTTGATGCTACATACTTAGCTTCTGAAGATGAAATGCTAACAATGGTCTGCTTCTTGGAAGCCCATGAAATCAGATTTGTCCCTAAGTGAAAAGCATATCCAGAAGTGATTTTATTGTCATCAAGGCTGCTTGCAAAATCACTATCTATGTATCATGTAAGTGTGTTGTCTTCAGAATGTTTGTACCATAATCCATAATCAATTGTACCTACAACATATCTCAAAATTCATTTTCCAACTTTCTAGTGAGAGTCCTTGGGAGACTCCATAAATTTGGAAATAAAACTGACTACATACATTAAATCAGGTCTTGTTGCAGTAAAGTACATGAGACTGCCTACAAGTCTCTTATACTTTGTTGAATTAACTTATGGTCCATCATCCTGTTTGCTCAATTTTATTCCTATAATAGTAGGTGTTTCTACTGGTTTAGATTTGTCCATCTTGAATCTCTTCAAGATGTCTGTAGCATACTTATGCTGACATATAAAAATTCCTTGAGTTGATTGCTCAACTTCTATTCCCAAAAAATACTTCATGAGACCAAGATCAGTCATCTCAAATTCTTTTTTCATGACTGTTTTAAATTCATCTAATATGAGATTTCCAGTATAGATCATGTCATCAACATAAAGACAAATAATAAGTATGTTACCTTGTTGATCTATTTTTGTGTAGAGAGTGGGCTCATTGCAACTCCTGTTGAACCCATTATTGATCAAGTAAGAGTCAATTCTACTATACCAAGCTCTAGGAGCTTGCTTCAGACCATACAAGGCCTTCTTCAATCTGTAGACTTTGGACTCTTGGCCTTTAATTTCAAACCCTGGTGGCTGATTGACATAAACCTCTTCCTCTAATATGCCATTGAGAAAGGCTAACTTTACATCCATTTGAAGCACTGGCCATTTATTCTAGGCTGCAATGGCTAAAATGGCTCGAATGCTATCTAATCTTGTTACTGGAGCAAAGGTTTCACCATAGTCAACACCAGGCTACTGAGAAAAACCTTTGGCAATAAGCCTTGCCTTATGCTTCTCTACTTGTCCTTTCTCATTAAACTTTATCTTGTAAACCCACTTGACAACGATGATGGTTTTATCTACAGGAATTTCAACAAGATCCCATGTGCTATTTCTCTGAATTGCATCAATTTCTTCATTCATGGCCTACACCCAATGCTCTTCTTTCACTGCTTCTTCAAAATATGTAGGTTGACAAGACAAGAAGGCAAAGTAAACTTGTTGATCCATGCCACTATTTACCTCATAGATATCTTTTAAACTCTTTATTCTCTGATTTCCTGGAGAATAATTTGTCAGAGTGCTAGAAGAACTATTTGCTGGTAGTTCTTCTTATCCCTACACCTATAATCTTGGCAGTGAAATTGAAGAAGTTGGTTGTCCTAAGCTTTCCTCCTATTCACTATTTGATGGATCATTATCTTTGTCACACCAAGATATATCTTTTAGTAACTTGACATCCCTCCTCACCACAAACTTCTTGGAGATTGGATTGTATAGTCTATAGGCTTTGAACTATTCACTATATCCAGTAAAAATACATTTCTCACTCCTATCATCAAGCTTTCTTCTCAATTCCTCTGGTACATGGGCATATGCAATGCATCAAAAAACTTTGAAATGGGAAACACTAGATTTAGTGCCACTCCATGCTTCTTGAGGAACCTTGTCCTTCACACTCATTGTAGGAGATCTGTTCGGTATGTATATTGAACATGCAACTGCTTCATCCCAATAATCATTAGGCAGATTCTTAGCTTTGAGCATGCTTCTAGCCATATTCATGATCATCCTATTTTTCCTTTCGGCTACTCCATTCTGTTGTGGAGTGTATCTAGTTGTGAACTGCCTCTTGATCCCTTGTTCCTTACAAAAACCAATAAATTCATGTAAATCATATTCACCTCCTCCATCTGACCTGAGCACCTTGATGTATTTTTCACTCTAATTTTTAGCCAAGCTTTGAATTCTCTAAACTTTGAGAAAGTTTCAGATTTGTTCTTGAGAAAATAGACCCAAACTTTCTTGCTAAAATCATCAATAAAATTTAGAAAGTAAAAACTTCCACCAATGGACTGGGTTTGCATGGGACCACAGAGGTCTGTATGGACTAGTTCTAGATTCTCTTTTTGCTCTATAGGATGCAATTGGAAAGTTCTCTGTGTGATGCTTTCCTAGAATACAATTTTCACATGGATTGGATTGTTTATTCATCATTGGCAATCCCTTGACCATTGACTGCTTTTGTAAAAGACTAAGACTCTTAAAGGGTAAATGACCATACCTACAATGCCACAACCAAGTTTCATCTGTGCTTGAGATGTGGTGTGCATATGATTACGACTGATTGAAACTTCTCATATTCAGAGGGAACATTCTATTTTTGGTCATTTCCACCTTAGCTACGAGTCTCCTACTAGGTGGCTTATCTAAAATGATGCAAGTAGAGCCCTTGAATCTGACATCATATCCATTTTCACTTAACTATCCTACACTGATCAGATTATGCTTAAGATGTGGAACATAAAAAACATCATGAATAGATTTTAGTTCATTTTGTTTAGTTAGGATATGCATAATACCTTTACCCTAGGCTTGAACTTGAGAGTCATTTCTTATCTTAATTTTTGATGTGGATGAACTATCTATGCTGGAAAACAAATATTTGTTACCTATCATATGATTGTTGTAGCCATTATCCAGCAACCAAAGATCCTTGTTGTGATCTTCTTCAGTAATCTGGCATGAGAGGAACATTACCTCAGACGTCCCTTCTTCAGTGTTGGAGACATTGGTTATGCCTTTGTTCTAATCTGATTTCTTCTTCCTACATTCACTTTCATAATGTCCATACTTCTTGCATTAGAAGCATTGAACATTAGACTTGTCTGTCCATTTTCTTCCTCTCCCTCTCTGACTATGAGAATGTCCTTGTTGGTCTGATTGTCCTGACTATTTAAGAGCTAAACTCTCTTCAGTGTGATGAAAACCTTGTCCTCTTTGGCCTCTACCTCAGCCTCTACTGAAGGAAACCTGAGTCTGGAAGGCATTTTCTAAGGACTCTTCCTCCATGATGAGCATTGATTCATGAGATAGAAGAAAACCCATTGGTTCATCAACAGTCATTTTAGACAGATCTTTTGACTCTTCTATTGCTATAACAATCATGGTAAATTTCTGGGTTAAGCATCGTAACACTTTCTCAACAATCTTTTGATCTGTTATATCCTCAGCATGAATCTTGAGTTGATTCACAATTCCAAGCACCTTGGTCATAAACTAATCAATATTCTCGGTTTCTTTCATCTTCAAGTTTTCAAACTCTCTCATAAGAGTCTGAAGTTGAACTATTTTGACTTTTTCATTACCCTGGTATGCCAAAGCCAAAGTATCCCAACCCTCTTTTGCACTAGATGCCCCTGTGATTTTTGGAAATATTGCATCTTCCACTGAACTCTGGATCAAGAATTTTCAATGTCTCCTTTTTCCTTCATGCTTCGAGAGCATTCTTCTGAGTATTATTCATAGCTATTAGAGTAGCTTGATCAGGTTCTTTGAAGCCACTCTCTACCGTTTCCCAACATTCCTGAACTTGCAGAAATGTCTTCATTCTAATAGACCACAATGCATAGTTTTTGTTTGTTAACATGGGCCCTTGCATTTGTCATAAATTGTTGGTGGATGCCATTTAAACTCCAAGCCCTTTTGGTCACCCCTTTCCAAACGAACATTCAACGTTGATCTACAGATAGAGTATTCTCCTTTCACTCAGATCTCTAAAGAGTCTTGATGCCAGTTTTAGATCGATCTGCTCTCCACTCTGTGAAGAGGCTTAAGCCTGCTCTGATACCATGACAAAATTTATGGAGCAGAAACGGATATGAAAAACAAGGGCATGAAAAAAAAACAGGGCAACAATGCTTACTTCTCGTCATTAACCAAAAATATAAATAGATTACAATACATAGTTTAGTATTAACTGTGAAACAGAAATTACTAAAAATCAGGGCACGTACTCAGCAAAACTAGACACTCCTAACAGCTAACTGGGGTCATCAATCTGAAATCCTACTTAACTGACATATCACAAACGGTTAGAGACGGGAGATTATAATTTACATTTTTCACTTCTTTATTCAACCTGGACTGCCTTTCAAAATCTTGTAGGAGGTCATGAATGTATCGCTTTTCAAAATGTTGGACAAGTTTGTCAATCCCCACCGGGTATTTGGCAACATATAATGATTTTATTCTTTTTACTTCTTTTTCCACTGCCGACACTATCTCTTTACAGTCCAAGACACTGTGCAAGGGAAAGGGTAATTTTATATGAGAGAAATTTTGCTTATAAAAAATTGCTATCTTTTGAGAGAAGAAAAAATGAAGTAAATTTAAAGGAAGCAGAAAACCTACTCTGACTTGGAGAATTCCCAGCCTGTGACAAGTGAAACAGTCCGAAGTGCTTCCTTCCACTCCTCGAGCTTCTCCAAGTGCCTGGACTTCTTTTTATAATAAGTGAATGCGGCAGCATGCACTCCCTTTTCTATGTAGCGCAGTGCCGAAGGCTTCACATCATAAAACACTGGAATAATCTTAGCTCGAGTCTGTAACATGAGAACCAACTCATTCAGACACCAAGCTGACTCCGCAAATCTTTTGGAGAAGATGGTGATGTGGACTGAAGCTGAGCGGATGGCGGTTTCAATTGTAGAAGGAAACGAATCTCCAAGTTCTTTCTCTTCACAATCAAGAATCAAGAAATGCCTTTATTCCCAACTCAAGAGCATTGTAAATCTCAAGAGCAAGAGTTTGTTTGACATCAGGGCCTCTGTGGTTGATGAACACATCAAACAATCTTGACGATTCAGATTCTTTCCTCCTTTTGCCGGTAGGTTCAATTCCAGAGAAACCAACATTTTCTTGGTAAGACGAGGATGAAGATGCCATTGATTTCAACTCAAATGTCAAGCACACACGCTTTTAAAAATATATTTATTTGAAAGAGAGAGAAACAGCAGAATGAATTGGATTTAGTTGCAGAAGGGCTTAAGAAAGAAGGCTTTATGTCCAAGAGGAAGAGTAGAGTGAATGTAAATAGATAGTTTGGACAAAGCACTGACCTGTACAAAGAAATTAACCAAGAAGAAAGAGAATGGAAAATGTTGAGGAATAAAGTAATGATGGGTTCATTCCTTTCTTGAAACAATCAGGAAAAAAAGATGGAAAAAGTTAAGAAAATATACCAAACACCAACGACCTGTCAAAAGAAAAAAGAGAAGAGAAGAATAAAGCAAACACCGTCCTGTAAAAAGAGAAGGAGAAGAATAAAGCAAACATCGTCCCGTAAGTAAAAGAGATTGATTCGGAGTATAACAATGATCGAAGAAATAAAAAGTGCAAAATTGAAATTTTCTTGCCACATGGGTTAATTCCTCCCTCTAATTATAAGTAAAAGTTCAAATTAATAAATTTTAATGTATTTTACTATTTGCAGATACCTTTGGGATAATTTCGTTCTTTTATTTTTAGAAACCCAACCTCATTTACAATAAAAAGAGAGGCCGAATAATAGAAAGACTACCTCTGAAGCTCCCTATAATTCTTATAAATTTCTTTATTCCCTTCATTGTTACACATCATGCTTGTGCTTTATTCTTTTCCAAAGATGGTAGAATTAGAGACCATAGGATTCAAGTGATTTATTTTATTTTATTTTATTATTTTATTTTTATTTTATTTTTTCACCCTTTTTTATCACATATAAAGAAAGTGTTAAACTTTTTCTTACTATTGCTTAATAAAATGTCATTTAAAAAATTTCCAATATATTAAAAAAAGTTATAAATGTTTTCTTACAGAGTTTAAACATTCAATTATAGAGGGAGAGAAGCAAAACATTTATTTATTATAATTTTCTTTAGTGTTTTACAATTTGTTTAAAATTTTACTTTGTACTTAATACAATCTTTTAAAAAATGATTATATTTTATGATTAAAAATATAAATTATTTTATATGACCATTAAGTTTAGTTTTGTAATAATATTTGTCCACTCTTCAATATGGTGAAGGAAACCATCAACTAACATTTGGTCTATGCGATAAGTTTTAAGAGAGGAGGATAATGGTAAGGGTGCTTCATTAGAAAGGAGGCGATAAAAGATTTGATTGTATTTTTATGTTCGTGTAGTGGATTTTTTTATAAATTACCCTCTTGTTATTAATTTTTTGAGCCTATTTTAAATTATAATTCTTATAGATTTTGTTATTTGTTGGGAATAAGTCAATATTAAGCCCAAATTAGCAAACTAAGGGTATGTCTTTGAACTTGATTTAAATAATAATTCTTTTATATTTTAACATTTACTATTAGTAGTTCAATATTAGGTCCAAATTAATAAATGAAGGGTTCAATAAGTTGAAAGCTACATCCACCCAATCAATCAATGTGTTTTTGTTATTTGAAGCGAGTAGGTCTTTGTTAGATCAAAATCATCAAAATAAGTCCCTAGCAAATTATGAGTGAAGAAATGAAGGTCGATATAGGGTTACAAGTTAACCAATTAACCCTTGTTTTTCACTATTCAGTGTGAATAGGTTATTATTAGAATATACAAACCAACATGCCAATTAGGTGAAAATGGAATAATGAAGGTTGATTTAAGGTTGTGTGCCTTTAATTAATCCTCGTTTATGGTTAGTCAAGTATAGAATGTCATTATATGGGTCCAATTTGGTGTGATTTAGATAAATCAAATTATATTTTGGGATACACAAACATAATTAACATAAATTTATCATTATTTAGTGAAATTAGAAAAATATTTTTTGATTACAGGATGTACACAACCAATTAACCACCATTTATCATTGTTTGATGCAAGTGTATCTTTACTAATAAATTTTGACAAATCAAGGTGTGGAATTCTACAATGGAATTCCACCATGACCTCGTGCTCCTCAAGTAGCCTCACACAAACTCATGGTGTAAATGTAGGGGCATAATAATAAAAAAACATATAACTACACAAGTATTATTTAATTATCAATTAACTAACCTTGAATTAATAATGGATTCCCCTTTATTTATAACATTAATAGGATAGAGGTGGAGCTACGAGTGATAGACAACTAAACTCTCAAAATAGAAAAGATTCTTCTAGTCAAGATTAGCTCAACTAAGGATTAAAATAGGCATGGGCATATGCCTTATCTTGAGACTCTAACTGGTTTGATGTGACATCTAGTTGATTAATTGTAACTAGATGATAAATATATTTATATAAATATTTTGATTTTTATATAATTAAAAATAAAATATATTTAACTAATGTGCAAACTTTAAAAAATTAAACCTAAGTGAACTGACAAGAGAGGTCTATTTATATATGCCAACATCTCCCTAATATTTACTTAGAGAAGAAATGAGAAAATATTCCCAAAATAAGAATACACCAATGTTAAGTATTGGGGGTGAGACCCTAGGTTAGATACAGGATAACAAGGGAAAAAAGGGGGGTATAAAGTGACAATTCTTTTTTGAAAATTACAGTGGTTGAACTTGGAGAGAATGTTAGGGACACTTGAAAAAAAAATGCAATGACATAAGAATATGAATTGTTTTATTTTGAATGTAGTTTCTAAATATATATTTTTTCAATACATAAATGATAAAAGTGTGTGAAATAGATGCATTTATGACAATAGTTTGACCCTTTTTTATGAAAATATAAGGAGACTGCATGTGTACAGATTTTTTTTTTTGAGTAAATGAATGAATTGATGTATGAAATTTTATATATGCATAGATGAAATGTCAAAGATAGGTTATGATATTTTTTAATTATTTGCGTAGATTGGTCAAGTATAAGTTTTATAAAATTTTGATTAAGAGTCAAAAAATTATAAAAATATTTTTAACGATATGTATATAATCCATAATGAGGTATGTTGTGTAAAAATTAAATAATAATTTTTAAAAAATTAATATTAAAAAAATTATATATTTAAAAACTACGCTTTCCCCTCTACAAACCCATGTAATTTATTTAAATAATAAAATTTCTCTGATCAGATGTGTCAAAAAAGATGAAAAAGACTCTTAAATTTATTAAAAACTAAGTCAGTTGCTCCATGGCTAGTTTTAGGCTAGGTTTGGACCTCCCAATCCTATACCCAAAACAAATTTGGAGGGAAAACATAGGATGAAAGATTGAAATGTTTTAAAGGGTGTACACCCTTTTGAAGATTGAAAAACTCATTAAATATGTTTTCTCATTTTGATTTGTGCATCAAAATAGGGTATGTGTGCTTTTAAAATGGCATACACCCTTTAGTATTCATGAATTTCTCTTGTTTGCCAATGACTTTCACTCATTCATAATGAATTTTATAAAATTCAAAGTATTTTTTTATGTTGAAACTCTACAAATTATTCAATTACTTTGTCTTTAGATTACTATAAATTCATCAATTTATAATCTAGACGTGGACTTATTTTCATAAAGATAAATAATGGGGTCAGGTTGTCATCATAAAATACCAATTAAAGTGCTGACAAATGAGGATTCTGAAGTGAAGAGAGAAAAATCAAGAACAAGACAAGAAAATAGGAGAGCATCCATAAGAGCTTCTAGGCAAGGTGAATGTACTTCCTCCACACTAGGTAATATTTCAAATAAAATTAACATGCCCAAATCCATAAAATTTAATTTAGATATGTCTTCAAAAGAGATAAAAGAACACAATTAGTCATTATTCAATTATGAAATTCAAAATTTATAATATGTAACTAATGAATTTATATTGAGTGATGAAACATATGAAGAAACACAATATAATGAAACATCCATCCATAATGAAAATTTTTAGCATGGTGATAATCAATATCAAGTAATGACCCCAATTCATGTATGTCCTCATGAAGAGGAATTCGATTTTCCTATATGATCTAATGTAGATAGTCAATTTACTACTATCCCTGCTATGGTTGAAGTGGTAACACCACCTAATTTAATATAAAATATAGCTCATACACCTATACCTTTAAGGATAATGAGACGAACACCAATGTGTTTAGTTGATATAGATGAGAAAATAATAGAACCTATGAAAGCTAAAATATCAAAATGATCAGTTCAATGTCATGCTCAACATGTATGGGACTATGCATTTGATAATAAAATCCATATAAATTGATGTTAAATATTTGTTCAATTAATGAAAATATAAAAAATTCACCTTGTGAGGTATAGTTTATTGTTAAAAATATCTAGTATGGAGGGAAAAAATACTGTAATAATAAAGAATCTATTTAATACATTTAAGGTAATAGGAAATAAAAGTTAGTAAAAAGATAGTATTGTGGCAAGATGAGTAATAATAGAATCTATAGTGAGCAAGTCAACATCTAAAGCTCAAATTCTTAGTGAAATAAATAAATCTTTGAACTTAAATATAAAAACTCTAATAAATTCCATAAAAATAAGAACAAGGCTTTATGATCCTTCACTCACGGATTGTTGGGAAATTAGTGGTAGACTCCCATAAAAAGATAAGGTATTAGTTGAAATAATAAGACATTTGATTGAATTTTTTTGGCATGCTAACATAAAGGCATCATCTAATGTAAAATATGTTAAAAGAAGAAAATGTTCAAAAAATTGTGAGCCACATGCAAAACATTTCTTAGACATGACCCAAACATAATTTTATAAAAAGTTTATTGAAAAATTTAATGGCCAATTGATAATTAGTCAAAGGTCAATTGGCATGTGTAAGCCTTTATATGTTAAAGTTAACTAATCACACACTACATGTTGTTGTAAGGTACATGTTGAATTTGTTATACATTTTGATGTTTTTTGTCATATACATTGTACTTTATATACTGATGAGATTATGCATGAATGTATGGTGTCTTCCCCACCTAAGACAAAGATAATTAATCCAAAGTCTTTTTTTATCAAATATCTAAGGGACAATTTTTTTTTCCAAATAATGTTTAGATAAAACTTGTAACATTTGTGGTGGTTTGTCAAATTAGATGAGTTGTATACATGAATAAACTTCACATGAATTTATAAATCAACTAGTTGATTATAAGACGTACAAATCTATAAAATATGTGTTAAAAGATGGAAAAGAGTCATCAAGTTGTGAGTTGGTTACGACTAAAATTTTTGTATTTGATTTCATGTTTGAATTCAAAAAGCATATTATCTACCACTATGCAAGACACACACACACAAATCAAAATGTTTAGATAATCAATTTAAGCTATGCAAGCATAACTTCCTAGTCGGTACCATTACTTTAGTTGTATAATTTGTTGAGAAATACATAGTACAACTATAGAATAAGGTTCAATCCCAATACTATAATTTAATTCAAGTTGGAATTTTCATTTATATTACATTCAAATATGCATTTGATAGCATAGATGATAACAAAAATATTTTGAGGGAGTACCACTTTTATATAAATAATGACATATCACATTTTTTATAGTTTATCCAAGGTTATTATAAGATATTTTATATAGATATGAATGCAATATAAATCATGTTCGATACACACTACATTTACTCAAACAATTGTGTAGGGTAGTTTAAGAATTATCAAATATTTTATTGGTTAAGAAAAATTCATAATGAGAATGGTTTTCAACATTTTTAGAGCTTATTTGAGGATAGACATGGAAAAGGGGAACAAGATGTTGTAGGGGCATGTGTAAAAAATTCCTTTAAAAAAGAGTAGGGAAAGCACAAGGATGGTGTTAATTTGATCGATGTTGCAAGCATTGTGACTTGGTGTAATGAAAATTTGTGTCATGTATCAGATAAATATTTATATGTGTAAAGATTATTTTGGTTAATGGAGGAATAATAAAAGGAAATTTATGAAGAGTGTAGTATAGTACCTAGATTGAGTGTTTTCCACTCCATTCAAAGCTCAAATTCAAGTTCATTGACTATTTATACTAGGGATATGGCATGCTTTTATTTCGCATGTATGGAGTTTAATTGGAATGAATGTGAGTCAAAATAATGGGATAATGAATGGTATTGTAGACCCATATCACTTGTAGAGAGTAGCCATGCACTCCAATAATTGATGGATCATGGAATGGCATCATCAATTGACTTTGACCACATCTCAGATCTTATACAACTAGGGATAATTTATTCTTGATTTAAATTTACAACCTTAATTATATTAGTGATATATTTATGTTTTCTTATATGTGCTTATAATTTGATTACACTTTAAATGCAGGGCATGTTTTTGTAGTCATTGCACCTGAAGACAATGATGAGATAATAAATTACTACTTGTGTCATTATGTAGATGCCCAAAAAAATTGATCATAAATTTCATTGATGGAGAAGAGTTAATTTATCCCACTTTATCTGTAATGGTTACATGAACTTGGCTTCATAAGTACTATCATAAAAAATAAGACAATTATTATTAGAGGACTTTGAAATACATAGGGTGTGCTTCATTATTCATATTTGGTTATTACTAAAAAAATTAAATGATCAAATATCATGGAAAGCCTCATAATAGAATTTTGTGAAAAGTGTGTGAATCTAACCATGAAGATATTCTTGAAACACTTGTAAACAAAGTTGATCCTAAATGTATGTTATATTTAATTAGTAAGTTTATATTTCATTTCAAATTAATATAGTTAACTTATTTGATTTATAAGATTTTAATTTTTAATTATTTTATCATTATGTGTTTATTTTTGTTTAAAAATTTTATTAACAATTTTAATTTGACTTAGTGGCACCATCTAAGCTTTCACCTTCACATGGTTGGTGTTGTGAGTAGAGAAGATTATTTTTTTGAAATAAAGAGAATCCAAAAAACAATTCATATTAATGTTATTTACCTCAAGCAAATAGGTTTTCACCTTCTCTTTGTTTATCCTTTCAATAAAATAAGAAAATAGTATTAACTAGGCCTTAATTATGGTTTATAGACCTGATATTCTAAGTCTTGTCTTGTAGGCCTAATTTATCCTTTGTACTTGATTTGACCCTATACAATCAACAAACAGTTTGAAATACCTTTTTGATGTGTAGTATAGTAATCATACTACCTTAATCAACCTTCATACAACATTAGAAGCCAGAGAACAAGGCTAGACAATCAATTATTATCTATTTTTAGGTCTCTCATCAGACACCTACAAGAAACACAAACACGTTCGGCTTTTTATTATCCCATATGACCTCTATTAAATTGCTAAGACTTGTATTATCTCTTAAATACCTCTTAAACACCCATATAGACATGATCTCATAGATGGTTCATCATTTGGGCTAACAAGCCAAAAGATATGGACACCACTAACCAAATTTTAGTTTGTTTAGAGAGAATTACATGTGAGAGAAAACTCATTGTCGTGTATCACTCATATTGAGTTAGAGAGAATACTCCTAATTTTTTTTAGAGGACTTATCCATGCAAGTGTGGGAGATGATGGCTCATCTCTAACCCTCACATTTCTTTTACAACATACGATAGAAGTTAGCTTAGTTTGCACACTCAGGGACGTTGAGACTCTCTTAAGGGATGCATCTGATCAACTAAAACTTTCACTCCTGGGGCCTGACAAAGACTAGATAATGGTCATTATATCCTTAAAATTCTCATCTAGATATGTTTTCAAAGATGATTCATCAATTGGGATAACGAGTCAAAATATATGCCCCCACTGACTAACTTTTAGCCCTTTAAGGGAGATTGGGATGTGAGATAAAACTCATTACTGCATCTTGCTGACATAAAGTTAGAGATAATTATCTTAGGGTTGCTTAGAGGAATCATATGTGTAAGTGTGAGAGTTGATGGTTCATCCCTATCCCTCATGGTTATCTTATAACATATGATAGAATTTGGCTTAGTTTACACACTTAGGGATGTTGAGATTCGTGTAAGGGATGCATCTGATCAACTACAAATTTCACTCCCAAAGCTCAATAGAGACATAAAATGGTTTTTCTTTCCTTAAAATGCCTATCTAGATGTGTTGGCAAACATGGTTCATCAATTGGGCTAATGATTCAGAATATATTCCTCCTACTGACCAATGTTTGGCCCTTTAAGAGAGATATAGCTGTGAGAGAATACTCATTGCCACGTATCGCTCACATCAATTTATAGAAAATCCTCATAGAGTCAATTAAAATACTTATCCATGTAAGTGTGGGAACTGATGACTCATTTTTAGACCTCACTCTCCTACTACACATGATATAATTGTCTTAGTTTGCACACTTAGGGATGAGGAGATTCTCTTAAGGGATGCATTTGATCAACTATAACTTTTTCTCAGGCATGGAGACTAAACAATGCCATTATAATCTTAAAATGCCCATCTAAAAATGTTAGTGAAGATGGTTTGTTGATTAGGATAATGATTCAAAGTATATGCCCCCTACTAACCAACTTTTGGCCCTTTTTGAGAGATTTAGCTACGAGAGAAAACTCATTGTCACATCTTGCTCACGTTGAGTTAGAGAGAATTTTTTTTGGGTTGCTTATAGGACTTGTCCATACAAGTGTGAGAGCTAATATCTCATATCTATTCCTCATCGTTATCCTATAATGTGCGATGAAATTTGGATTATTTTGCACACTTAAGGATGAGGAGATTCTCCTAAGGGATGCGTTCGATCAACTATAACTTTCACTCCCGAGACCCGATGGATATTCTCTTAAGGGATACATCTGATCAACTTCAACCTTCACTCTTGGGGCCTTAAGGGATATGCATTTGATCAACCTTCATTATCAAGAAATGCCTTTATTCTCAACTCCTGAAGAGAATTGTAAAAGTTAAGAACTAGAGTTTGTTTGACATCAGGGTCTCTATGGTTCATAATTTTTTTTTCAAGTTTTTGATATTATTTAAAATTTTATTTTGTATTTAATACGATTTTTAAAAAATAATTATATTTTATAGTTATAAAAATGTAAATATGATTATGAGATTATTATATTTAGTTTTATAATAATATTTGATCATTCATAAATATGATAAATGAAGTTATCAATTAATATTTAGTTTATACAACAAGTTTTAAGAAGGGAGGATAATAGTAAAGATGTTTTTTTGTAAAGCAGGGAATAAAATATTTGATTGTGTTTCTATGTTTGTGTGGTAGAAATTTTTATAAACCACTCTCTTGTTATTAATTTTTTCAACATATTTTAAATTATAATACTTGTATATATTATGTTAAATTTGTTGGGAGTAGGTTATTATTAGACTTAAATTAGAAAACTAAGGGTGTCTTTAAACCCAATTTAAATTAGAAGTTTTGTATATTCTAATATTTATTGGTAGTAGTTCAATATTAAGCCTAAATTAATAAGCAAATGGCTCAATGGGTTTTAATCTACATCCACCCAATCAATCATTGTGTTTTTATTATTTTGTGTGAGCAGGGTATTGTTAGATCAAAATCATCAAACAAGGCCCCAATGAATTGTGAGTGAAGAAATGAAGGTCAATATAGAACTAGAAGTTAACCAATTAATCCTTGTTTTTTACTATTTAGTGTGAATAGGTTATTATTAGAATATACAAACCAAAGTGCCAATTAGGTGCAAACAAAATAATGAAGGTTGATTTGAGGTTGTGTGCCCTTAATTAATCCTTGTTTATTGGTTATTCAACTATAGTAGGTCATTTTATGGGCCTAACTTGGTGTGAGTAGTGAAATTAAATTCTTCAACACATTTTTGTCATTAGTCAGTGAAGTTAGGTTGTTATTAGATCAAAATCATCAAAACAAGGTCCTAATTATGGTAATTAAAACAATATTTTTTTATTACGGGATGCACACAACCAATTAACCATCATTTTCATTATTTGATGTAAGTGTGTCTTTACTAAGAAAATTTGACAAACGAAGGTGTGAAATTCTACAATAGAATCCCACCATGACTTCGTGCTCCTCAAGTGACCTCACACAAACTCATAGTGTAAAAGTAAGAATATAATATTAAAAAAATAGATAACTACACAAGTATTCCTTAATTATCAATTAACCAACATTGAATCAATAATGAACTACTTTTTTATTTATAATACTAATAGGATAGAGGTGGAATTATGAGTGATAGACAATTGAACTTTTAAAATAGAAAAGATTATTCTAGTCAAGATTAGTTTAACTAAAAACTACCCTTTTATTTATAATATTTAGTTCCATTCAAAAACATTTTCTAATTCATATCTTCAGTTAAAAGTGTTTAACCTAAAAAAATCTAAAATATTTATTGATCATAATATAATTTTATTTGTAATATTTAATTTTTTTAGAATATCTTTTATTATAATTATATTAGCTTCTATGGTAATAAATTATTAGGATTTTTTTTTTTAAAATATTAACTATCACATTTAAATTTGGAGGTGATATAATTCAAAAATAAATTTAAATAAAAAATTAGATTCTTTTTTTTTTTTTTTTTTTTCAATTTTTAATTTAAAGTTTAAATTTTTTACTTCTTAATTTTTGTACTTCAAACTTAAACTATAAATGTGAAAATTTAAAAACAAAATATCAAATTATTTTTTACCAAATTAAAAAATAAAAAACATCTATCATCTTCCCACAAGATAGAGTGTGTTTTCCCCCTCTCTTATTTCTTTATTTCCATTAATTTTAATGTTTTGAGATAAGCATGAAAGACAAAGTGAGTGACCGCATAGAAAACAGAAGGACAAATGGAGAGGTTCCATCTAGTGAAAAGCCACGTCATATGCATTTCATTTTGACAAATCTTTTTTAAATGTTGAGCTATTTTTTTAAGTGGGATGATTGAAAATCTATTTTTATGGGGTCTTGTGCCTAAATGTGATATTATATAGATAAACACAGACCTTCAAAAAGGACATTAAATTTGACTAGATGAATGGAGGGGGGTGATGAGAATGAATAAGACCGAATGGAAGTAAGCATATAAATAGAGGACATACAGATTAAAATGATAGTTATTGTAGGTGGGTTCATTCCTAATTTTCATTATCAAAATAATGAGGAAAAAAAGAAAAGAAAATTGTCACATAATTTATTCTAAAAATAATTTTATCTTATTTTATAGATTGTATAAATATTAAAGATTAGATTTGACTAAATGAATGAAAGAGATATGTTGATGACATGAATTTGCATTGGTAACATGGTAGGATCAACTTGGAAGAATTTCAGACACCTCATTAGTTTGATTATGAGTATTCAATTCACTAAAGATGTGGAACAAGATGACAACTTATCTTTTTTAGATGTCCTCCTTTAAGGTAACAAAGATGGTTTTTTGGCTCGTAAAGTTTACAGAAAAAGCACACACACTGAACTTTATTTGCATGCTACTTTGCACCATCAACAAGGCCAAAAAGAAGGGATTTCAAATACTTTGGCCACTAAAGGCTTTAGGGTTTGTGATAACAACTACTTGGAACAAGAATTGGACTAGTTAAAAGAGGTTTTTAAGAAAAATGGTTCTAAAAGAAAACAAATTTTGAGGGTGTTTAAAAAAGTGAGAGAAAGTCACAGTAGGCAACTTCAAATTTATACTTGGACGAGGGGCCCAATAGCCTTCTTACCGTACATTGAAGGAATATCTAATGTAATTGCTAAGATCTTGAAATGCCAAAACATCTCTACCATTTTTTTAATTTAAAAATAAACAAAAACAATCTCTAAAATTGATTAAAGATTAGCATAAATGACAAGGAAAAATTGCAATGGAAAAAAGAGAAGATTCGATTCGAGTAAACAAAGAAGAAGAAAAGACAAACACCAAACTAAAAAACACCATATTAAAGTATAAATTAATGGAGATTTGATTTGATTTGATTTAAAGTATAAATTAATGGAGCTTAAAACTATAGCCCATTGATTTCGTACTTAAAATTAATGATTGTTATATGTTATGCAATTTTTTGATGATTGTTAATTGTTTAAGATTACCCTTCAAATTAATGTTAACATAATTAATCATATAATAAATATTAAAGATGGTATATTTTTAATTTGATTAAATTTTTGTTTTATATTTAATATATTTTTTTAAAAATTATTATATTTTATAATTAAAAATGTAAATATAGTTAAATGATTATCAAATTTAAATTTGAAATAATATTTGTTCATTCATAAATATGATGAGGGAAACTATCAATTAACATTTATTTTTTGTGATAATTTTTTTTAAATTTGAGAAACGTATATATATTAATATAAAATAATATATGTTACAATGTTAATCATACAAAAAAATGAGTGGAAAAAGTCACACCCCATGAGTAAGTCCACCTCAAGAGTTACAAGAAATTTCTCAAAAAAAATCATAAAAAGTGGTCACAAAGTGACCATATTGAAAAAATTTCAATCACATCACATCCTAGCAAAGAAAATAAATCAAAGTACAAATATCATTAAGGAGAACACTTACGCAATAGAAGCAAACATGGATGTCGACGAAAGTGAAGGAGATGATAGACTCGAGGGCTTATCACCCTATCCTCCCATCACTAGAAGATATCCATCAATAAATAAGGGCTCCCAATCAAAGTTTTGATACTCATCAAAGGTCTCAGTTTGATTTCTTTCAAGGGAAATAGCCAAAGTCAAGTGTGGGAATTTTCCTTGTGGAGGCAGACCCCAACCTTTGTTTGCACCATCCTAGAATGGGGAAGGAGATCCCCAGCCCTCACCATCACCATTAAAGTCAGAGGAATCACTTTGACCACCATGATGAGGAGAAAGATAGTGAGGTGGTGACCGACATGGAGAATAGCTCCTTTGTCTGATTCTATATTTGTATTGCCTTGGCCCACATCCTCATCTCTGAGGGGGTGAAGGATTTCATGGGGGATCAGGAGGTTCTTAGTTGACTGCACATTGGGCTTTCCCCCAGTGATCAAACAAACACTAAATGTGGTGGGGCTCCAGATGGACATTGTCTGTTTAGCTTTGAATCTAAAGAGTGACATTAGAGTGAATAATATTTTTTTTCGAAATAAAAAAATTACATCCCAGCTCTTCATGATTAAAGTAAGCATAGTTCTTAGCTTTTCAAATTTGAAACATAACGTCGGCTTGAAAGATTTGCCAAAAGAGATTATATTTAGTAGGCAACATAGCTGAGTCCCCCAAGAGAGCCATCTTCCACATGAAGAATTATGGGTGAAAGGGATGAAAAAGGGAATGGATCCAATGCCATGCAAGGCAAGAGTGGGGACAAAACCAAAAGAGATGTTTAATTATTTTTAGTTGATGGTAGGATAGGCAGATAGTATTAGGTAGACCCATATGCTTGAGTCGATCACCCACTGACAAACCTTGGTAGAGAAGGCACCATAAAAAATGAGATTTTTTGGGCTTAATATAAGCAGACCATATTGTGTTGAAATGGCTAGCCTAGATCCCTTCACACGAATGAAGATTCTACCTAATATTGAGCATATCAGCTGGAACATGTTGCGGGGCCAATAATTGCTATCCCAATAGAGTGTATTGAGTGAAAAGGGTGGTTGTTAGCCAATGACAATCCCTCTACCAAGGAACAAGAGAATTAACACTAATTTTATGTAAATATTCATTTGGTATGGAACCTTGAATATCTACCATAACCTCTGCATCTGAATTTATTAGGTAGTATTTATTTTGAAGTTGCTGCCAAATGAGCCATTCTCTACTGTATTTACAAAAGAGGTCACTAATAACCTTTAAACCTTTTCTAAAAAGGTGTAGCCATTTAACCCAAGGGACCAAAGCAAAGGTAACATTGTGAAAGTTAAGACAAGGTGACCACCAAATAGACTGAGAGTTAAGGGAGAGGCCATTTTTGAACCCATCACCAACCTAGCTAAGATGAGGCTTAAGCTTCTCCAAGCCCTCCATAAACTTTGAATAATAAAGGTCCCCTTGATTTTGATACACATTAGGGTAATAAGAAAAGAGTATAGCCTCAGGCCTTGCCATGATTTCCAGCCACAAGTAAGGCTCTGAGAAGTACAATGATGAAGAAGAATCTTTTAGGCCTCAACCCTAGAAAGACCTCTGATTATCCATTTGGCCCCTAGAGCTAGACTTTAGAGCTTGATATTGAGAAGATATAGTCCCCTTGATTCTTTGGGGTGCCAACAAATATTCCAAACAACTCTGTGGAATCCCTTATGTCCTTTAGAATTGGCCAAAAGAAAATCTTTTAAAAAAATTTCTAATTTGTTGTAGGCAGCATTTTAAGGGGCCCAACATAAGGAATAGTAAAAATGCATGGTGGCCAAAAATTTAAAGTAGATTTAAAACTTACTAGCTAAAGAGAGATGCTTAGTAATCCAAAAATAAATGTTTTTTCTACTCTCTACACCACATATGACCATAAGTTAGAGGGAGAGGCCCAAAAGGCAAAAGGAATGCCCAAGAACTTGAACTGCACCCCCAATAAAATACACTACCATTGAAATTCTTCAATCCAAGGAGGTTTAGGGTCTAAAGACTACCTGTAACATTGAGTATTCCTCCATTGAATGGAATATATTTAGGCCAAAAATATATATATGTGAACATTCCATGGCATTTTTAATGGATTGTTCCTCCTCTTGGAGAATGAGAAAGGAGTCATCCCCAAAATGGCCATTTATAGTTTATCGATCAAATTGAGAGAGAGAAATGCCTTTCACCAAACCCTAGTCAAAATAATTAGATAAAAGATAGCTAAAAACTTCTACTATAAGAAAATATAGGGAAGGGACCAAAGGGTAGCATAGCCTTATAGAGCAATGCAACTCAAACCAAGAAGACTGGGTGCCATTAATGGTAATACAAGCCCCTGTATCCTAAAAAAAGCATATTAATAGTTTTAAAAAACTTTGGACCAAAACCCAACATCTAAATAATTACCAAAGTGAAGGGCCACTCAATGCAATCATAAGCCTTTTCAAAGTCAATCTTAACAATGAGGTCCTTTTCATTAAAAAAGCTAGCCCACTCCATACCTCCCCAGACAGTGATGACATTATCTAGGATGAATCTATTCTGAATGAATCTTGTTTGTTCACTTTGAACAATAAAAGGGAGAATGTGTCTTACCCTAAGAGCTAGAGCTTTGGCAATAATCTTATAGGGGAGATTGAGCAATGTAATAGGTCTCCATTTTGTGATAATTTCAAGATCGCCAACCTTGGGGATGAATTTATTATTACCTTGATTGATAAGGGTTCCCAAGGAATCGGTTAGAACTACTTTAGTGGAAACTCAGTGTAGATTAGGGTAAACAGTGTCCCATAAAGTTTGATAAAACTAACACATGAAACCATCCATTCCTGGGGCTTTGTCCACATCCATTTGTTTAATAGCCTCATGAAGGTCGTTAAGGGATAAAGGCCTGTCATAAACAATTCCTTGAGAATTGGAAACTTTGCATGGCACTACTTGAAGACATTGGAGGGGAGTCACCTCCCTTTTTGGAGAAGAGGTCTACATCGATAAAAAACTATGATAATGATGCACAAAATCTTGTAAGATGTTCAAAATTTTGGTAAGTCTAGCATTTCCTTCCTTGATAACTTTAATTCTATTAGCAGTTCTTTGAGAATGTAGGAGAGTAAAGAAGTCCTTGGTTACACTATCACCAATTTTGATTCAATGCATACAAGCTCTTGGTTGAGCTCCTCTGGATATATCTGTTTCCTAAATTTGGAATTTGTGCCTCCACTATGCCACTTGAGTTTGAGATGAACATTAAAAAGTGCATGTTATAGCTCCTATTAGGCATGAATGAACTCACAGGTTGTAGTATTAAGCAAACACCTTCTGAATATAGTTGCTTACCTACCATAGATCAAAAGAAATGTGGAAGTGTGACCCAGCGCCTTTGATCACCAATGAATCCAACTAGTATCTCCTTCTAGTCAAGGAACTAATTTCTAAATTCTAATAATATGCCCTGCCATTATTTCATGTTTGAGGTGAGCAGTATTGAGATAGAATTGCATGGATGAAGGTTTGAATTGAGGAGAAGTCCATTCAAAATTAAAGCAAATATGGTGATGATCTAAGAGAAAAGTATCAGGAATGATAGAGACATCCCAAAACTTGATTAGAGCAAAATAAAAAAGATCTTATTCAACAAGAAAATCTCTATTGAGATGCTAAAGCACCCTATCATCCCCTTGGTAGAAGTAAGACTAGGTGAATCTCAAGGATTCTGAATCCTTCCTCTAGTGATGATTAGGATAAAAAACCTTGAGTTTGTTGTGCATGTAGAACCATGCCTCTCGCTCTCTTGCACACCATCGCATCGAAAGGTGCCCTGCATTATCCTTAGTCAAGTCCACTATATTAAAGTCACCAAAAAGGATCTATGGGCATTTAGGAGTGAGTTGACCAACCATTTCCCCATGACCACCCACTCCATAACATCATTGGAGGTGTATAAATTAGCTAGCCCAATAATGCAGTTGTTGAAATAAAAAGGGGTCCACACCACCTAATGTGTGGGTTCTAAACCCCAAGAAATAATGTTCTAAGTCATCTCTAGAGCCAATAAAGTGATGGCCCCACCATGCCCAATGTCATTACCATTGGCTTGACAAATGGCCCCAAACCAAATGATCCACATTGCATGCTACAGTAGGAAGCTAGAAATCTTGACTTATTACAAACAAAGAATTTTCATGTTACTGAAAAACTGGCAACTATTCCTAACCGCATACTTACATGGTGGATCAGTAAGACCAATAATATTTGAAGAGTATACAATCATTGGACAAGATCAAGGTGCATGTCATTCTCCTAAGAGAGACCTCCCAATGTGTCAAACTTATTACACATAAGGTTTTTGGGCATGTAATAATTTATTCTAAATGGTTTTCACCTATGTGCCATATATTCCTCCTCTTTAGGGGATGGAGATGCGTTACGAGAACATCATAAAATAGATTTTTTGTTCTAGAGTGACTAGGATCTTGTCTTATTTAGGGGCACTCACCTTAAGAGAGGGTTGAGAATAGGAGACTGAAGTTGGTGTCTCCACTAGTGAGGCCACTGCATGCAACATACACACAATAAGCAGAGATACTTTGGTGGGTAAGGAAGCCTTGTTAGTGAGGTTGATGCAGCATTATTACTAGTAGATTAGAATGACACATTTTGTGGCTTGTCTCCACTTTTGGAAGAAATATTATTAACTTTTTTATTGGTGATGGTAGTCTAATTGTTAGCATTGCCATTCTAAGCTTTGGCATCAGATCCACTTTTCCCTGAGGAGTAGGGGGTGTGTGGACCATCAGAGGGCATTATTAGATCATGTGGTCTAAGGATTGGCACTAAAATCAAGTGCTTGGTAAGTTGATATACAATACACGATAATAAAAATGGTTAGATCCAATTTGTATATTAATAGAATCTTTTAAATCATGGAACAAATCAACTTCTACACAAGCACTCTTCTGAGGATGAGCCATAGAAAATTTATTTTGCTCATGGTAGATGAAGTGTCTTATGGGTTTTATGATATGGTCAATAAAACCCTAGAGGGGGAGTGATAGGTCAATAAATTCAACCCAGATGGGTACTTTCATTTTTGCATGTGCAAAGACTTGAAATTCCTAAGTCTAGTGAGATAATATGACCAAAGTGTTGTGGATGAACCAAGGTACATGGTTAATAATAGCTTTTCATTATTCTAGGTTAGAAAAGTGAAACAAAAAAAATCCCTTTATAAGGTTTTGGACTCCATCAAGTTTCACACCATGGCCTTGCTAGTGTTTGTGAACCCATTGCTTTAGAAGGCTCTTTGGGGGGGACTCGATCGGTAAAATAAGCAATTCAATTAAAATTTTCAAATAAATGACAAATTTTGTCAAATTCGAGCACATCTAGAATAACATCAGATAATGGAGAATCAAAGTCATCAATATTACCCCATATAAGACCTTTGAAATGAATTTCCTCGCTTGCTTTGGGTTCATGGAGAATTGAGTTGATTTGATTTAAAGTATAAATTAATGGAGCTTAGAATTGTTGTCCATTGATTTCATACTTTAATCGAGTGACTAAATTTCAAAGCCCATCCTATATGTTATGCAATTTTTTTATGATTTTTATTTGTTCAAGATTACCCTTCAAATTAATGTTAATATAATAAATATTAAAGATGGTATATTTTTAATTTGATTAAATTTTTATTTTATATTTAATATAATTTTCTAGAAAATTATTATATTTTACAATTAAAAATGTAAATATGGTTAAATGATTATCAAATTTAATTTTGCAATAATATTTATTCATTCATAAATATGATGAGGGAAACTATCAATTAACATTTATTTTTATGATAATTTTTTTAAAATTTTGAAAAACGTCTATATATTAATATAAAATAATATATGGTACAATGTTAATCATACCAAAAAATGAGTGGAAAAAGTCACACCTTATGAGTAAGTCCACATCAAGAATTACAAGAAATCTCTCAGAAAAAATCATAAAAAATGGTCACAAAGTAACCACACTAAAAAAATTTACATCACATCACATCCTAGCAAAACAAATAAATCAAAGTACAAATATCATTAAGGAGAACACTTATGTAGCAAAAGAAAACATGGACGTCAAGGGAAGCAAGGGAGATGACAGACGCGAAGGATTATCACCCTATCCTCCCATCACTGGAGGATCTCCATCAGCAAGTAAGGGCTCCCAAATAGAGTTTTGATACTCATCCAAGGTCTTAGTTTGATTTATTTCAAGGGAAATAGCCAAAGCCAAGTGTGGGAATTTTCCTTGTGGAGGCAGACCCTAACCTTTGTTTGCACCATCCTGGGACAAGGGAGGAGATCCCCAGCCCTCACCATCACTGCTAAAGTAGGAGGAACCATTCTGACCACCATGACAAGGAGAAATCTAGTGAGGTGGTGACCAACATGGAGAATAGCTCCTATGTTTGGTTCTAGATTATTGTTGCCTTGGCCCACATCCTCATCTCTGAGGTGGTGAAGGATTTTTTGGGGGATCAGGAGGTTATTGGTTAACCACACATAGGTATTTCCCCTAGTGATCAAACAAACACTAAATGTGGTGGGCCTCTAGATGGACCTTGTCTATTTAGCTTTGAATTTGAAGAGTGACGTTAGAGCGAACAATAATTTTGTTAGAAATAAAAAATTGTGTTCTTGCTCTTCATGATTAAAGCAAGCATATTTCTTAGCTTTCTAAATTTGAAACATAATGTCAGATTGAAAGATTTTCCAAAAGAGATTATATTTAATAGGCAGCATAGCTGAGTCCCCCAAGAGAGCCATCTTCCACATGAAGAATTATGGGTGAAAGGGATGGAAAAGGGAATGGATCCAATGCCATGCAGACTGAGAGTGGGAACAAAACCAAAAGAGATGTTTAATTATTTTTGGTTGATGGTAGGATAGGCAGATAGTGTTAGGTAGACCCATATACTTGAGTTGAGCACCCACTAGCAAACCCTGGTAAAGAAGGCACCATAAAAAATGAGCTTTTTGGGGCTTAATAGAAGCAAACCATACTATGTTGAAATGCCTATCCTAGATCCCTTCACAGGAATGAAGATTCTACCTAATATTGAGCATATCAGTTGGAACATGTTGTGGGGCCAATAATTGATATCCCAATGGAGTGTATTGAGTGAAAAAGGTGGTTATTGCCCAATGCCAATCCCTCTACCAAGGAATAAGATAATTAACACTAATTTTATGTAAATATTCATCAGGTATGGAACCTTGAATTTCTACAATAAGCCCTGCATCTGAATTTATTAGGTGGTATTTATTTTGAAGTTGCTACCAAGTGAGCCATTCTCTACTATCTTTACAAAAGAGGTCAATAATAACCTTTACACCTTTTTTGAAAAGGTGTAACCATTTAACCCAAGGAACCAAGGCAAAGGGAACATTGTGAATGTTAAGACAAGGTGACCACCAAATAGACTGAGATTTAAGGGAGAGGCCATTTTTGAACACATCACCAACCTAGCTAAGGTGAGGCTTAAGCTTCTCCCAAGCCTTCCATAGACTTTGAATAATAAAGGTCCCCTTGATTTTGATAGGCATTAGGGTAATAATAAAAGAGTAAAGGCTCAGGCCTTGCCATGATTTCTAGCCACAAGGAAGGCTCTAAGAAATACAATGATGAAATATAATCATTCAGGCCTCATCCCTAGAAAGACCTTTGATTATCCATTTAGCCCATAGAGCTAGCATTTAGAGCTTGATATTGAGAAGATCCAGTCCCCCTGATTCTTTGGGGTGCAAACAAATATTCCAAGAAACTTTATGGAAGCCCTTGTATCCTTTAGAATTGGCCAAAAGAAAATATTTTAAAAGTTTTTCTAATTTGTTGTCGATAGTATTTGAAGGCGCCTAATAGGAGGAATAGTAAAAATGTGTGGTGGCCAAAAATTTTAAGTAGATTTAAAACTTACCAGCCAAAGAGAGAGGATTAGTTATCTAAAAACAAATATTTTTTTTACTCTCTACACCACATATGACCATAAGTTAGAGGGAAAGGCCCAAAAGGCAAAAGGAATGCCCAAGAACTTGAACTTCACCCCCGATAAAATCCACTACCATTGAAATTCATCAATCCAAGGAGGTTTAGGGTATAGAGACTACCTATAACATTGAGTCTTTCTCCATTGAATGGAAGATATTGAGGCCAAACAAAATATATGTGAAAATTCCATGGCATTTTTAATGGATTGTTCCTCTTCTTGAAGAGTGAGAAAGGAGTCATCCCCAAAATGGCCATTTACAATTTGTTGATCAAACTGAGAGAGAGAAATACCTTTCACCAAACCCCAGATAGAATAATTAGCTAGAAGATAGCTAAAACCTTCTACTACAAGAACATATAGGGAAGAGACTAAAGGGTAGCCTTGCCTTATGGGTCAATGCAACTTAAACCAAGAAGATTGGGTGCCATTAATGGTAATACAAGCTCTTATATCCTAAAAAATCATGTTAATAGTTTGAACAAACTTTGGACCAAACCCTAATGCTTGAAGCATTACCAAAATGAAGGGCCACTTAATGCAATCATAAGCCTTTTCAAAGTCAATCTTAACAATGAGGGCCTTTTGATTAAAAAAACTAGCCCACTCCAGACCTTCCCAGATAGTGATGACATTATCCAATATGAATCTATTTTGAATGAATCTTGTTTGTTCTCTCCGAACAATGCGAGGGAGAATGTGTCTTACCCTAAGACCTAAAGCTTTGGCAATAATCTTATAAGAGAAATTGAGCAATGTAATAGGTCTCCAGTTTGTGATAATTTCAAGATTGCCAACCTTTGGGATGACTTTATTATTACCTTGATTGATAAGGATTCCCAAGGAATTGGTTAGAACTACTTTAGTGGAAACTTGATGCAGATTAGGGTAAATAGTGTCCCATAAAGTTTGATAAAACTCACATGGGAAACCATAAATTATAGGGGCTTTGTCCACATCGATTTGTTTAACAGCCTCATGAAGGTCATTAAGGGATAAAGGCCCATCATAAGAAATTCCTTGAGAATTGGAAACTTTATAGGGCACTACTTGGAGACATTGGAGGGGAGTCACCTCTCTTTCTAGAGAAGAGGCCTACAATGATAAAACACTATGATAATGATGCACAAAGGCTTGTACGATGTTCAAAATTATGGTAAGTCTAACCTTTCCTTCCTTGATAAATTTAATTCTATTAGTAGTTCTCATAGAGTATAGGAAAGCAAAGATGTCCTTGGTTACTCTATCACCAATTTTGATTAAGTGCATACAAGCTCTCAGTTGAGCTCCTCTAGATTTATGTGTTTCCTAAATTTGGAATTTGTGCCTCCACTATACCACTTGAGTTTGAGGTGAACATTAAAAGGTGCATTTTTTAGCTCCTATGAGGCACGAATGAAATCATAGTTTGTATTATTGAGCAAACACCTTCTTAATATAGTTGCTTGCTTGCCATAGATATAAAGAAATTTGGAAGTGTGACCCAATGCCTTAGACCACCACTGAATCCAACCAGTATCTCCTTCTAGTCAAGGAACTAATTTCTAAATTCTAACAATATTCCATGGCATTATTTCATGTTTAAGGTGAGCAGTATTGAGATAGAATTGCATGGATGAAGGATTGACTTAAGGAGAATTCCATTCAAAATTAAATCAAATGGGGTGATGATCTAAGAGATAAGTTTCAAGAATGACAAAGACATCCCTACCCCGTATTAGAGCAAAATAAAAAAGATTTTAATCAACAAGAAAATCTGTATTGAGATGCTAAAGCACCCTATCATCCCCTTGGTAGAAGTAAGAATAGGTGAATCTCAAGGAGTCTGAATCCTTCCTCCAATGGTGATTAGGATCATAAACCTCAATTTTGTTCTCTATGTAGAACCATGCCTCCTGCTCTCTTGTACACCATCACATCAGAAGGTGCCCTTCATTATCCTTAGTCGACTCCACTATATTAAAGTCACCAAAAAGGATCCATGGGAATCTAGGAGAGAGTTGACCAACCATTTCTGCATGACCACCCACTCGATAACATCATTGGAGGTGTATAATTTAGCTAGCCCAATAATGCAATTGTTGAAATAAAAAAGGGTCCACACCACCTGATGGGTGGGGTCTGAACCCCAAGAAATAATGTTCTAAGCTAGCTCTAGAACCAAAAAATTGATGGCCCCACCATTCCCAACATCATGCCTAGTGTCCTAAAAAATTACCCCAAACCAAATGATCCATGTTGCATGCTATAGTAGGAAGCCAAAAATCTTGACTTCTTTCAAACAAAGAATTTTCATGTTACAAAAAAATTGGCAACTATTCTTGACCGCATACTTACATGGTGGATCAGTAAGACCTATAACATTTGAAGAGTATACAATCATTAGAAATGATCAAGGTGCATGTCATTCTCCCTAGAGAGACCTCCCAATGTGTCAGACTTATTATACATAAGGTTGTTAGGCATGTAATAATTTATTCTAAATGGTTTCCACTTGTGTGCCATATATTCATCCTTTTTAGGGGATGGAGATGGGTTGCTAGAATGTTGTAAAATAGATTTTCTGGTCTAGAGTGACCAAGATCTTGTCTTCTTTAGGGGCACTCACCCGAGGAGAGGATTTTGACTAGGAGACTGAAGGTGGTGTCTCCACCAGTGAGGCCACTGCATGCAATGTACACACAATAGGTAGAGATACTTTGGTGGGTAAGGAAGCCTTGCTAGTAGAGGTTGATGCAATATTGTTACTAGAAGATTAGAATGATAAATTTGTGGCTTGTCTCCATTTTCAGAAGACTTATTATTAATATTTTTATTGGTGATGGTAGTCCAATCATTAGCATTGCCATTCTAAGCTTTGGCATCAGATCTACCTTTTCCTGAGGAGCAGGGGGTGTGTGAACCATCAAAGGGAATTCTCGGATCATGTGGTCTAAATATTAGCATCGAAATCAAGTGTTTGGTAAGTTGATATACAAAACATGATAATAAAAATGGTTAGATCCAATTTTTATATCAATAGAATCTTTTAAATAATGGAACAAATCAAATTCTACATAAGCCCTCTTCTGAGCATGAGCCATAGAAAATTTATTCTGCTCATGGTAGATGAAGTATCTTATGGGTTTTATGAGATGGTTAATAAAATCCTATAGGGGGATAAACAGGTCAGGAAATTCAACCCAAATAGGGACTTTGAATTTTTCATGCTCAGAGACTTGAAAGTCTTGAGTCCAGTGAAATAATACGATCAAAGTGTTACAGATGAACCAAGGCACATGGTTAATAATATATTTTCAATGTTCTAGGTTAGAAAAGTGAAAAAAAAAGCCCTTTATAAGGTTTTGGACTCCCTCAAGTTTAACACCATGGCCTTGCTAGTGTTTGTGAACCCATTGCTTTAGAAGGCTCTTTGGGGGGGCTCAATCAATAAAATAAGTAATTAAAGTAAAATTTCAAAAGAAATGACAAGCTTTGTCAAATTCAAGCACATCTAGAATAACATTAGGTAATGGAAAATCAGAGTCATCAGTATTACCTCATAGAAGACCTTTGAAATGAATTTCCTCACTTGCTTTGGGTTCATAGTTGTGCTCACTCACTCCAGGTTTCTATGCATCTGTAGATGTATAGATGGAGGCAATGATCATTAAATGAAGGGTACCCCATATATACACATAATATTTTCAAACTTTTATTGATTACTGACACTTTGTATCTTGCATGAACCTATCAATTCTAAATATTTCTGAGTGCATGCCATAAGGGGTACATCGAGAAAAGGTTGGGCAGACCATCAGTGCTTCGTAAGTTTGTTGTCCCTTTTTTCAGTTGCCATCTACACACTTGTCTCCTAAAACCATTAACCCTAAGCTTATTATTCTCATTCCTACCTATTCAATTTTTTTCCTCTTTTCATCCCTCCTTTTCTTACCTCAACTCCCATTTGGTCAATCAGTTGTACTAGGTTGACTCAGTCAACCTAGTAAAGTTTAGGGGTATTTTTCACTTTCTTAGCTTGATATCCTTTCGACTGACCTATCTCAAACCTAGTGAATTATCGTCAAAAACACACTAGGTCGACACTATATAGCTGACGTTTCTAGGAAGATTTAGGGCAAAATTCACCTATATATACAAGTTCATTTCCCACCATTTCATAAGAGAATAATTAAGAGCAATGAAGTGAAAATGAACATCTGCTTACTGACCATTCTACTTAAGGAATAAAGCTTAGGGTTCCATACTTTCTTTGGAGATATGGATCTTGTCTTGTTGATAAGTCTTTTAGATGTTTATATAGGTTGTGTATCCTAGAGCTGATTTATCTTGGTTATCCTAACATACCACAACAATCTCATGTGAAGCACCTTGGCCAAGGGAGAGACTGAGGCTCGGTGGGTTCATCTTCATAGGTAAGTATTCCTAACTTTATTTCTCCTTTGTAAGAGTAGATAGATAATGCATTTGTATTCTTCTCCCATGTATTATTATTTTGTATACATTGATATGAGTACGTGTCTTCTAATTCATGTTTATTTTAGTTTGTTTTATTGTTTTTAACCCCCAACTTTGTGCCACAAGCTTTGGTGTGTACTAGATTAGATTTACTTTCTTGTTATTAGAATAAGTGAATGCTTTAAACCTTAAGACTCCATTAGGGTTATTATGTGATTGTGTTAGAATGAAAGCTTTGTAACCCTTCCTAACATGATATTTTTTTATAAGTTATCAGATAATTAGGTCTAGTAGATCCCTATATTGAACATGTTATCACTTAACAAGTATATCCCTAATTAGAAGTGTAGGTATACTCTATCTTCTCTAAGACAAGATTGATTTATAGACATGGTGCATTTTTTATTGCATACATTCTGGTGAACCCAACATGAAACTAACCCTTATAGGATTTATTTCACTTATTTCATTTTTTTCATCGTTTCTATCATATATTTTGACATACTAGATCGATTATGTTAGCAGATTTCTAGAAATAAGCAATTGGATCAACCTAGTCAAACCAGTATAGGTTTCCATATTTTTAGATGCCTAGTTCAACCTACTAGGTTGACCCAGTTGACCCCTTATAGTTTTATCACTCTGTAGCATGTTCCTGCATAGCTTGATTGATCTTGTCGACCTAGTTAATAAGTTTTTCCAACATACCTCAAGGTTCTTCATCAATAATCTCCCTTCATTGCATCTTTGATCCACCAAGGTTTCCTTCTACCTCTCTATTTATTTCTTTTCTATCTTTCTTTTCATATTTTGTAGTCTTTAAAATTACCCTTACATAGTCAACAAGATTGACCCTACTGACCTAGTTTTGTGTCATATGTGTTGTCTGAAATAATTCGATCAACCTTATCGACCCAATTTATTTTTAGATTTTGATTCCATAATACAATTTTGACCCTATCAAGCTTTTTATATATTTTGTGTATCTAGTGTCAATATTATACCTTATTTCAAGTTGGAATTAACCTTATATCTGTTAGTAATTAGTTTAAACCTTTATTTTTCTATTACTTGCATGCTTAGAATAGCTCACATAGTTTAATTAGGGGATTTTTAATTAATCTCTTAGTTTCACTATTTTTATTTTATGAACACATGGCCAAATCACAAAAACATAAATAATCACTTTAACATTTTGTCTACCCAAGGCCAACCTACTTGGATTTCATCACCAAAGGGGAAGCTAACTTGATGCTCTAGTCAAGTATAAAGCATGGTTAACGGTATATTCTAGCTAAGAACCTGACATCCTTATCACTATAGTGTGTGAAGTGAGGGGGTAGGACCCAATACCAATCCTGTATCATTACCACTATAGTCCCTTTCAGCCTAAACTACCTAAAACTATCCTTTGATTACTATCTAGTTCCTTACTTATAGCTAACTTCCAATCACATTAAGAATCATATCTTAATAATATAAAAAACATTTAGGTTGACCAATTAGTTAGATCACTAATTATCAAGTTTATTGCTTGTTATTTGCTCAATTGTGTGTGTAAAAGATCGCATTAGCCAATGTTAGTACAAGATTTTATTTTGTATACTTCAATTGGATTGGGAAACATTAATCTAATTGACTGTCTATTTCATTTTAGTACTTACTACTTTTCATTACTTGCAAAATTATCTTATTTCATTTTCACAATTTGTTTTAAGATTTTTGAATTCCCTTTTTGATTTACTAGATCAACCCAATAGCTTTTTTGCCTTTTGTACACTATATTGGATTGTCCCAGTTGACCATGTATAGTCTTACAATCCTTATTTTTGTGCTAGGTTAACCCAGACAACCCTGTACTATTTCAATCACCTCTTTATTCTTTAATTACTCATCTCTCTTCTTTTCCCTTCATCATGAACTTTCTATTGGATAATGACACTGAGTTACAATCAACAAACATGATGAACTTTACCAATCCTAACAGGGTCTCACATAGATAGAGTAGGGTTTCTCTTTTGGATGCTAGTAATGTTCATATTGTCACTCGCATAATGAACTATGGGACCCCTCCTAATACCTCTTCACAACATATTCATATTTTCTCATTAGAAGAACAACCTGAGTTAGAGTATACTCCTGAATTTCTTTTTTTATCTCTAAATTTCCTCAACATAGAGAAAAGGATACTTTTACCATTTATAACCTCATTATGAGTGGTCAAACCGAAGAGCCTCATTCACCTACTCCTACATTCTCAATGGGATTTGGAGGTACCACTTTCTTTGGTTCTTAACCTCTTCCTTCAACTTTGAATCCTTCTTATACCATGACATCTTCTTCTTTAACCCCTTCTACCTCCATGCCTAGTATATCAACTAACATGGTAGGTTCTACATCAAATGGGCCTCTACTAAGATCCAATATCCTTAATCCTTCCACTAGTTTATTGTTTACTACTCAAGGCAATCATGCTTCTAGCATTTCTTTCTCTTAACCATTCACTAGTCCATCTTTTGCTTCACAAGCAAATTTTACCACTAGTATTATTGACTGAATTTTGACCTACAGGTCAAAATTAGGCAACCCTATATGAAAAATTGACCTTTATATCTTTTAGGGGTTAATATCATGTCATAGTGTGATCTCAGGTCTCTTCGATGTATTATTAATGCTATTATCTTTGGATAATTTGTTGTCTAGGTCCGTTTATTTGCTTTGAGTCATTCTAAGAGGTCTGAGCAAGGTTTAAAGAGCATTTTCAAAGTGCCAAATCTTGAATGTGTATCAATTATAGAAGAAGCCTAAGTTTACATCGTTTGTCTAAGTTTAACATGTAGAATTCCTTTGGAGGAGGTGTTACATACAAAACCCATGGAAAAAGTACAAGTGTTAATTATTTTAGGAGATTCATTTTAGCCTTTTTTTTTTAAGTGTCAAGAATTATTTTGGATATTTTTTCATAAATAATTTTCCCAAATGGGTTCTTCTACAGGAAATGGTCCACTTCATCCTTTCTAAAGGATGCTATTTTGGAAAATGTCCCAAGCAATCTTCTCGAAGGTCACTTTCATGTCAAAAGGTCATCTTCAATTTTTTTGAAGGGCACTTCATTTTTCCCGAAGGGTGTTTTACATATTTTTGAAGTGTACATTCCCTATGGAGAATGGTCCTTTTCAAAATCTTTGAAGCTATTCTTCTTTAACTAAACAATCCATTTTCAAAAGCCAAAAGGTATTTTACAAAAACTCAAAGGGTATTTTCCTTTCGGAAGGGCATTTTACAAAAACTCGAAGGGACAATTTTAATTTCAGAAGGTTCATTTACAAGAACTCCAAAGGTCTATTTCTAGAAAGCCAAAGGGCACTTTTCTCAACAAAAGGGCAAAGGGACCATTTACAATTTTTTTGAAGGGTCATTTGCAAGAAACCCAAAGGGACATTTCCAAGAACCGAATGGACATTACAAAGTGCCAGAGGATCATTTACAAATTATCAAAGGATCATTTATTTTAGTCAAAGGGAAAAAGGATAAGTTTCAAGTGCTAAATGGGAAAGCCCAAAGCAATTCTTTCAAAAAAATTATCTGTAGAAGATTGTTTGGGAAACTTATCTAAGGAAAATATCTCGAAGGAATTCATGACGGGTTTTTAGACGTAAACTTTAGGGTCATGGGCTAGCCATTAGAATTTAAAATCTTGGTAAGAACCTAAGAGAAAATGTGGAGGTGAAAAATGGAATAATCCCAAGCATTTGGTGTAGAAAAAGCAAGCAAAAACTAGGCAGGTTGATGGTTCGAGTCATTATTGACAACTGACTAAATCAAAGAGCTCCTATGAAATTGATGAACACAAGTGTTAGGAGGATGGTTGGGAGTTAAAAAGAGCATTCTCTAACTTTCATGATGAGTCTCATATTCATTGATCCATGCTATGTATCAGTTTACCCATTTTTAGTTTCAAATACTCATGGATGATCTATGACGGAAGCAATTACTTGTGCAAATTTTAAAGGTTTTATGCCACTTTTTGCCATTCTTATGACTAGTTCAAACAAGTAGACCTCTTGACATGGCATAGATCACCCCACCTCTCTTCCACATGTAATTTTAACTGATTCTCTCATATGGACACATGTCCAAGTGACCCTTGAACTCCCTTTGCTTGACCTCTCTCTCAAAGGCTATATATATGCATTCTTTTGGCTTATTGAAGGAGCCTCTGCTAGTTATTGGGAAAAATCTAGCCTGATTTATAATTGAAAGACTCTTGAAGAAATAATATAATTTATTTTTCCACTCACATGTTATACTACTGAGTATTGGTTCAAATCTTATTGTTCTTGTTTAGTGAGAGGTCATCTTTCCTAACATGTCATCTTCGGTTTCCTACCAAATGTGCTGAAAGAGTGTTGTTTCAGGTCCTTATTAGTATTCTTTTCTTAGTGTATAGATGTTTTAGAAGTGGTCTATGACTGTATTCCTTGTTGGAATTATCTGTTGCTCTCCTAAAATTTTGAATGCCTTCTTGAATCTTAACATGTGAAATACTGATGTGACAATGCACAAGGAGTTGTGTGTTTTGAGTGAGAGAAAATTTTTTAGTATTTAAGTAGCATATTTTCAGTCAAATAGGAGGAGATAAACATTGGTACATCACCTTTTTGGTTTCTTAGTTTTTTTATTAACCCTTTTCATACAAAAATTGTTAAGTTAATGAGAGATCTCTAAACGTGCATCAAAGGGAGTTAGCCCCTTATCTAGAGATTCATCTCAATGAAATTATCACCCACAACAAGAGAGATGTTTCCATTATGCCACTTGGATGAGGAGATATAACATCTATTCAAGGGTGTGAATCTAAGTGACAACAATTTTTGGCATGCCTAGAGGGACTATTTGTTAATTCTTTGCACATAATAATATAACACCAAAGGATATTACAATAGCCTTCTAAGTGAATCTAAGTGACTCTTGTTGTTAATTCTTTGCACCTAATAATATAACACCAAAGGATATTACAACAGCGTTTTATGGAGGCTAACTAGTTCAATTCCTTAGATTGTGATCCCTCCTTTGATTAAAGTCATCCTATTTCCTTTGAAAACCAACACATCCATCCTCAAGCAACTCCTCCTATGCATGTGCAAATTCTTCCTAGTCTCCCTCAACCTCCTCAATCCCCTTAAAATGATTTCAAGATTCCAAATTGGAGAAATGTCTATCATGAACCAGCTCAAGACCTTAAGAAAGTGAATGAATTTTTTGCCTATCATCAAGAAGAGAATTTTTTTTTTCAAAGAATATGAAATTGAAGAGGAGCTTTATCCTATACAAACCCCTCCTAACTTTCCTTAATAATATATTTCCAATCCTAAGATCATGATCTAGAGTGAAATAGTGAAATCATGGGGCAAGAAAGAAGAGAAGAGTATTGATCAACAGTGTGAAATGTAAAATGAATTTAGTCCTTATCAAGTCCCTCCCCCTTCCTTAAGAAGCTTCTTATACTCCATGACAACCTTCATGTACTTCCCATCTCCATGATGATTCCTATGAACTCCAACAAAGAATATTCCAATAAAATATAGCTAAATAAATTTAGGAATTAGAGGCAAAGATGAGGCTACTTAGTCAAGGTGAGATGGAAGGTTTAGACCTAAATGAAGATCTTATGCCTAAACATACCCCATCTACCTTTCATAAATAGAGTCCTTAAGTTAATTTTGATTTTGATGAAGTGTTGGTAAAGTGAAAAGAAGAGAATCAAGTGATTTTTTCCCAATTTTTTCCCCCTCTTTCTCATGATCTTTCAAAAAAAACCCTTACATTCCATTCCCCATCTGATTTTGAGAGTCCTTGTGTTGAATTTCATTGCTCGGTTGATGAAGAATGTTTTCCTTGTGTTGAGGAACCTTTCTTGAGAAAGGAAAGTGAAGAAGAATATGCTCAATTCATGATCAATCAAGGAGACATCATGAGTGTAGATGAGGAGGAAATCACCATAGGTACCCCCCTTGGTGAATAAAAAGACAATTCACAAGCTTTTGCCTCTATACTTAATGAGGAGGAAATGATCATTAATTCTTTTCTTACTTTGTAAGATATTATGGGTGGACTATGAGAGGTTATTGATCAGACTTTGGATGACTTGTTTGAAGTCATTGGAGCAAGCTATACTCCTCTTCAAGGAAACTATCAGCTGGTTTAATATGGGGAAGGTAGCATAGGTACATAAGAAAGTATAAAAAGGAAAAGTATTCTTTCAAATCTTCCTATTCAAGAGGCTTATGCTTGTGATGATGACATGTTTGAAGTCATGAAAATGGGATATCATCTTATTAGTGAGTTGGAAGAAACACATCAGATCTTAAGAAATGGAACAAGTTCTTATTGGCCTCAATTTTATAAAGAACATGGAACCAATCCTCTTGGAGATATGCCTACTAAATAAATGCAATTTGAGCATGAGATGAAGAGTGGGAAGAAGCATGGAGTATGTGAACATGTTCAAGAGGAATATGTATTCATTGGATATCTATTCAAATTTGATCTACTTGAGATCAAATCAGGTGAGGTGACAAGTAAGTGGTATGATTCACCAAACTCCTCCTTTATAAAACCACTTGTTTGGCACCATGAGATTTCTTGTCATGGAAGAGAACTAAGGAGTTTACCCTTTGATCTAAGAGGGGGAAGAGTATATTTGGTTAGCTATTCATAATTATTTTTCTTTATATTATGTCCTATTTTCCCTAAGTGCTTATGCACATGTGTGTGTCCTGTGTGTTTATTTTCTTAGTTCTGTGTGTCCTTGTTTTCCTTTGTGTGGTTGCGGTAGTGGCTAGTTATCTTGTGTTGATAAAATTTGAGTCAATGGCCAATGCTTCCTTTTTTGAGTGTCCTTAGATGACTCCATGCCCAATGGACTAATAAGGCTACTGGTTTAGTTAGTATAACAGGCATACTACCCCTACGAGTCACCAATTTGTTGACCTAATTTTGACCTATAGGTCAAAATTGGGAAACCCTATATGAAAACTTGGCCTTTAGATCTTTTATGGGTTAATATCATGTTATAGTATGATCTCAGGTCTCTTTGATGTATTATGAATGCTATTATCTTTGGACAGTTTGTTGTCTAGGTCCTTTTATTTGCTTTGAGTTATTCTAAGAAGTCTGAGTAGGGTTTAAAGATAATTTTCAAGGCACCAGATCTTGCACACGCAAAAATTATAGAAGAATCCTAAATTTACATCTTTTGGCTATGTTTAATATGTAGAATTCCTTTAGATGATGTGTTACATACAAAACCCATGACAAAAGTACAAGTGTTAATTCTTTTGGGAGATTCATTTCAAGATTTTTGTTTAAAGTGTCAGGAATTGTTTCAGAGATTTTGTCTAAAACAATTTTCCCAAAAGGGTCTTCTATAGGAAATGGTCCACTTCATCCTTTTTGAAGGATACTTTTTTTAGAAAATGTCCCAAGTAATCTTCTTGAAGGCCACTTTCAAGTTGAAAGGTCATCTTCAATTTTTTTGAAGGGCACTTCATTTTTCTCGAAGGGCATTTTATAGATTTTCGAAGGGTACTTTCCCTTCAAAGAATGGTCCTTTTAAAAATCTCTGAAGGTATTCTTCTTGAACTAAATGGTCCATTTTCAAAATTTGAAAGGTACTTTACAAAAACTCGAAGGGTATTTTCTTTTCGAAAGGGCATTTTACAAACACTTGAAGGGACAATTTTCCTTTTGGAAGGTTAATTTGAAAGAACTCCAAACGTATACTTCTAGAAATCTAAAGGGTACTTTTCTCAGGAAAAGGGCAAAGGGACCATTTACAATTTTTCCAAAGGGTCATTTGCAAGAAACCCAAAGGGAAATTTCCAAGAATCGAATGGACATTACAAAGTGTTGGAAGGTCATTTACAAATTATCAAAGGATCATATATTTCATTTTAAGGGAAAAGGAGAAGTTAAAAGGGCCAAATTGGAAAGCCTATAGGAATTATTTTAGATAAATTATCCGTAAAAGATTATTCGATAAAATTGTTTGAGGAAAATATCCTGAAGGAATTCATGATGGGTCCACGGACATAAAATTTAGGGTCATGGGCTAGCCTTTAGAATTTAAAATCTTGAAAATAAATTGAGGTCAAATGTGGAGGTGAAAAATGGCAAAATCCCAAGCATCTAGTGTAGACAAAACAAGCAAAAAATAGGCAAGTTGATGGTTTGAGTCATTGCTAGTAGCCGACCAAATCAAAGAGCTCCTATGAAATCAAAGAACACAAGTGTCAGGAATATGGCTAGAAGTTAGAAAGAACATTATCTAGCTATCATGATGAGTCTCATATCCATTGAACTATGCTATGTGTTAGTTTCCCCATTTTCATTTTCAAATGCTCATGGGCGGTCTATGATGGAGGCAATTACCCAAGCAAATTTTGGAGGTTTTGCACCACTTTTCACCATTCTTATGACTGGTTTCAAATAAGTAGACATATTAACATGGCATAACTCACCTCACCTCTCTTCCACAAGAAAATGTAATTTATTCTCTCATATGGACACATGTCCAAGTGACCCTTGAACTCCCTTTGCTTGACCTCTCTCTCAAAGGCTATATATATATATATATATATATGCATTCTTTTGGATTGTTGAAGGAGCCTCTACTAGTTATTGGGAAAACTCTAGCCATATTTGTACTTGAAATACTATTGAAAAAATAATACAAGTAATTTTGTGACTCGCATACTATACTATTGAGTATTGGTTCAAATCCTATTGGTCTTTTTTAGTAAGAGGTCATCTTTCCTAACATGTCATCTTTGGTTACCTACCAAATGTGCAGAAAGAGTGTTCTTGCAAGTCCTTGTTAGCATTTTTTTCTTACTATATAGATGTTTTAGAAGTCAACTATGAATGCATTCCTTCTTGAAATCATATGTTTCTCTCCTAAAATTTTGAATGCCTTCTTGAATCTAACATGTGAAATGTTGATGTGACAATGCACAAGGAGTTGTGAGTTTTGTGTGAGAGAAACTTTGTTATTCTTTAAGTAGCATATTTTCAATAAAATAGAAGGAGATAAACATTGGTACATCACCTTTTTGGTTTCTTAATTATTTTCATTAACACTTTTCATACACAAATTGTTAAGTTAGAGAGATATATTTAAAGGTGCATCAAGGGGAGCTAGCCCCTTAACTAGAGACTCATCTCAACAAAATTGTTACCCACATCAAGAGAGATGTTTCCATTGTGCCACTTGGATGAGGAGATTTGAGCATCTCCTCAAGGGTGCGAATCCAAGGGACAACAAGTACCTCACATTATCATAATTCTTCTCAAACTCACACCAAAACTAATAGTGGTACACAAGCCACTAATACCAACACAAATAACAATTCTAATGCTTCTATTGTTAATTGAACACATAATATTTTATTTCAAACACTCAATAAAATGAATACATTTCAATCACATTACACAAATCAAATGATGAGAATGCAAAACCACCTTCTTAATATTCAATCTCATTTGCAACCAATGGTTTGGGGCACACAAAACTAGAATGTTCCCCCTCCTCTTCGATAATCTCAAGGAAATATCATTCATCAACCTCCTTTAGTCAATAAAAACATCAATCATTTATAAAATGAACCTCTCACTACTCAAATTGCCAACATTGTTATAGAAGGTATAACACCTACAATTTCTTGTAATAGATCAACTGATCCCACCCTTCACCTCAAAACATTTGGAAATATTTACAAGGATTGGGTCAAATTAAAAACCTTTACCACTACCAAACTCCTATCCAAAACCTTCATGGGTGATGCTTTGGATTGGTACAATCAACTTAGAGCTCATTCCATTTCTAGTTTGGAGGACTTAGTAAATGCTTTAGTGCAAGAATTCCAAACTAATGATCTTCTTGAAAACACTTTGGCCCATTTCATTAATTGCAAACAACATGAGAATGAAACTGCCCAAGCCTTTGTTATGAGATGGAAGAGTTTGTCAAACAAATGTGAACATAACATGGAAGATGACAATGTTTTTCATCTCTTTAAAAATGCTCTCTTTCTTAAATTATAATATCAGGTCTATGCTTTCTCTCCACATACCTTGGAGGAGGCTATTGACCAACATAAATGTCAATATTTACTAATGCATCAATTTGAGCCACCCTAACCTTCTACGGGTCCTCATCTCTCACTCAAAAATAAAAACCATAATATCACTAATGATAGAGTTACCAATTATTATGACACCATTCACAATCTTCAATCTATCATTCCTAATCCTTCTTCAGAACCAGCTCCTAAACAATGTACTAATCCTCATTTTTCTTCACCTAATAACATCGATGTTCACAAACCTCTATCCTTACATAAATTTCTTAAACGTCTACCTAGGCCTCTTCCACGAGAGCTTGACCCTAGTCATCCTTTGAAATCTTGGTATGATCCTAACAAGTTTTGTTGGTTCATGCTAGTTTGGGTCATTATCATGAGACCTGTAGACAACTTCAAAATTTAGTTATGGATTTTTTCTTGGCCCTAATTTTGATCATGATTCCATTATCCATAAGTGTCAACAATCCTATGAGATTGCTTTCAAGGACTATAAATCACATTATAAAACTCAAGACTTGAATCAAGCCAATGCTCATTTGGATATTTACAAATATCCTTTACCTAATCATCAACCTATTCGAGATAACCAAGACAAGCCCACCCCTTCCATTAATAATGTTGAAAGTTTTGTTGAACCAACTTTTGAAGAGAATGTGGTTAGCATGACTAATATGTGAATGGTGGTGGATTTCATTAATTCCCAACCTATCTACACTCCTTCATCTAAGGATTATTTTCTAGCTCATTTAAATGAGTTGGGGAAAGATGACCTTATTACTTTTGATGATCCAATTTATGATTCTTCCTTGGATAACACACCCCATACTATTTCTACCACTCTTCAATCATCTTCCAATACTAATAATAACCAAGATTATACTAACACTTCTTCTAATTCTCAAAATCAACCTGAACCAACCACTTCTTCATCTCCACATGATTTACAACCTTGTTCTAAAAATCCTTATTCTCATTCTTATCAACAAAAATTTCAATGTAATTTGGCTCCTCCTTTTGAGGACCTCCTTAACCATTATGCACCTATATCTAACAAACTTCTTATGGGTTATGATGAATGGGATCCCATTGCATAACTCTCTAATCTCCCATCCCAAATTCCATTTCTTGAGCTTATGAAGACTTTCCCATGTCATATAAACTACCTCATGCAGCTATTATTCAAGGTGAATGTCCCTCATCTTCCCCTAGCAAGATGAGAGGTAGCTTTATCTAGTTATAAAGATAGTATTTTACAATAATGTGAATACATGTCTATCAACTTTGATGAAACTTTAGACACTTCTGTTTCTTTAAAATTTCCCACAAATTCTATGATTCTTGATGAGATTCTGCTTCATGTAGATGATCTTCACTTTTTATAAGCATCCAAATAGGTAATATCTATGTCAATCATGCATTAATTAATGAGGGTTCTGACATATGTGTCACTTCTCTTGATTTCATTAAGACTCTTGGATATTCCAAATGCAATCTTAAATCTACATGCAACACATGCCAAGGATATGATAGACAGAAAATGCCTCCTCTAGGTTGTGTGTGGCTTCCCATTACCATCCCACCTCTCACCATCTGTGTGAAGGTGATGATCTTTAACTTCCCTCTTTCTTATAAAATTTTTAATAGACAACACTTTTCAGGAGGAAAATAAGAGGCATTCTCCAAACTATTAATTTAATCCAGTATTAAAAATAATTTAAAAGCTAAAATACTTTTAACCAGAAAGAAGAAAAGGAAGCAACAACTATTCAATACCTACAATCTGTGAATGTAATTTTGTATTGTTGTATTGCTACTGGGTGAAATTTGTATATGTTTCAATGTAGGTAATTCTCCAATACCCGCTACATTCTAAAATTTCTCACAACTCTCAATTATAATGGTCTCTAAGAATCTCAATCCCACAACACTTAACTCCAGCATCTCACATCCGATAATTGTAAGCTCTTCAACACCCACAAGACTTAGTAGCTCTCCCAAAATTTGGAGAGTCAATTATACAAAACTTTTTCACATTATCATTCCCTAATAGTGTTTTCAAATTTTTTCAATGAATCACCTCAAGCTTATTGAGCTTCCTACATCCATCGATTGTAATCCTTTCAAGGAAACATTGACATTCAAAAGTTGTTAATTCCTCCAGCTGAGGATAATGTTGAAGACTAAATATTTCAAGCTTTGGAAATTTTGAAACTTTTACTATTCTCAAATTATTAAAACCATCCAACAAAAGACCACTTAGCTTCAAATAAACACTAACTGAAACACTCTTCACATAGCTTAGGTGGAAAAAACATGGCAACTCTTTAAGCTATGGACATTTATGAATCTTCAATTCCTCTAGCTAAGGATAATGTCAAATGCTGAATATTTCAAGCTTTGTAACTTCAAACACTTATACTATTCTCAAATTATTACAACCATCCAATAGAATAACATTCAGCTTCAAACAGTTAACAATTGAAACACTCTCTAGGTAGCTCAAATGAAAAAGACATGGCAACTCCTCAAGTTGTTGACATCCATGAATCTTCAAATTTATAATAGTTGTAAGATCACATATTCTTGATACAAATTTCAAGTTTTCACAATAAATCAAGTGAAAACTACTATGTTTTTACCATATTTAAATATAGCACAATTAGGTTTTCCATATAAACAAGGTGGTGAGGTTCAGATAATGATATCCGCTAGCTAAGATTTTGGTTACATTAGGGGACCGTCCCTTATTATTCAAAGCCAATATTACTCTCAATTTGAAAAACAGATAGCATATAAGAAGTGAACTCTTTTCTATTATTAGAGGCATATTCAAAACTTAACTTATAACACCCTATAAACAAAATTATAAATTTAAATTATAAATATAAAACCATCAATTGATTTACAATTAGAAGTATAAGTATATTATTATTATTGATATGGATAGAAAGTTAGTTAAATTTGAAATTAAATAGACATAAGTATATATAATTGAAATTATATATATATATATATATATATATATATATATATATATATATAAAGTTGAGTAATTAAAATAAGATGAATTGTAATAAATGAAAGATAGAATGAATCAATAAATTGGTAAAAAGGTTTAAAAATGATCACACCTTGGTTTTTCTATAGATTTGAGTTTGTATTCTTAAAATATTAACTATACTTAATGTATTCCAAAAAATTTATACTTCCACAATGATTTGAGACAAATGTGTACCTATACAAGCTTATCATATTAAGCCAAGCACAAAAAACCCTAGCCACTTCAGTCATGTTCCTATGTGATCAAGTGTCTTTATAGGATTTCATAATTTGATTTTTGTAATGTCTATGTGTTGTGTCTTCTTGTTTTTTATTTTATATTCACTTCTTATATGTGTGGGGGACAATGTGTTGGATGGATGAATGTTCATTTTGACTTAGCTTGCACACTCCAAAATGAAACACAAGTAATGGAGTCAAGAAACTGCTAAAGTAGTGTTAGAAATTATGCATCATGAATTCTCGTAATTAGACCTATAAATTTTTATGTGGTGTGTGAATGGAATAGCTATAGTAACATTTTTATCTCCTCTTTCCTATAAGTTACTATTACAACTACTATAGTCTAATTACCCTCCTTTCGTACAAGGAAATTTGTCAAAAGACTAAGATAGTTAAGTGTTGCAAGTGTGTAACATTTGAATGCCTGAAACTTTAACCACTTTTTTTATTATGGATATACTTCAAGCATCGATGTAAAAAATATGGGATTTCATGTCTTATGTATCCCTTGGATGCCCTGATAATGTGTCAAACGCATTAGCATTGGGAAAAACTAAAAACCAAGTAGTGATAGTTATAGGCCTTACCATAAGTAGTGACACAATGACCCAAAGAAGGTTTTTATATTTTCCACTAAATCCATTTATTATGTCCATTGTACTAATAAATTCTCTATGTATATACTCAAGACTAGTAAGTAATGTCATAGTGCATATGTTTTCACTTGATAGGTTGTCTGCTTGTGAGTCAACAAAATCAAGTATAAATAAAGGCACATTGGTAGAATAATGGTCTAGGTTTTATTGGCATTATCCTTATGCACATTGGGGATCAAAAAAATCTGAGAGCCCTACACCTATGCCTATAATATGTTTATGTGTGTGTGCACTTCTTCAATCTTACATTCTAATACATGTTTTATACCTCTTTTATCGAAACCCTAATTATGTTTGATTAACCATAATATGCCCTCAAAAAAGGGTAGTATAATTTATTGGATAACCCCAACCACTCCTCATTTAATGGATAATCATTTTCTACATTATAATACACTAAAAAGGGCTCAAACCACCTGTAACTCTCCTACTTATGGGTGTGTGTACAAAATCATAGAAAATCTAGAACATAGTTTTGTCTTTTGATCTTTGATACTTGGCACCATGAAAATTTGACCATATGTATCCTAATATTTGAAGATTTGAGATATGTATATGAATTTTAAATAATCTTTCAAAAAATTTATAGGTATTTCAAGTGATATCCTTAGAGGTGATTTATACATATAGATGACCCTTCATTAATTTCCCACCATGACTAACCCATGAAACATGTGTACGCTGGCCTAATGGAGACTTCCAATTTTGAAAAATAGTCATTGAGGACCCATAGACACTACCAATAGAGGGAGACCCTTATGATAACCAATATTTTATGGATATCCTAGAATTGAAAAATAAGGATCTAAGATATGGACAATGTTTAGTTATGATTCTGAAGATGATCCTGTATAGACCAAGTTGATCTTGAATAAATATGTTTGATAGATATAGGTGGATAAGATAGTATTATGGTTAGACTGATAGAGGGAATGTGTGTGCAAGATCAGATATATGTGTATTTTCCAGCTATGTCAAATTATGTCAAAGATTATATGTTTCTAAAGTGTCAAAGACCAAATTTAGGTGTCTACAATATGGCATTGTAAACTATAATTCTATTATCACAAATGACATTATTATTGATAATGGTTCTAGACAAAACCCTATTTACATGTCATTCTTGTCCCATCTAAGTTGTATTAAATATAATTTACTTCAAAAAATAAGGACAACACTATAAATGTGTCTTGCATTATCACATTGATGGGTATTTAGGCCTTATACACTTTTTACATATTTGTATATTATGATTATCATACTTGATACATACATGACTCATATAATGCTCAACAAGGGGAAAACCTATATTTTAAAATAATAAAAACCTTATAAGTATATAAAATTGTAAACATATTATTTTAATACATGATTAACCTCTGCCTATATTATAGGATTGCATATGCATGTTTTATGCACATGCTTCTCATGGTATTTTATTTGAGTGAGTTATTTGTAGGTGTATAAGAGCTACATGATCATGGACCATCCAAATTATTCTCAACCTTTATTTGCCTACACCCTATGGGGCATTTTCAATAGTGACATACTTGGCCTTAGGAGCACTACCATACAACTAATTATCATGATGATATTTTTCATTTCTATAACATTATAATTCTATGAAAACTTTTTATTTTTTTCTCTCTTAAGGAGAGAATAGTATTTGTTTTTGATCCATTATGATAATTTGATAATATCATTGAAATGGTGAAGTAATCCCTAGTAAATTTATCCGAGTCTACCTGATTCCCCTTTTTTTATTCTGATGGGGTGGGAATCAAGTGAAGAATTGATCAATTTATTGGTCTAGGAGTGATGGTGATATAACTCACGATGTACTTATTGACAAGGAAGTACTCTAACCAATTCAACTACAATCCCAACTAGTTATGATTGACCTAATAATCCGTACCAATTAGTTCTAAGTAGATAAAATATCTAACCTTTTGTCTTTCAAATTTAATGAAAGTATATATTCATTTTGATTCTTTCTATATTTGGGATTAAAATATCTAGATCCAAAGTGACCTAGGGTATATCACTCTAAATGAAGATCTAGATGTGTTTTGTGTGAATGGAAGGTATAATGAATAAGATGAGAATAGAAAAAGTAATAGAACTAGGATAGTAAAAATATTTATTTTCTCTATACATGACATATTATTGAGAAAGATGTATGAAACTATAATTTTTTACTATTTGCTTAACTAAAATTATAGATATCTATAAATATATTACATGCCATGAAGGCTAAGAAGTTGTTATGGAAGTTGAAACTTATACCCTTCCATATGTGATTCTTCATTGATCAGAAATTTGGTTTTGAAAACGGTTTCAATTTAGAGTTTCAGTGGTGGCACACTGTAGAGCTCATTGAGAGCTTTTTGACACTTTTCACGGTTTGTAAAACGGACACCGTATGTAAAAGTTATGGCCATTTGAAGATTCTCAAAAAATGTCACTTGCGACATTTGGCACGTGATTCGAGGATGTTTCGACATTTGGACCTATCGGAGGTCGACACATGGCACTGTTGAAATGCCAAGTGGGCCAATGTAAGTCAATGTTGAAATGCCAAGTGGGCCAATGTAATTTTTGACTTACATTGGCCCACTTGGCATTTCAACAGTGCCATGTGTCGACCTCCAATAGGTCCAAATGTCGAAACGTCCTCGAATCACGTGCCAAATGTCGCAAGTGACATTTTTCGAGAATCTTCAAATGGCCATAACTTTTGCATATGGTGTCCGTTTTACAAACCGCGAAAAGTGTCAAAAAGCTCTCAAGGATCTCTACAGTGTGCCACCACTGAAACTATGAATTGAAACCTTTTTCAGAACCAAATTTCTGATCACACCTCCCTAATGGAAGGCTTTTGGTCTCCAAAAGTCCAATATCCCCTAAAATCTTATAACTAGTCTACTGCATCCATGAAAATAGAAACCAATCATAGCAAGAGGTATAAATAATTGAATTAAAATGATTCACAATCAAACTATAAAAATGCCTAATGCAAAGGCATGAGTAAGTGAATCTACAACTGCCAAAGTGATTACAACATACCAAAACTGTCTGCCCAAATGTCACATCCTGTAAAGCGGTGAATTTCCAAAAATTGAAACAACTTCTAATGTAACTGCAAGACAAGTTTATAATGCTGAAAACATACAATAAATGTTGTGGACATGTTGCAATACAATGCCCTAGCATGGGACTTATATGCTAAGCAAATGCAAACAACCTAAAGTGTATGCTACCTAACATCTAAACATGCCCATAGGGTCTTAACAATGCATCTATACATTCTTATGCCCAAATAGATACATTCAAAATAGTAGTCAAGTAAATGTTGCAAGGAATTAACTCAACCTACAACATGCATTCTGATATTATCTCCAACTAATCAAATGAGTTTAAGTATTCTAGACAACTCACACAGCATAAATAGGAGATTCAAAAACTTAGAGTTATCAAAAAAAAGTGAGAATTGAAAAACTTCATATGGTAAACCTATCTTGAAGTGTTCCCACCAACTCTAATCTACATCTTATCAAATCTTGTTCATTCCCTTAGGTGAATTCTTAACCATGCTTTGCAAAAAGAATGTAGTGATAATCCACTTAACCATTTCTTTCTTCCTAGTGAAATTGATTTCCTTAGTGGATTCCTTATCAATTGCATATTGTTGACTTAACCTCTTAAATGTATTTTCACTTGTAGGTTTTACCTTATCCTAGGTTGTATTGTCAACTTCATTATGGATTGAATTAGCTTCATTAACCTTAGTGAGAGGTTTGTAAATCATATTAGTTCTAACATTACTTGAATGTGAAGATGCATGAAGCTTAAAACATATATCAATCCTATGTCCACTCACTTTACAATGAGTACAAACATCCTTCTTAGGTGAGGGTCCCCTTTTGCCAATTCCCAATTTAACATGAAAATGGTCTTTCAAACATGCAATCTACTTCAATAAAGCATTTTGTTTCTAACAAGTCTTAGCACTATGGTTATTCATCCCACAAAAAGTGCATGGAAATGATTGCATTATCTTCTGTCCATTATATCCAAACTTCTTAAAAGTATAAATTGGATCAAAATATTTAGTGTAAGAATCAGGAGGTGGAATCTCAATACCTCTTTTACCTTTACACGTTTGAACTAGTGGCCTAGAACCTTCACTATTGGAAGCTCATCTTCCTTTAGCCGTGGATGAAACTTCTCCATCATCCACCTGCACACTAGTATAACCCAAACTTGCATGAAGAGGTCTATGCTCAACTTGAATTGGGTTAGTTATACCTTGGCTATCTCTACCAAGTTCTCCTCCATTATAACCCATTTTAAACAACAATTTAGATCCTATGCCCTTAGTATATATTTCAAAATCACCAAAAAACAATATTACTAGAATCTGAATCTAAAATGGTAAAAGAAGATGAAGATTCCTATGGTGAAAAACTTACACTGCACTCAGTCATAGTTTCTACATCTGAAGTTGAAGGCTTTACCTTTTCACACTCACCACATTGCAATCTAATCAAGAGCTCATCTTTGGATTCGAGCTCCAATTTTAACTTTGCCACTTTCAATTCAAGTGCAAATTTCTAGCACCTTAAGATTGAATTTTCATCTGTAATGACCTCAATATGTGACAACTTGTCCATGGTTTCCTGCAAATAACTGATTTCACACTGCACACTACAATATAATCAATCTGCAAACCAATAATCCAACTATTCTGGAAGCAATTGTCAATACACAACTAGAAGCAATATGTGCATTCTAACCGCTCTGATACCAACTTGATTCGTAAACTACACAGAATCAACTCAAAGTGAAGTTTTAAATACGAATATTGAATTTCTCAAAACTTAACAAATTCTCAAAAAACTCAAAAGAACTTGCATCTCAATGTTTTGACATAAAACATTCTTAGTTATTAAACCGGTTTTTGGTTTTTTTTACATCAAATGTTGTAAATTGTTGAAATTTAATCTTTGCATGATTTCATAATTAAAAAATCAGAAAAAAACTAAATTAAAACATGTAAGCAAATGACAAATTACCATCTGACATTGATAACAGAGTTCGGCTCAACAAATGATGCCTACATCTCCAGGCTCTCCAAAGGAGTGGACTGTTTCCATTAAGGGCATTTCAACAACCTGGAAACAATAAGCAACTTTCCTGCAAATTGATCTCTCAATACAAAAATTCACCTTCACTGTGACTGATAATCAAGCCTGGCACCTTCAAATTTTGTGAGTCTTCACACCTGCAAAGTTGCTTCAAAAGTCCTAAAAATCTCCTCTATGGGCTTAATAATACTCTTCCAATAAACAACTTTCCTACAAGTTGATCTCTCAATACAAAAATTCACCTTCACCATGACTGATAATCGAGCTCAGCACCTTCAAATTTCGTGAGTCTTCACACCTCCAAAGTCGCTTCAAAAGTCATAAAAATCTCCTCTATGGGCTTAATAATACTCTTCCAATATGTAAATTGGATAAAAAGAGTATTAAGACTGAGTATTATGGATGGAAAATGGATAAAAATCTATTATATAAGCTTTCCCAAAGCTTTTACAAAGTCTTGACCTCTTAAAATAAAAAACACGGTCCAGAACTTGATAAATTCAAGTAAAAATTAGTGCCTTATATAACACTTCAAGACCCGTGGCTGAAGTGGTCAATACCTATCCCTTTTAGGCACCAGGTCTCAAGTTCAAAACCTCCTCCACCTTTCTAGGTGCTCAAGCTCTCCTTTCGAGGCACTTTGACTCCTTCTTGGGTGCCAAGTTTGAATATTTCCTTGGGTGGCGTGGAGGTTCCTCTTTTGGCACTTTTCAAAGGTTTGAAAATATCAAATGACATGTGAATAAAACACCTAAGCCAATTTTTTTGCACCTAATTTTTTTGCCACGTGAAAATATTGAAGGTGCCAAGCTTGATTATTAGTCACGGTGAAGGTAAATTTTTGTATTGAGAGATCAACTTGCAGGAAAATTGTTTATTATTTCTAGGTTGTTGAAATGCCCTTAATGGAAATGATCCACTCCTTTGGAGAACCTGGAGATGTAGGCATCATTTGTTGAGTCGAACTCTGTTATCAATGTCAGATGGTAATTTGTCATTTGCTTGCATGTTTTAATTCAATTTTTTTTCTCATTTTTTAATTATGAAATCATGCAAAGATTAAATTTCGACAATTTATGACATTTGATGTAAAAAAACAAAAAATTGGTTCAATAACCGAGAATGTTTTATGTCAAAACATTGAGATGCAAGTTCTTTTGAGTTTTTTGAGAATTTGTTAAGTTTTGAGAAATTTAGTATTCGTATTTAAAACTTCACTCTGAGTTGATTCAGTGTAGTTTACGGATCATTCATCTTCTAACGGTTACAACTCTAACCTCCAGATGTGTAGTGTGCTAAAAAATGTTCTATCATGTATTAAATTTGGAAATTTCAAAGGGTTATGCATAGATTTGGATTTTACACATAGTTTTGGATTGTGTTCATTATGCAATCGGTTGATGTCACACAAAGGTGGAGTGTGTGGTGAGTGTTGCACAAAATTATGTGTTATGTGGAGTGGCGATAATAGAGGTCAAGACTAAATATTTGCATCACCCTATGAAGGGGGTGATACCCTTAAACCTTTCACTAGCTAATCCTTTAAAGCTCATGTGTTTCATGCCTTTTATGTGGGATGCATGTTGTTATCTTTGGCTCTTTGCAACATAGATATAGGCACTGCACATAATGTGCATGATGCATGAATTCGCTTGGTAGTGAAATTTTGAGAGAGTATGCATGACATATTACAAGGATTTATGGATAGTGCACATGATGTAAAATGTGTTTTATCAAAAATGTAGAGGAGCACAGTGCCCTTTGACCACTTTGGCTAGCTGCATCCTACACCAAATAGTTTCTGAAATTCAAAACATTATTTTGGCTTTCCTGCACATTTCATAAGGTTGACTAAGGAAAATTTCAAAAATTTCACCTATAAATATACATTAGGAGTCACTCATTTTAACCACTTTATATTCACTTGGTTCAAGTATATGTATGTATTCACATTGAGAAAATATGTCATATTATCTCCAAATTCAAGATCTTTCACAAAGAGTAACTGTAAGCCAAGACAAGAGCCTTCTAAATCAAGTCAATAGTTATCATTGTCAAGTATCCAAGACATTTTTTAGTTACATAAATATAGTCAAAGGAACAAAATTGCACAATCACTTTAGGTTGGATAACTATGTGGGATTTATTTCTCACCTTATATTACTATATACGTAAACAATGGTCATCATCAATGGGGTGATAGAGGTTAACTTTTCCCATTACAATCCCCTCTTTTTTGAAGGTTTTCAAGACAACAAAATACCCTTAGTGTTTCAAAAGACAAGATAAACAACACAACAATTTCTATGCAATATATTCTAAAGTGTGATATCTCAAATAACTCAGTAGATGTAGGTGAAAAAGGTACAGTGATCAATTTTTTGTCACAATCAAAAAGGACAAGTCCATAGTAAACATATTCAAGTTCATTTCATAATTTTCCACTTACAATGGTAACATCCAAAAATATTATTTGATTATGCATTTGATCTATCATTTCCAAAATTATTATTCTATATATTTTCCTATCATTTAGTCAACATAGTCATCTAGGATAAGTCACAGTCTATAAACCAGAATGCATCACATTGTTATCCACTTATATTGGACCTATCCCAAATGATCAGGGACACATGTCTTGAGCTAGATACATTCTGATGGTGATTTTAAGTAGCTTGATTATTTGACATTGAAATTTATGTATAGTAATGATAGAAAACAAAATTTCATGTTTGCATATAAATAAAAGGCACATAGGAATGGTGAATAAGATTCATGTAATTGGATGTAATTCATGTGATTTATAATGTGTCAATAATTAGCATTTTCAAGGACCTATGACCAAATTTATATGTCTATAAAAGGTTGTATATGAAATTGTATAGAGTTGTGAAAGTGACCAAAGCACTCAAGGTTGATGTGAAGGTCTCCGTGACTTCATGTAAATCACTTAATTTCCATTTATCATAGAAATTTATTTACATTGATATCATATCTTTTTAGTACTTAAGTCTTACACATTACATGGGCATCTGCATTATGGTTGTTACATGCTTTACACTTACTATTGTGTGTGTGTCTTGATTGCATGTGCATGTGTACACTTATATGTATGGCCTTATCCATATAGGATATTTTTTTCATCATGTCTTGTTAGTCACATCTATTTCATGTTATCGCACCAAGATCTGTTTGTTCACTAACATGTGTGATCTTGGTTACGATTGACTATGACTATACTATGATTGGTGCCATGATTTCCATCATTCTCATATCTTATGTTATATTTTTTTGGTACTTACATTTCCATGGTGCCTACCATGTATTTATGGGGGAATGTTACTTGTGTGTTTTCTCATTGTTATATTTTAAAAAAAAATTAAATAGCACACATAATAAATTGTTCACTTAATTATTCAATAAATGTTACATATATGTAAGAAGAGGAACTCCTAAGAACAAGGAATCATATTCTATCTCCTATTACAGCTCCACTATGTTAATTGGGTTTCTCTAACAACCTATGTGATAGTATAAATAACTAAATATATTTAAAATACAAAAATTTAATCTGATGTACTAACTATAGAATATCCAACATTTCCCCTTAGTACAAACAGAGGGCAAGTAACCATGCTCTAGAATTTTGGTGTGCCATTATGGAGGTTAAACATGGATTTGACACATAATGATTATGGGAATACATCTAGGTCATGAATTTGGATCCATCAATCAATCCATGAGAATATCAACCACACCAATTAAAAGTAGTAGGATGATCCTCCTACAACCATTATCAAGAACTCATTTACTATAGTACTACGATATTGACCTCCACTTTATCATCACAATAGGAGAAAATATTGACGCTAATTATAGTACTTTATTTTTTCACACCATACATGAAATAAAGTGATAAAAATTTGAGGATTGGGTCCTCATTGTCTTCATTTGTAACTATTACATATAATTTTTGTCACTCGATCCCAAACAACATAAATTATGACCATTACCACTAGAAATCACCCTTGATGTTAATTGATTTGACATAATTTAATTACCATTACAAAACATTTTATATAAATGTTGGTTTATACCTCTAATGCATCCATTTAAAAATATTGATTGATAACATTACAATAAAATTTCTTATAAAATAAAATAAACTCATAACTTTAAACACAGTCTATGATGACTTATAAAGACATTAAACAAATAATAAAATACAAAATAATAACTAACTTATACTAAAAATGATACATAAAACTATCTAAAAAATTAACTAAAAGACAACTAAACTCTATAAAATAAGTAAAAAAAAACTCTTAATAAATTAGCAAACCAAAATATAGACTTTTTATGCTATTGACAACACACTATAATATGCACAATTGAAAAAACAAACTAATTATTGACATATTCAACATCATGATGCCATTTCTCATGTGCACAAAAATTATGTGTGGCACAAAAGATCTTCACCAAATAATATATAAGCACCAAAATAACTTAAATTTCTAATATTTTCCTAATGTCACACTTTGACCCAAAAAAACCCATAGTTTTAGATGATAAGACTGGAACATGGATGGCGCACGAGTAAATGATTGTAGAAATTTATATAATCTAGGAGTGTGATGCTTGAATCTTTAACTCATTGGGACAGTCTACAAATTTGTTAGAGGCATAATGAGGAAAATAAAGGTCTAGATTACATACAATGATGTAATAACTAGACACATTATCATTAATCAAAGTAAACATCAGTGTACTAAAAAATATTCAACATGCAATGCTTACATATCATTTCCCTTATCACTCAAAACAACTATATAATGATGGTGTTGCCCATTTTATTTTTATAAACCCATTACACTCAGAGATAAATAGCGCTATGATACTAAATTTTGAAAATTTGAGAGTACAAAGCTTGGGGCAACCTTCCTAGGGATGGCTCTCATTATAGTTGGCCTCGTCACTATTCCTAGGTTTTTGTTTTTTACAACAGCATCACTCTCTACTTTTGGTTTATCAAGGTGGCTAGATATCTTCCCTTGTAGATCATCATTTTCATTGGATATCTTCACCTTAGCCACCTCTACATAGTCAAGGGTGGGGCTCTCCACCTTCATTTGCTAGGCACTAGAGGAATTTTTAATCTGGTAGCTCCCAAGATGGCTATCTCTAGCAATTTGATAAGAAAAATTGTGGTTTAATTTATCAATTTTGCACCTGGCTGCTACTGAAGAGAAATATAATGTTGAACATGATGATACTGATACTAGATAGGACCCTATGGATGATAAAATAGACCTTTTTGAATATAGATAGGGTCCTCATGATAATGCCTAGTCTTCAACTAGTTTATTTTCTACTATTGCTTAATTTTCCCTTTTTTGATGTATTAAAACTTTCTCTAGGCTTGGGCTAGTTTGTTCCTTGGTGTTGTGACCTTGGGACTTTTTGACTTCTAAGTTTGGCCTAGTGTAACATTGTTGGCATGTCCTCTATCACCTTTTTTTTAATAATCTTGTATATGTTTTATTTATAATAAATTTATAAGCTCTATTTCATCAAAAATATAAGAATACACATAATACTATGTGCACTTAATTATTAAATAAACATTATATATATGAAAAAAGGGTCTCCTAAGAATGAGGAGTCATATTCTATCTCTTATAACAACTCAACAATTTTAAGTGGGTTGTTCCAACAACCTACCTCAATATAGATAAATATATTTAAAATACACACATTTAATATGATGCACTAACTATATAATATCTAACATGAGAATACTCCATGAAATTTGGGACATACTAGTTGTTCCCAACTTACTTATCCTTAAGAATAATTTTACCCTTTTGAATTATACTTTATTGTTTTAATTTATTTTGGATTTAGGTATTTAAACAAGTTGCAAATTTTTAATATTCATATTGTATAAGATATAACACAAAACAAATATATTTAAATGTTAAAAGATGAATTATTAAATTTATTATTTATAGAAATGACCAAGAGGATAGGGTAGTTAGTTTTTTTTAGGTATTATTATAGTCTTTGTCAATGTGTAGTCATCCAAAATGCCTTGAAATGTATAAGTGATTGCTTGGTTCAAGAATTTGACTATCAAAATCTACCTAAGTAGATTTGATAATGCTCCTAATCTTGTGGTAATTGAATATGTCCAGTTTATGTTGTATTTGTCTTTTATGTTATTGTTGATCTTTTCCAATATGAAATGTTGCACCTACCTATTATGATGTTTCCTATACAATTTTAGAGGATTGATTATGTATACAAATTCATATTCATCTTCCTTCACCTTAAAATCCTATTTCTACTTTTGACGCTTGCTTTGTAAATAATAATAGGTTGCACAAAATAAGAAAAAAGGCTAAGAAGAGTAAAATGAATATAAATAGAAAGCTTGTATATAAAAACTATTGATCTATTGTAGGTGGGTTCATTCCTTCCTAGAAACAACGAGGAAAGAAGATGTTCAAAAAATAGACAAGCACTGCCATGTACAAACAATGCAAAAAAAAGTGGAAGGAAATGCATGGGAAGATAAGAATAGTGGAAATAGTGAAAGTTTTTTAAAATAGACAAACAATGACCAGTTAAAATGTAGATTTATCTAAATCAATGAAATAGACCATGACTTTAAAACTATCGACCATATCTAAAAAGGCAAAATTTCATAGTTGTTACCCATTTTAAAGTATAAATCAATGGTCAACAATATTCTTAAAACTATCTGCCAATAATTTTAATATTAAAACTGTTGGCCAATAATTTTTTAAGTGTCGGTGTTGGTATTGACCTAAAAAATAATTGTTATGTATCCATAAAACAATTAGGACAGTCTCGCTGATTGACTACTCTAGCCGGATGATTAAATTTGACACTCCATATTACCTGTCATGAAATTCTTTTGATGAGGGTTGTTTACTCAAGATCGCCATTCAAATATTTGTGTAATGTTTATATAATTTATAATATAATAAATAAATATTATATATTATATATATTAATTATAATTTTTTGTAATTTTTTATAGTGTTTAAAATTTTATTTTGTATTTTATATGGTTCTTAAAAAAGATTATGTTTTACAGATGATTATTAAATATAATTTTATTATAATATTTATTCATTCATAAAGTAAAAGAAACCAACAATTAATATTTAATTTATGTAATAAAAATTTGATTATATATTTCTATGTTTCTATAATGATTTTTTTTATAAACTACCTTTTTAGAAAGAAACCATCAATTAATATTTAAGTGATGTTCTTGTGTGATCAAGTGTGTCTTTGTAGGGTTTCATAATCAGAATTTTTTAATGTCTATGTGTTGTGATTTTATATTCACTTCTTAGATGTGTAGGGTACAATGTTGTATGGATGAATCTTCATTTTGACTTAGCTTGCACACTCCAAAACAAAACATAAGTAATGGAGTCAGGGAACTACTAAAAATATGTTAGAAATTATGCATCATGCATGCTCATAATTAGACCTATACATTTTTATGTGGTGTGTGAATGGAATAGCTCTAGTAAGGGTTTCAATCTCCTCTTCCCTATAAGTGACTAATGTAACTACTATAGTCTAATTACCCTCCTTTCGCACAAGGAGATTTGTCAAAAGACTAAGATAGTTAAGTGTTGCAAGTGTGTAACATTTGAATGCCTAAAACTATAACCATTTTTTTACTATGGATATACTTCCAGCATCAATGTAAAAAATATGGGATTTCATGTCTTATGTATCCCCTGAATGTCCTAATAATGTGTCACACACTACACTATTGGGAAAAAACAAGAACCAAGTAGTGATAGTTGCAGGCCTTATCATAAGTAGTGACATAATGACCCCAAGAAAGTTTTTAAATTTTCCACTAAATCCATTTATTAGGTGCATTGTACTAATGAAGTCTATATGTGTGTACCCAAGACTAGTAAGTAATGTCATAATGCATAGGTTTTCACTTCATTGGTTGTCCACCATAACACTATGTATGGGATGTGAGTCAACAAAATAAAGTATAAATAAAGGCACATTGGTAAAATAACACTATAAGTTTTACTGGCATTGTCCCTATGCATAGTGGTGATCAACAAATTCTGAGAGCCCTACACCTATGCCTATAATATGTTTATGTGTGTGTGCACTTCTTTAATCCTGCATTTTAATACATCTTATGTACCTCTATCATCCAAACACTATTTATGTTTGACTGACCACAATATGCCCTAAAAAAGGGTTAGTGTTATGTATTGGACAACCCCAACTACTCCTCATTGAATGGCTAAGAATTTCCTACATTCTAATACATTAAAAAGGGCTCAACCCATGTGTAGCTCTCCTACTTAGCGGTGTGTGTACAAAATCATAAAAAATCTAGAACATAGTCTCATCTTTTATTCTTTGATACTTGGCACCATGGAAATTTGACCCTATGTATTAAAATCTTTGAAGATTTGAGATGTGTATATGAATTTTGAATAATTTTTCAAGAAAGTTCTAGGTATTTCAAGTGATTCTCAAGTGAATAATATCCTTTGAGGTGATTTGTATATAGATGACCCTTCATTAATTTCCCACCATGACTGACCCATGAAACATGTCTAGGCTGACCTAATGGAGACTTCTAATTTTAAAAAATATTCATTGAGGGCCCCTAGACACTACCAACAGAGGGAGGCCCTTATGATAATCAGTATTGTATGGATATCTTAGAATTGAAAAATAAGGATCTAAAATATGGAGAATGTATGTCTAGGATTCTGAAGATGATCTTATATAGACCAAGTTGATCTTGAATAAATGTTTGATAGATATATGTGGCTAAGACAATATATGGGTAGAAGGGAAAGTGTGTGCAAGATCAGATATATGTTTATTTTCTAACTATGTCAAATTATGACAAAGATTATATGTTTCTAAAGTGCCAAAGACCAAAATTAGGTGTCGACAATATGGCATTATAAACTATAATTCTATTATCAAAAATGACATTATGATTGATAATGGTTCTAGAGAAAACCCTATTTAAATTACATTCTTGTCCCATCTAGTTTGTATTAAATATAATTTACTTCAAAACATAAGGATATTGCATGGTTATGATGGTAATCAACACACACCCTTAGGTGGTATTACTCTTCCACTTAGAATTGGTCCTCAAACACATCGAGTTTGGTTCTTTGTTATACCTGATATGAGATCCTATAATTTATTTTTTAGACACCCTTGACTTATTAATATGAGATTGATACTTCAAAATTACATAATTACATTAAAAAATTTGCATAATAATGAAGTACACACTATACATGGCTAACCATATGAGAGACACCTCAAAGATCACATGAACAAAGAACTGGCAAACCATAAAAGACATATATTATTTAATCTAAAGTGATCCCAACATCTTCTACATCATCATTACCATGATATGAGGCACCTATTACATTTTATTTATGTAGATCATTGTCCATTTCATGATCTCCCATACCTTTAGCTCTTTTAGTTTTACATTTGAGATACATGGAACCTAGCCATTCATGTCACAAGATTTTTGAAACCAAGATTATTTATAGTATCATGATGCAATCATAAATATTCCACAACAGATCCATAATCATATGATACACATATCCATTTTATGGATGATGACAATTATCACACATCTCTCAAAAGTTATTTTCCTAATACATTGAGTGATACATCTGACTCCTATAACACAGATCATGTTAGTATAGACCAAATTATCAGATAGCCTTTCTAAGATGCATCATGTGCTTATTCTATACCTCATTATTTTACCATAAACTTATTATTATACATGTATTGCTTATTCGTTGTGTCATGTATTTCAGGTGCTCTTCTTCTTAGAGATTGATCACACCTTTGGCACCTTCATGCTTTCCTTCTATTTTCATTTATATCCTTCTAGCACTTGATTTTTTTTATTGTTGTGTTGTACTAGACTTGACTATTTGATTATTGATTATATCTTAAGCACTTGCATATGTCTTCCGATAATGATAACATATAAATTAGGACCTTCTGTCACAACATGCACTGATTTCACATGGAAGATGTAGGTTGCCTAGATTCCTACCATGGTAAATTTTAGTGGTGAATATTCATTAATTCATGAATATTTATTTTTTTAGATTTTGGTTTTGGTGATTTTTTAGGGTCGGTAGATGGGACTGGATCGTAAAAAATTTAGGGATATAAATTATTTTGGGGGTTGGCTTGCCAACCCTTTAAAATAATATATAATATTACACTTCAATTAGCCACACATATATAAGACAACGACCCCTTGATATCAAATAGGCCAACAAGTAGAATTAGAACCAGAGGACCAAAAAATTGAATGACAGTGCCGAATATAGGAATCTAATGACAATGCTAAATGATAATATCTTTAGACTTTCGATAGTGTTGAATGAAAATTCCAAATGATAGCACTGAATAACAATACTATACAACAGTTCTAAATGGGAGTATCAAACAAAAAAGCTAAAAAGTATAAATTTTATGTCACCGAATGACATAACTGATCTATAGCATCTACTATTTGATCAAATGGCTAAATTGAATGGATTTAAATCTTACTTGTAACAAATAAGAAATAAAAAAAACTTCAAAAAACCTAAATATTCTTGCATATTTAGATTCCTCTTGAATAGCTATGTAATTTTAAAAAAATCATTGCAGTTTGAGTCCATATGCAAAAGTTACGGCCTCTAAAAGTTGGCAGTTGATTGCATCATTTGGTTATGCCATTCAGACTTGGATTGTGATGAATTTTTTTTAAATTGCATAGCTCTTCAAGAGGATCCAAATATGCAATAATATTTAGGTTTTGGATTTTTTTTTTTTTTTTTTTTTTTTGTTACAGGTAAGATTTATATTCGCCATCTCCCATAGAGGATTTACCATAGCAACGAATTAATTTTTCCTACATTCATTAAAATTTTCAAAAATATATATATTATTCTAAAATTTTATCAAGAAAAACAAAAAATGAATAGTATAAAAATGAAAAATATCAAGTCATTTTCCATTGGGGACATCATACTCAACACATGTGCCTACTTGATCATATGTACAGATAAATTTACCTATGTGGTTATCATACCCATAGTTGTCCTAATTTTGATTGACTCTCTCTCTCTATATATGTGTGTGTGTGTGTGTGTGTGTGTGTGTGTGTGTGTGTGTGTGGGAGAATTACATGCCCCTAGATGCATGTAAATACCCAAGTAAGATATGTCAATGAAGGTAGAAAGTGTGAAACTAATCAAATGTAAGCTTTTAAGACACAAGGGTGTGATATACTTCATATATAAGATGTGTCAATAAATCTTTTGGAAAAATAGATGTGAGTGTCATGCCCCCATGGATATATATATATATATATATATATATATATATATATATATATATATATATATATATATATATATATATATATATATCCATGGGGGCATGACACTCACATCTATTTTTCCAAAAGATTTATTGACACATCTTATATATGAAGTATATCACACCCTTGTGTCTTAAAAGCTTACATTTGATTAGTTTCACACTTTCTACCTTCATTGACATATCTTACTTGGGTATTTACATGCATCTAGGGGCATGTACTTCTCCCACACATACATATGCATCCCCATAAAAGGATCTCCACATTTGGTTCCATACTATATATGCCTATAATTATATTACATTGACATTGTATTAATATTTATAACAACACTACAAATGTGTCTTGTATTATCACATTGATGGGACTTTATGCCTTAATACACTTTTTGTGTGTTTTCATATTATGATTGTCATACTTGATAAATACATGACTCATACAATTCCTAACAAGGGGCAAACCTATATTTTAAAATTAAAAAAAACTTATAAAATATATAAAATTCCAAACATATTATTTCAATACATGATTAACATTTGCCTATACTAGAGGATTTCATATGCTTGTTTTATACACATTCTTCTCATGTTATTTTCTTTGAGTGAGTTGTTTATAGGTGTACAAGACCTACATGATCATGGACCATCCAAATTATTCTCGGCCTTTATTTACCTACACCCTAGTGGACATTTTCAATAGTGACATACCTAGCCTTGGGACCATTACCATACAGCTAATTATCATGATGATATTTTTCATTTCTATTACATTATAATTCTATGAAACCTTTTCATTTTTTCTCTCTTAAGGAGAGAATAAGATTTATTGTGGATCCATTATGATATTTTGATAATATCATTGAAATGGTGAAGGAATCCCTAGTAAATCTATCCTAGTCTACTTGATTCCCCTTTTTTTATTCTAATGGGGTTGGAATCAAGTGAAGAATTGATCAATTTATTGGTCTAGGAGTGATGGGGCTCAAACTCACAACTTCATTATTGATAGATCAATACTCTAACCAATTTAACTAGAACCCCAACTAGTTATGATTGACCTAATAATCAATACTAATTAGTTCCAAGTCGATAAAAGATCTGACCTTTCTCTTTCAAATTTAATGAAAGTATATATTCATTTTGATTCTTTCTATATTAGAGATTCAAATATCTGGATCCCAAGTGACCTAGGGGAAAACAATCTAAATGAATATCTAGATTTGTTGTGTGTGTATGGAAGGTATAATGAATGAGATGAGAATAAAAAAGTAATAAAATTAGGACAATAAAAATATAATTTTTCTCTATAGATGACATGCTATTGAGAAAGGTGTATGACACTCTAATTTTTTACTATCTACCTAACTAAAATTATAGACATCTATAAATAGATTGAATATCATGAAGGCTAAGAAGTCGTTATGGAAGTTGAAACTTTTACCCATCCATATATGATTCTTCATCTTCTGATGGTTACATCTTTGACCTCCAGATGCATAGTGCGCTAAAAAATGTTCTATAATTTATTATTTTTGTATATTTCCAAGGGTTATGCATGGATTTGGGTTTTACACATAGGTTTATATTATGTTCATTATGCAATTGGTTGATGTCAAACAAAGGTGGAGTGTGTGGCAAGTGTTGAACAAAACTATGTGTTATGTGGAGTGTCAGTGATGGAGGTCAAGACTAAATATTTGCATCAACCTATGAATGTTTTGATACCCCTCAAACTTTCACTATATAATCATTTGAAGCTCACGTGTTTCATGCCTTTTGGGTGGGGTGCAAGTGGTTATCTCTGGCTCTTTGTAACATGGATCTAGGTACTACATAGAATGTGCACGATGCATGAAGTTTCTTGGTAGTGAAAATTTGAGAGAGTATGTATGACATATTATTCAATGGATTTATGGATGGTGCACATGATGTAAAATGTGTTTTATCAAAAATGGAGAGGAGTATAGTGCCCTTTATCCATTTAGGTTAGTTGCATCCTACACTAAATAGTTTTTGAAATTCAAAATATTATTTTGGGTCTCCTGCTCATTTCAAAAGTTTAACTAAGGAAAATTTCAAAAATTTAACATCTAAATATACATTAGGACTCATTAATTTTACCCACTTTATATTCACTTGGTTCAATTATACATATTTATGCACATTGAGAAAATATGCCATATTCTCTCCAAATTCAAGATCTTTCATAAGGAGTAATTGTAAGCCAAGACAAGAGCCTTCTAAATCAAGTCAATAGTTATCATATCCAAGTATCCAAGACATTTTTTCATTCCATAAATATATTCAAAGTATCACAATGCACAACCACTATACATTGGATAACTATGTGGGATTGATTTCATACCTTGTATTATTATATATGTAAATAATGGTCAATCATCAAAGGGGTGATAGAGGTTAAATTTGCCCATTACAATTCCCTATTTTTTGAAGGTTTTTGAGTCAACAAAATTCCCTTAGTGTTTTGAAAGATAAGATAAAAAACATAGCAATTTTTGTGTAATAAATTCTAAAGTGTGATATCTCAGATAACTAAGTAGATGTAGGTGCAAAAGGTGTAGTGATCAATAATTTTGCCATAGTCAACAAAGACAAGTCCATAGTCAACAGATTCAAGTGCATTCCACTATTATCCACTTATAGTGGTTACGTCTTGAAATATTCTTTGATTATACATTTAATCTATCATTTCTAGAATTATTATTCTATATATTTTCCTATCAATCAATCAACATAGTCATCTTGGATGAGTCTATAGTCTATGAACTAGAATGCACTACATTGTTATCCACTTATAGTGGACCTATCCAAAATGATCAGGGACATATGTCTTGAGCTAGAGATAGTATGATGATGATTTTAAGTAGCTTGAGTATTTGACATTAAAATTTATGTGTAATAATGACATAAAACAAGTCAAGCTCACATATAAATAAAAGTCATAGAAGAATGGTGAATAAGATTCATGTAATTAGATTTAATTCATGTGGTTTATAATGTGTCAATAATTAGCATTTTCAAGGACCTATAACCAATTTTATGTGGCTATAAAAGGTTGTGCATGGAATTGTACAGAGTTGTGAAAGTGACCAAGGAACTCAAGGTTGATGTGTAGGTCTACATAGCTTCACGTAGTTCACTTACTTTCCATTGATCATAAAAAGTTGTTTACAGTGATAGCATATCTTATTATTACTTAAGTCTTACACATTACATAGGCATCTACATTATGATTGTTACATGTTTTACACTTACTATTGTGTGTGTCTTGATTGTGTGTTCATGTGTAAACTTGTATGTGTGGCTTTATCCAAAGAGGATATTTTCATTGTCATGTTTTGTTAGTCACATATATTGCACGTTGTCTCACCAACATCTATGTGGTCACTAACGTGTGTGATCTTGGTTACAATTAACTATGACTATACTATGATTAGTGCCATGATTGCCATCATTCTCATATCTTATGTTATATTTTCTTGGTAACTACATTTCCATGGTGCCTACCATGCATTTATAGGGGCATGTTACTTGTGTGTGTTCTCATTTTTATAGTTTTTTTAAAAAATTTAAAGAGTACACAGAATAAAGTATTCACTTAATTATTCAATAAATGTTACATATATATAAGAAGAGGAACTCCTAAGAACAAGGAATCATATTTTATCTCTGATAACAACTCCAATATGTTAATTGGGTTTATCCAACAACCTACATAATAAAAGAAATAAATAAATATTTAAAATACAAAAACTTAATTTGATGCAATAACTATAACATATCTAGCATTTCCCCTAGTATGGACATATGGCAAGTAACCACACTCAAGAATTGTGGCATGCCACTATGGAGGTTACACATGGTTTTGACACATGGAATGATTGTGGGAACATATCTACCATGAATAGGAACCCATCAACCAATCTATGAGAATATTAACCAAACCAATTGAAAGTAGTAGGATGACCATCCTATATCCCTTATTAAGAACTTGTTTGCTATAATACTATGATATTAACCCCCACTTTATCATCAAAATAGGGGAAAATATTGACACTAATTATAGTACTTTATTTTCACACACTATACACGAAATAAATTGAAAATAAAATTTGATGATTGGGTCCTCATTATCTTCGTTTATAGCTATTATGTTTGATTATTGTCGATTGATCCCAAAAAACATAGATGACAATAATTGCCACTAGAAATCACCCTCAATTTTAATTGATTTGATATAATTGATTGCCATTGCAAAATATTTTATATAGATGTTTTTTTTTATTATCCTTTTTTTTTAAAATTATTGATGACAATACAATGGAATTTATTGTAAAATAATATAAAATAATAAACCTTAAATAAAGTTTGAGGTGACTAATAAAAACATTAAACAAATAATAAGCTACCAAAAAAATTTAAAAAAAAAACGTATACACAACTATCTAACAAATTAACTAAAAGACAACCAAATCTCTTAATAAATTAAGAAGTAAAAATATAAACTTTTGTTATGATATTGATAACACACTATAATATGCACAATTAGAAAAATAAACTAAATAATAACACATATTCAACATCATGACTTCATTCCTCATGTGCATGGAAAGGATTTATGGAACAAAAGATTTAGATCTTCAATGAATAATTATATGAGCACCAGAATAATATGCATGAGCTTGGTAATGGAGATGTTAAGAAGGACAAATCCATAGTCAATCGATTCAAGTGAATTCCATATTGTCCACTTACAGTGGTTACATCCAAAAATATTATTTGACTATGCATTTGATCTATCATTTACATAATTATTATTAAATATATTTTCCTATCAGTTAGTCAACATAGTCATCTAGGATGAATCTACAGTCTATGAACCAAAATACACTATGTTGTTATCCACGTATAGTGGACCTATCCATAACTATTAAGGACACATGTCTCGAGATGGAGATAATTTGATGGTGATTTTAAGTAGCTTTAGTATTTGACATTGAAACTTATGTGTAGCAATGACAAAAAATAAAAGGTCAAGCTCGCATATAAATAAAATGCATAGAGGAATGGTGAATAATATTCATGTAATTGGATGTAATTCATGTGGTTTAGAATGTGTAAATAATTAGTGTTGTCAAAGACCTATGACCAAATTTATGTGTGTACAAAAGGTTGTGTATGGAATTTCACAGAGTTGTGAAAGTGACCAAGGCACTCAAGGTTGATGTGCAGCTCTACATGGATTCACACATGTCACTTACTTTCCATTTATCATAGAAATTTATTTACATTGATAACATATCTTATTAGTACTTAAGTCTTACACATTGCATGTGAATATACATTATGATTGTTACATGATTTACCCTTACTATTGTTTGTGTCTTGATTATATGTGCATGCATATACTTGTATGTGTGTCCTTATCCATAAAGGATATTTTTGTCATCATGTCTTCTTAGTCACATCTATTTCATGTTGTCTCACCAACATCTATATGGTCACTAACTTGTGTGATCCTGGTTATGATTGACTATGACTATAATATGATTGTTACCATGATTGCCATCATTCTCATATCTTAAGTTATATTTTCTTGGTACCTACATTGTCATGGTACGTTCCATGCATTTATGGGGGAATGACACTTGTGTTTTTTCTCATTGTTATATATTTTTAAAAAATTTAAAGAGCACACACAATAAATTGTTCACTTAATTATTCAATAAATGTTACATATATATAAGAAGAGGAAATCCTAAGAACAAGGAATCATATTATATCTCCTATAAAAACTATGTTAAGTGGGTTTCTCTAACAACCTATGTGATAATAGAAATAACTAAATATATTTAAAATATAAAAAATTAATCTGATGCACTAATTATAGAATATCCAACATTCCCCCCGTTAGTGCAAACATAAGCAAGTAACCACACTTGAGAATTATGGTGTGTTGTTATGGAGGTTACATATGGATTTGACACACATAATGATTATTGGAATACATCTAGGTCATGAATTGGGACCCATCAATCAAACCCTGAGAATATCAACCACACCAACCACACCGACCAGTCAAAAAGTAGATTTCATTGAAACAATGATTTTAAAACTGTCAGCCATTTCTTAAATCATGAAATTTCATCGGTGTTGCCCTGGGGACTATTCTAGCTGAGTGACAGTTCACCTAAGGTACTATTCACATGAGGGACTATTCTACCTCCAAAACAATAAATTTTATGATGGACTATTCTAGCCAAGTGATTAAATTTAACAGTTCACATTACCTGTCATGCAATTTTTTTTTATGAGGGTTATTTATTCAAAATTGTTATTTTATAATTTATAATATAATAAATAAATATTGGATATTATCTATATTTATTATAAATTTTTTTTCAAGTTTTTGATATTGTTTAAAATTTTATTTTGTATTTAATACGATTTTAAAAAAATAATTATATTTTATGGTTATAAAAATGTAAATACGATTATGAGATTATTATATTTAGTTTTATAATAATATCTGATCATTCATAAATATGATAAATGAAATTATCAATTAATATTTAGTTTATACAAGAAGTTTTAAGAAGGGAGGACAATTGTAAAGATGTTTTTTTACAAAGCAGGGGATAAAAGATTTGATTGTGTTTCTATGTTTGTGTGGTAGAGATTTTTATAAACCACTCTCTTTTTATTAATTTTTTCAACATATTTTAAATTATAATACTTGTATATATTATGTTAAATTTGTTGGGAGTATGTTATTATTAGACTTAAATTAGAAAACTAAGGGTGTCTTTGAACCCAATTTAAATTAGAATTCTTGTATATTCTAATATTTATTTGTAGTGGTTCAATATTAAGCCTAAATTAGTAAGTAAATGGCTCAATGGGTTGTAATCTACATCCACCCAATCAATCATTGTGTTTTTATTATTTTGTGTGAGCAGGGTATTGTTAGATCAAAATCATCAAACAAGGCCCCAATGAATTGTGAGTGAAGAAATGAAGGTCGATATAGAAATAGAAATTAACCAATTAGTCCTTGTTTTTAACTATTTAGTGTGAATAGGTTATTATTATAATATACAAACCAAAGTGCCAATTAGGTGCAAATGAAATAATGAAGGTTGATTTGAGGTTTTGTGCCCTTAATTAATCCTTGTTTGTTGGTTATTCAACTATAGTAGGTCGTTTTATGGGCCTAACTTGGTGTGAGTAGTGAGATTAAGTTTTTAAATACATTTTTGTCATTATTCAGTGAAGTTAGGTTGTTATTAGATCAAAATCATCAAAATAAGGTCCTAATTATGGTAATTAGAACAATGATTTTTGATTACGGGATGCACACAACTAATTAGCCATCATTGTCATTATTTGATGAAAGTGTGTCTTTACTAAAAAAATTGAGAAACAAAGGTGTGAAATTCTACAATAGAATCCCGCCATGACTTCATGCTCCTCAAGTGACCTCACACAAACTCATAGTGTAAAAATAAGAACATAATAATAATAAAACAAATAACTAGACAAGTAGTCCTTAATTATCAATTAACCAACATTGAATCAATAATGAACTACTTTTTTATTTATAATAATAATAGGATAGAGGTGGAATTATGAGTGATAGACAATTGAACTCTTAAAATAGAAAAGATTATTCTAGTCAAGATTAGTTCAACTAAAAACTACCCTTTATTTACAATATTTAGTTCCATTCAAAAACATTTTCTAATTCATATCTTCGGTTAAAAGTGTTTACCCTAAAAAAATCTAAAATATTTATTGATCATAATATAATTTTATTACTTTTATTTGTAATATTTAATTTTTTTAGAATATCTTTTATTATAATTATATTAGTTTCTATGATAATAAATTATTAGGATTTTTTTTTTAAATATTAACTATCACATTTAAATTTGGAGGTGATTTACTAAGATCTTGAAATGCCAAAACATCTCTACCATTTTCTTACTTTTAAACAAACTAAAACAATCTCTATAATTGATTAAAAATCAAAGTAATAAGATAATAATTAATCAAACATAAAAACTCATAATTAATAAATTAAAGACATGTCTACTTAATAAATAGGACCTTCGCTTGGATTAGTCGAGTCTTCTTTAGATATTCTTATTTCTCTTAATTAAATTTAATATTCAAAATATTAAAACTTAATGAATATTAATCTCTACATGTGTTCTGCTTTGTATCTCCTTCCAATACTTTTTGTCAAAGAATACATTTATTACATATCAATCTACCATTGTCTCTGATGGTGAATAATTTTTCCTTCGTTTGTTCACCCACCAAACTCGTTTTCAACAACTATGCAATGTTCCTTTGCATTTATACATTTTCTTACCATTTTTAGTGCCTCACCATAGAAACGACAAGGAAGAATTGCATATTTAGAAAATAGAGAAACAATGGAAAAAAAGGAAGATTCGATTCAAGTAAACGACGAGGAAGAAAAGACAAACACCGACCTCTCAAACTGTCAGCCATTTTTAAAGTAATACACAAACACTAACCTGACAAACCAAAATAATGTTAACAAAATTAGATTACCCTTCATCCTATAAAGTACAATAGTACAAATTGCTTGGATAGATGATACAATTAAAAAAAGAAAGAAAAGAGGCACCTATAATTAAGTTAATTACCACCATGCAAAAAAAATATAAGTTGATTAAGTTGTTTCCTATAATTACACTGATTACCACAATCCTAGAATGGGGGAGGAGATCCCTATCCCTCACCATCACCATTAATGTCAGAGTAATCACTCTGACCACCATGATGAGGATAAATCTAGCGAGGTGGTGACCGACATGGAGAATAGCTCCTTTGTCTAGTTCTAGATTGTTATTGCCTTGGACCACATCCTCATCTCTGAGGGGGTGAAGGATTTCATGGGGGATCAGGAGGTTCTCAGTTGATCACACACAGGGCTTTCCCCCAGTGATCGAACAAACACTAAATGTGGTGGGGCTCCAGATGGACCTTGCCTGTTTAGCTTTGAATTTGAAGAGTGACATTAGAGTGAACAATAATTTTGTAGAAACAAAAAAATTACATTCTAGATCTTCATGATTAAAGTAAGCATAGTTCTTAGCTTTTCAAATTTGAAACATAATGTTAGCTCAAAAGATTTTCCAAAAGATATTATATTTAGTAGGCAACATAGTTGAGTCCCCCAAGAGAGCCATCTTCCACATGAATAATTATGGGTGAAAGGGATAGAAAAGGGAATGGATCCAATGCCATGCAAACTGAGAGTGGGGACAAAACCAAAAGAGATGTTTAATTATTTTTGGTTGATGGCAGGATAGGTAGATAGTATTAGGTAGACCCATATGCTTGAGTCAATCACCCACTGGAAAACCTTGGTAGAAGGCACCATAAAAAATGAGATTTTTTGGGCTTAATAGAAGCAAACCATACTATGTTGAAATGCCTAGCCTAGATCCCTTCACAGGAATGAATATTCTACCTAATATTGAGCATATCAGTTAGAACATGCTGTGGGGCCAATAATTGATATCCCAACGAAGGAGTGTATTGAGTGAAAAAGGTGTTTGTTGGCCAATGCCAATCCCTCTACCAAGGAACAAGAAAATTAACACAAATTTTATGTAAATATTCATTTGGTATAGAACCTTGAATTTCTAAAATAATCTCTACATCTGAATTTATTAGGTGGTATTTATTTTGAAGTTACTGCCAAATGAGCCATTCTCTAATGTCTTTATAAAAGAGGTCACTAATAACCTTTACACCTTTTCTAAAAATGTGTAACCATTTAACCCAAGGGACTAGGGCGAAGGGAACATTGTGAAAGTTAAGACAAGGCTACCACCAAATAGATTGAGGGTTAAGGGAGAGGCCATTTCTAAACCCATCACCAACCTCGCTAAGGTGAGGCTTAAGCTTCTCCCAAGACTTCCATAGACTTTGAATAATAAAGGTCCCCTTGATTTTGATAGGCATTGGGGTAATAAGAAAAGAGTATAGCCTCAAGGCTTACCATGATTTCCAGCCATAAGTAAGGCTCTGAGAAGTACAATGATGAAGAAGAATCTTTCAGGCCTCATCCCTAGAAAGACCTTTGATTATCCATTTGGCCCCTAAAACTAGACTTTAGAGATTGATATTGAGAAGATCCAGTCCCCCTAATTCTTTGGGGTGCCAACAAATATTCCAAACAACTCTGTGGAAGCCCTTATGTCCTTTAAAATTGGCCAAAATAAAATCTTTTAAAAGTTTTTCTAATTTGTTGTAGATAGCATTTTAAGGGGCCCAACATAAGGAATAGTAAAAATGCATGGTGGCCAAAAATTTAAAGGAGATTTAAAAATTACCAACCAAAGAGAGAGGCTTAGTAATCCAAAATTTAATGTTTTTTCTACTCTCTACACCACATATGACCATAAGTTAGAGGGAGAGGCCCAAACGGCAAAAGGAATGCCCAAGAACATAAATTGCACCCCTGATAAAATCCACTACCATTGAAATTCTTGAATCCAAGGAGGTTTAAGGTCTAGAGACTGCTTGTAACATTGAGTATTCCTCCATTAAATGGAATATATTGAGGCCAAACAAAATATATGTGAACATTCCATGGCATTTTTAATGGATAGTTCCTCCTCTTGGAGAGTGAGAAAGGAGTCATCCCCAAAATGGCTGTCTATAATTTATCGATCAAATTGAGAGAGATAAATGCCTTTCACCAAAACCTAGTTAGAATAATTAGCTTGAAGATAGCTAAAAAATTCTACTGTAAGAATATATAGGGAAGGGACCAAAGGGTATCCTTGCCTTATAGAGCAATGCAACTCAAACCAAGAAGACTGGGTGCCATTAATGGTAATACAAGCCCTTGTATCCTAAAAAATCATATTAATAATTTGAACAAACTTTGGATCAAACCCCAACACATGAAGAATTAAAAAAATGAAGGGCCACTCAATTCAATCATAAGACTTTTCAAAGCCAATCTTAACAATGAGGGCCTATTGATTAAAAAAGCTAGCCCACTCCATACCTTCCCAGATAGTGATGACATTATCCAGGATGAATCTCTTTTGAATGAATCTTATTTGATCACTCTAAATAATAAGAGGGAGAATGTGTCTTACCCTAAGATCCAGAGCTTTGGCAATAATCTTATAGGAGAGATTGAGCAATGTAATAGGTCTCCAGTTTGTGATAATTTCAAGATTGCCAGCCTTGGGGATGAATTTATTATTACCTTGATTGATATGGGTTCCCAAGGAATTGGTTATAACTACTTTAGTGGAAACTCAGTGTAGGTTAGGGTAAATAGTGTCCCATAAAGGTTGATAAAAATCACAAGTGAAACCATTAATTCTTAGGGCTTTGTCCACATCCATTTATTTAATAGCCTCGTGAAGGTCGTTAAGGGATAAAGGCCCGTCATAAAATATTTATTGAGAATTGGAAACTTTACATGGCACTACTTGAAGACATTGGAGGGGAGTCACCTCCATTTTTGGAGAAGAGGCCACCATCAATAAAACACTCTGATAATGATGCACAAAGGCTTGTAAGATGTTCAAAATTTTGGTAAGTCTATCATTTCCTTCCTTGACAACTTTAATTCTATTAGTAGTTCTCTGAGAGTGTAGGAGAGCAAAGAAGTCCTTGGTTACTCTATCACCAATTTTGATTCAGTGCATACGAGCTCTTTGTTGAGCTCCTCTGGATTTATGTGTTTCCTAAATTTGGAATTTGTGCCTCCACTATGCCACTTGAGTTTGAGGTGAACATTAAAAGGTGCATATTCTAGCTCCTATGAGGCACAAATGAACTCATAGGTTGTAGTATTGAGCAAACACCTTCTGAATATAGTTGCTTGCTTAACATAGATCCAAAGAAATGTGGAAGTGTGACCCAATGCCTTAGACCACCAATGAATCCAAATAGTATCTATTTCTAGTCAAGGAACTAATTTTTAAACTCTAAAAATATGCCCTGCCATTATTTCATGTTTGAGGTGAGCAGTATTGAGATAGAATTACATGGATGTAGGTTTGAATTGAGGATAAGTCCATTCAAAAGCAAATCAAATGGGGTGATGATCTAAGAGAAAATTACTAGGAATGATAGAGACATCCCGAACCTTGATTAGAGCAAAATAAAAAAGATATTATTTAACAATAAAATATCTATTGAGATGCTAAAGCACCCTATCATCCCCTTGGTAGAAGTAAGACTAGGTGAATCTCAAGGAGTCTAAATCCTTCCTCCAGTGGTGATTAGAATCAAAAACCTTGAGTTTTTTGTGCATGTAGAACCATGCCTCCCACTCTCTTACAAACCATCACATCGAAAGGCACCCTGCATTATCCTTAGTCAACTCCATTATATTAAAGTCACCAAAAAGGATCCATGGGCATCAAGGATAGAGTTGACCAACCATTTCCCCATGACCACCCACTCCATAACATCATTGGAGGTGTATAAATTATCTAGCCTAATAATGCGGTTGTTGAAATATAAAAGGGCCCACACGACCTAATGGATGGGTTCTAAACCCCAAGAAATAATGCTCTAAGCCATCTCTAGAGCCAATAAAGTGATGGCCCCACCATGCCCAATGTCATGCCCAGTGGCTTGACAAATGGCCCCAAAGTAAATGATCCATGTTGGATGCTACATTAGGAAGCTAGAAATCCTAACTTCTTGCAAACAAAGAATTTTCATGTTATTGAAAAACTGGCAACTGTTCCTAACTGCATACTTACATAGTGGATCAGTAAGACCTATAAATTTTGAATAGTATAAAATCATTGGACAGGATCATGGTGCATGTCATTCTCTTACGAGAGACCTCCCAATGTGTCAAACTTATTACACATAAGGTTGTTAGGCATGTATTAATTTATTCTAAATGGTTTTCACTTGTGTGCCATATATTCATCCTCTTTAGGGGATGGAGATGCATTGCGAGAAAAATCATTAAATAGATTTTTTGGTCTAGAGTGACCAATATCTTGTCATATTTAGGGGCACTCACGAGAGCGTTGAGAATAGGAGACTGAAGGTGGTGTCTCTACTAATAAGACCATTACATGCAACATACACACAATAGGCATAGATACTTTGGTGGGTAAGGAAGCCTTGTTAGAGAGGTTGATGCAACATTGTTACTAGTAGATTAGAATGACAAATTTTGAGGCTTGTCTCCACTTTTGGAAGAATTATTATTTATTTATTTTATTGGTGATGGTAGTGTAATTGTTAGCATTACCATTCTAATATTTGGCATCAGATCCAACTTTCCCTGAGGAGTAGGGGGTGTGTGGGCCATCAAAGGTCATTCTTGGATCATGTGGTTTGAGGATTGGCACTAAAATCATGTGTTTGGTAAGTTGATATAAAAAACATGCTAATAAAAATGGTTAGACCCAGTTTGTATATTAATAGAATATTTTAAATCATGGAACAAATCAACTTCTACACAAGCCCTCTTCTGAGGATGAGCCATAGAAAATTTATTTAGCTCATGGTACATGAAGTGTCTTATGGGTTTTATGAGATGGTCAATAAAACCCTATAGGGGTAGTGATAAGTCAAGAAATTCAACCCAGATAGGGACTTTTAGTTTTGCATGCTCAGAGACTTGAAAGTCCTAAGTCCAGTGAGATAATATGACCAAAGTGTTATGGATGAACCAAGGTACATGGTTAATAATAGATTTGCATTGATCTAGGTAAGAAAAGTGAAAAAAATAGCCTTTTATAAGGTTTTGGACTCCCTCAAGTTTCACACCATGGCCTTGTTAGTGTTTGTGAACCCATTGCTTTAGAAGGCTCTTTGGGGGGCGCTCAATCAGTAAAATAAGCAATTAAAGTAAAATTTTCAAAGAAATGACAACCTTTGTCAAATTTGAGCACATCCAAAATAACATCAGGTAATGGAGAATAAAAGTCATCAATATTACCCCATATAAGACCTTTAGAATGAATTTCCTCACTTGTTTTGGGTTCATGGAGATTTGATTTAATTTGATTTAAAGTATAAATTAATAGAGCTTAAAAATGTCGTCCATTGATTTCATTCTTTAATCGAGTGACTAAATTTTAGAGTCCATCTTATATGTTATGCAATTTTTCTTATTATTGTTATTTGTTCAAGATTGCCCTTCAAATAAATGTTAATATAATTAATAATATAATAAATACTAAAGATAGAATATTTTTAATTTGATTAAATTTTTATTTTATATTTAATATAATTTTCTAGAAAATTATTATATTTTACAATTAAAAATGTAAATATAGTTAAATGATTATCAAATTTAATTTTGCAATAATATTTGTTCATTCATAAATATGATTAGGGAAACTATCATTTAACAATTAGTTTTTGTGATAATTTTTTTTAAAATTTTGAAAAATGTCTATATATTAATATAAAATAATATATGGTACAATTTTAATCATAAAAAAATGAGTGGAAACAGTCACACCCTACGAGTAAGTCCACATTGAGAATTACAAGAAATCTCTCAGAAAAAATCATAAAAAGTGGTCACAAAGTAACCACGTAAAAAAAGTTACATCACATCACATCTTAGCAAAGTAAAGAAATCAAAGTACAAATATCATTAAGAACACTTATGTAGCAGAAGCAAACATGGACGTCAGGGGAAGTGGAGGAGACGATAGACCTTAAGGATTATCACCCTATCCTCCCATCACTAGAGGATCTCCATCAGCAAGTAAGGGCTCCCAATCAGAGTTTTGATACTCAGCCAAGGTCTTAGTTTGATTTATTTCAAGGGAAATATCCAAAACCAAGTGTGGGAATTTTCCTTGTGGATTCAGACCCTAACCTTTGTTTGCACCATCTTGGGATGGGGGAGGAGATCCACAGCCCTCACCATCATAGCTAAAGTAGGAGGAACCATTATAACCACCATGATGAGGAGAAAGCTATCGAGGTGGTGACCAACATGGAGAATAACTCCTACATCCAGTTCTAGATTATTGTTGCCTTGGCCCACATCCTCATCTCTGAGGTGGTGAAGGATTTTGTGGGGGATCAAGAGGATATTGGTTGACCGCACATAGGTATTTCCCCCAATGATCAAATAAACACTAAATGTGGTGGGCCTCTAGATGGACCTTGTCTTTTTAGCCTTGAATCTAAAGAGTGACATTAGAATGAACAACAATTTTGTTGGAAATTAAAAAAATTGTGTTCTAGCTCTTCATGATTAAAGAAAGCATAGTTTTTAGCTTTTCAAATTTGAAACATAATGTTAGCTTGAAAGATTTTCCAAAAGATATTATATTTAGTAGGTAGCATAGCTGAGTCCCCCAAGAGATCCATCTTCCACATGAAGAATTATGGGTGAAAAGGATGGAAAAGGGAATGGATCCAATGCCACGTAGACTAAGAGTGGGGACAAAACCAAAAAAGATGTTTAATTATTTTTGGTTGATGGCAGGATAGGCAGATAGTGTTAGGTAGACCCATATACTTGAGTTGATCACTCACTAGCAAAACCTAGTAAAGAAGGAACCATAGAAAATGAGCTTTTTTGGGATTAATAGAAGTAGATCATACTGTATTGAAATGCCTATCCTATATCCCTTCACAAGAATGAAGATTCTACCTAATATTGAGCATATCAATTGGAACATGTTGTGGGGCCAATAATTGATATCCCAATGAAGGAGTATATTAAGCGAAAAAGGTGGTTGTTGGCTAATGCCAATCCCTCTACCAAGGAAAAAGAGAATTAACACTAACTTTATGTAAATATTCATCAAGTATAGAACCTTGAATTTCTACAATAACCTTTACATCTAAATTTATTAGGTGGTATTTATTTTGAAGTTGCTGCCAAGTGAGCCATTCTCTACTATCTTTACAAAATAGGTCACTAATAAACTTTACACCTTTTTTGAAAAGGTGTAACCATTTAACCCAAGGGACCAGGGCAAAGGGAACATTGTGAATGTTAAGACAAGGTGACCACCAAATAGACTGAGATTTAAGGGAGAGGCCATTTCTGAACCCATCACCAACCTAGCTAAGGTGAGGCTTAAGCTTTTCCCAATCCTTCCATAGACCTTGAATAATAAAGGTCCCCTTGATTTTGATAGGCATTGGGGTGATAATCAAAGAGTAAAGCCTCAGGCCTTGCCATGATTTCTAGCCACAAGGAAGGCTCTAAGAAATATAATGATGAAAAAGAATCATTCAGGCCTCATCCCTAGAAAGACCTTTGATTATCCATTTGGCCCCTAGAACTAGTCTTTAGAACTTGATATTGAGAAGATCTAGTCCCCCTGATTCTTTGGGGTGACAACAAATATTCCTAGCAACTCTGTAGAATCCCTTATATCCTTTATAATTGGCTAAAAGAAAATCTTTTAAAAGTTTTTCTAATTTGTTGTCGACAGTATTTGAAGGGGCCATAGTAAAAATGCATGGTGGCCAAAAATTTTAAGTAGATTTGAAACTTACCAGCCAAAGAGAGAGGCTTAATTATCCAAAAACAAATATTTTTTCTACTCTGTACACCACATATGACCATAAGTTAGAGGGAGAGGCCCAAAAGGCAAAAAGAATGCCCAGGAACTTGAACTACACCCCCGATAAAATCCACTACCATTGAAATTCGTCAATCCAAGGAGGTTTAGGGTATAAATACTACCTGTAACATTGAGTCTTCCTCCATTGAATGGAAGATATTGAGGCCACACAAATTATATGTGAACATTCCATGGCATTTTTAATGGATTGTTCTTCCTCTTGGAGAGTGAGACAGGAGTCATCCCCAAAATGGCTGTTTACAATTTGTCAATCAAACTGAGAGAGAGAAATACCTTTCACCAAACCCCAGTTAGAATAATTAGCTAGAAGATAGCTAAACCCTTCTACTATAAGAACATATAAGGAAGGGACTAAAGGCTAGCCTTGCCTTATGGATCAATGCAACTCAAACCAAGAAGACTAGGTGCCATTAATGGTAATACAAGCCCCTATATCCTAAAAAAGCATGTTAATAGTTTAAACAAACTTTGGACCAAACCCCAATGCCTGAAGCATTACCAAAATTAAGGGCAACTCAATACAATCATAAGCCTTTTCAAAGTCAATCTTAACAATGAGGGCCTTTTAATTAAAAAATCTAGCCCACTCCATACCTTCCCAGATAATGATGACATTATCCAGAATGAATCTATTTTGAATGAATCTTGTTTGTTCTCTCTGAACAATAATAGGGAGAATGTGTCTTACCCTAAGACCTAGAGCTTTGGAAATAATATTATAGGAGACATTGAGCAATGTAATAGGTCTCCAGTTTGTGATAATTTCAAGATTACCAACCTTTGGAATGAATTTATTATTACCTTAATTGATAAGGTTTCCCAAGGAATTGGTTACAACTACTTTATTGGAAACTTGATGCAGATCAGGATAAATAGTGTCCCATAAAGTTTGATAAAACTCACACGTTAAATAATAAATTCTAGGGGCTTTGTCCACATCCATTTGTTTAACAGCCTCATGAATGTTGTTAAGGGATAAAGGCCCATCATAAGCAATCCCTTGAGAATTGGAAACTTTATAGGGCACTACTTGAAGACATTGGAGGGGAGTCACCTCTCGTTTTGGAGAAGAGGCCTACAATGATAAAACACTATGATAATGATGCACAAAGGCTTGTAAGATGTTCAAAATTTTGGTAAGCCTAACATTTCCTTCCTTGATAAATTTAATTCTATTAGTAGTTCTCTGAGAGTGTAGGAGAGCAAATATTTCCTTGGTTACTCTATCACCAATTTTGATTTAGTGCATACAAGCTCTTGGTTGAGCTCCTTTGGATTTATGTGTTTCCTAAATTTGGAATTTGTGCCTCCACTATACCACTTGAGTTTGAGGTGAACATTAAAATGTGCATGTTCTAGCTCCTATGAGGCACGCATGAAATCATAGTTTGTAGTATTGAGCAAACACCTTTTGAATATAGTTGTTTGCTTTCCATAGATCCAAATAAATTTGGAAGTGTGACCCAGCACCTTAGACCACCATTGAATCCAAATACTTTCTCCTTCTAGTCAAGGAACTAATTTCTAAATTCTTACAATATGCCCTGGAATTATTTCATGTTTAAGGTGAGCTATATTGAGATAGAATTGCATGGATGCAGGATTGACTTGAGGAGAAGTCCATTTAGAATTAAATCAAATGGGGTGATGATCTAAGAGAAAAATTTTAGGAATGACAGAGACATCCCAACCCCATATTAGAGAAAAATAAAAAATATCTTATTCAATAATAAAATATCTATTGAGATGCTAAAGCACCCTATCATCCCCTTGGTAGAAGTAAGACTAGGTGAATCTCAAGGAGTCTGAGTCCTTCCTCCAGTGGTGATTAGGATTAAAAACCTCAATTTTGTTTTCTATGTAGAACCATGCCTCTCACTCTGCTATACACCATCACATCGAAAGGTGCCCTTCATCATCCTTAGTCGACTCCACTATATTAAAGTCACCAAAAAGGATCCATGGTAATCTAGGAAAAAGTTGACCGACCATTTCCACATGACCACCCACTCGATAACATCATTGGAGGTGTATAATTTAGCTAGCCCAATAATGCAGTTGTTGAAATAAAAAAGGGTCCAAACCACTTCATGGGTGGGGTCTAAACCCCAAGAAATAATGTTCTAAGCCAACTCTAGAACCAATAATTGATGGCCCCACCATTCCCAACATCATGCCCAGTGGCCTAAAAAATGGCCCCAAACCAAATGATCCATGTTACATGCTACAATAGGAAGCCATAAATCTTGACTTCTTACAAACAAAGAATTTTCATGTTATAAAAAAATTGGCAATTTTTCTTGACCACATACTTACATGGTGGATTAGTAAGGCCTATAACATTTGAAGAGTATAAAATCATTGGACATGATCAAGGTGCATGTCATTCTCTGTAGAGAGACCTCCCAATGTGTCTGACTTATTATACATAAGATTGGTGGGCATGTAATAGTTTATACTAAATGGTTGCCACTTGTGTGCCATATATTCCTCCTTTTTAGGGGATGGAGATGGGTAATAGTTTATTTTTGGTCTAGATTTACCAAGATCTTGTCTTCTTTAGGGGCACTCACCCTAGGAGAGGATTTTGACTAGGAGACTGAAGGTGGTGTCTCCACTAGTGAGGCCTCTACATCCAATGTACACATAATAGGTAAATATACTTTGGTGGGTATGGAAGCCTTGTTAGTAGAGGTTGATGCAATATTGTTACTAGTAGATTAGAATGATAAATTTTGTGGCTTGTCTCCACTTCTAGAATAATTATTATTAATTTTTTTATTGGTGATGGTAGTCCAATCATTGTCATTGTCATTCTAAGCTTTGGCATTAGATCTACCTTTCCCTGAGTAGCAGGGGGTGTGTGAACCATCAAAGGGAATTCTCAGATCATGTGGTCTGAGAATTGGCACCAAAATCAAGTGTTTAGTAAGTTGATATACAAAACATACTAATAAAAATGGTTAGAGCCAATTTGTATATCAATAGAATATTTTAAATCATTTAACAAATCAACTTCTACACAAGCCCTCTTCTAAGGATGAGCCATAGAAAATTTATTCTGCTCATGGTAGATGAAGTGTCTTATGGGTTTTTTGAGATGGTCAATAAAATCCTATAGGGGGAGCAATAGGTCAAGAAATTCAACCCAGACGGGGACTTTCAATTTTGCATGATCAGAGACTTGAAAGTCCTAAGTCCAGTGAGATAATATGACCAAAGTGTTACAGATGAACTAAGGTACATGGTTAATAATAGCTTTGTAGTATTCTAGGTTATAAAAGTGAAACAAAAAAATCCCTTTATAAGGTCTTGGATTCCCTCAAGTTTCACACCATGGCCTTGCTAGTGTTTGTGAACCCATTTCTTTATAAGGCTCTTTGGGGAGGCCTCGATCGATAAAATAAGCAATTAAAGTAAAATTTTCAAAGAAATGACAAGATTTGTCAAATTCAAGCACATATATAATAACATCGAGTAAGGGAGAATCAGAGTCATCAGTATTACCTCATATAAGACCTTTGAAATGAATTTCCTCACTTGATTTGGATTCATGGTTGTGCTCGCTCACTCTAGGTTTCTATGCATCTGTAGATGCATAGATGGAGAAAATGATCATTATATAAAGGGTACCCCGTATATACACATAATATTTTCAAACTTTTATTTACTAATGACACTTTGTATCTTGCATGAACCTATCAAGTCTCAATCTTTCTAAGTGCATGCCTTAAGGGGTACATCGAGAAAAGGTTGGGCAGACCTCAGTGCTTCATAAGCTTGTTGTCCCTTTTGCCACTTTCCATCTACACACTTGTCTCCTAAAACCATTAACACTAAGCTTATTATTCTCATTCCTACCTATTCAATTTTTTTCCTCTTTTCATCCCTCCTTTTCTTGCCTTAACTCCCTTTTGGTCAGTCAATTGTACTAGTTTGACTAGGTCAACCCAGTATAATTTAGGGGTATTTTTCACCTTCTTAGCTTTTTATCCTTTTGACTGACCTATCTCCAACCTAGTGAATTATCCTCAAAAACAAACTAGGTCAACCTTGTATAGCTGGCATTTCTAGGAAGATTTAGGGCAAAATTCACCTATATATACAAGTTCATTTCCCACCATTTCATAAGAGAATAATTAAGAGCAATGAAGTGAAAATGAGCATCTGCTTATTGACCATTCTAATTAATTAATAAAGCTTAGGGTTCCATACTTTATTTGGAGATATGGATCTTGTCTTGTGGAGAAGTCTTTTAGATGTTTATATAGGTTGTGTATCCTAGAGCTGATTTATCTTAGTTATCCTTACATACCACAAAAATTTCATGTGAAGCGCCTTGGCCAAGGGAGAGATTGAGGCTCAGTGGGTTCATCTTCATAGGTAAGTATTCCTAACTTTATTTCTCATTTGTAAGAGTATATAGATAATGCATTTGTATTCTTCTCCCATGTATTAGTATTTTATATACATTGACATGAGTATGTGTCTTCTAATACATGTTTATTTTAGTTTGTTTTATTGTTTCTAACCCCCCACTTTGTGCCACAAGCTTTGGTGTGTACTAGATTAGATTTACTTTCTTGTTATTAGAATAAGTGAATGCTTTAAACCTTAGGACTCCATTAGGGTTATTGTGTGATTGTGTTAGACTGAAATCTTTGTAACCCTTCCTAACATGATATTTTTTGATAAGTGATCACATAATTAAGTCTAGAAGATCCCCATATTGGTCACGTTATCATTTAATAAGTGTATCCCTAATTGGAAGTGTAGGTATACTCTATCTTCTTTGAGACAAGATTGATTTATAGACATGGTGCATTTTTTATTGCATACATTTTGGTGAACCCAACATGAAACTAAACCTTATAGGATTTATTTCACTTATTTCATTTTTTATCATCATTTCTATCATATATTTTGACATACTAGATCGATTATGTCGACCTAGATATTTCTCTTTGTGTGTAGGTTTCTAGGAACAAGTAACTGGATCAACCTAGTCAAACCAGTATAGGCTTCCATATTTTTAGACACGCAGTTCAACCTACTAGGTTAACCCAGTTGACCCCTTATATTCTTAGCACTCTGTAGCATGTTCCTGCATAGCTTGATCAATCTTGTCGACCCAGTTAACAAGTTTTTCCAACATACCTTAAGGTTATTCATCAATAATCTTCCTTCATTGCATCGTTGATCCACCAAGGTTTATTTCTACCTCTCTATTTATTTCTTTTCTATCTTTCCTTTCATAGTTTTTAGTCTTTGAAATTGCCCTTACACAGTTAAAAAAATTGACCCTACTGACCTAGTTTTGTGTCCTATGTGTTGTCTAAAATAATTGGATCAACCTTATCGACCCAGTTCATTTTTAGATTTTGATTCCATAATACAATTTCTACCCTATCAACTTTTTTATATATTTTGTGTATATAGTGTCAATACTATACCCTATTTCAAGTTGGAATTAACCTTATATCTGTTAGTAATTAGTTCAAACCTTTCTTTTTCTATTTCTTGCATGTTTAGAATAACTCACATAGTTTAATTAGGGGATTTTTAATTAATCTCTTAGTTTCACTAATTTTTTTTATGCACACATGGCCAAATCACAAAACATAAATAAGCACTTTAACATTTTGTCTACCCAAGGCCAACCTACTTGGATTTCATCACAAAGGGGGAAGATAACTTGATGCTCTAGTCAAGTATAAAGCATGGTTAATGGTATATTTTGGCTAAGCACCCGACATCCTTATCACTATAGTGTGTGAAGTGAGGGGCTAGGACCCAATACCAATCTTTTATCATTACCACTACAGTCCCTTTTAGCCCAAACTACCTGAAACCATCCTTTGATTACTATCTAGTTCCTTACTTATGGCTAACTTCCAATCACATTCAGAATCATATCTTAATAATCTAATAAACATTCAGGTTGACCAATTAGTTAGATCTCTAATTATCAAGTTGATTTCTTGTTATTTTCTCAATTGCATGTGCAAAAGAATGCCTTAGCTAATGTTAGTGAAAGATTTTGTTTTGTATGCTTTAATTGGATTGGCCAACGTTAATCCAATTGACTGTCTATTTCATTTTAGTACTTACTACTTTTCATTACTTGCAAAATTATCTTGTTTCATTTTCACAATTTGTTTTAGGATTTTTTAATTCCCTTTTTGTTTTATTGGATCAACCCAATAGCTTTTTTGCCTTTTGTACACTATACTGGATCGACCCAGTTGACCATGTATAGTTTTACAATCCTTATTTTTGTGCTAGGTCAACCCAGTCAACCCTGCACTATTTCAATCACCTCTTTGTTCTTTGCTTACTCATCTCTCTTATTTTTCCTTCATCATGAACTTTCTATTGTATAATGACACTGAGTTATAGTCAACAAACATGATGAAATTTACCAATCCTAATAGGGTCTCCCATAGATAGAGTAGGGTTTCTCTTTTGGATGCTAGTAATGTTCATATTGTCACTCACACAATGAAATATGGGACCCCTCCTAATACCTCTTCACAACATAGTCATATTTTCTCATTAGAAGACCAACATGAGTTAGAGTATACTCCTGAAATTCTTTTATTTATCTCTGAATTTCCTCAACATAGAAAAGAGGATCCTTTTACCATTTATAACCTCATTATGAGTGGTCAAACCAAAGAGCCTCATTCACTTACTCCTAAATTCTCAATGGGATTTGGAGGTACCACTTTCTTTGGTTATTAACCTCTTCCTTCAACTTTTAATCCTTCTTATACCATGACATCTTCTTCTTTAACCCCTTCTGCCTCCATGCCTAGTATATCAGCTAACATGGTAGGTTCTACATCAAATGGGCCTGTACTAAGATCCACTATCCTTAATCCTTCAACTAGTTCATTATGTTTTGCTCAAGGCAATCATGCTTCTAGTGTTTCTTCCTCTCAACCATTCACTAGTCCATATTTTGCTTCACAAGCAAATTTTACCACTAGTACTATTCACCCAATTTTGACTTACAGGTCAAAATTAGGCAACCCTATATGAAAACTTGACCTTTATATCTTTTAGGGGTTAATATCATGTCATAGTGTGATCTTAGGTCTCTTTGATGTATTATGAATGCTATTATCTTTGGATAATTTGTTGTCTAGCTCCTTTTATTTGCTTTGAGTCATTCTAAGAGGTCTGAGCAAGGTTTAAAGAGAATTTTCAAAGTGCCAGATCTTGAATGTGTAGCAATTGTAGAAGAAGACTAAGTTTACATCTTTTGGCTAAGTTTAACTTGCAGAATTCCTTTGGAGGAAGTGTTACATACAAAACCCATTGCAAAAGTACAAGTGTTAATTCTTTTAGGAGATTCATTTGAGGATTTTAGTTTAAAGTGTCAAGAATTATTTTGGATATTTTGTCAAAAATAATTTTCCCAAATGGGTGATTGTACAGGAAATGGTCCACTTCATCCTTTCTAAAGGATGTTTTTTTGGAAAATGTCCCAAGTAATCTTCTCGAAGGCCACTTTCATGTCAAAAGGTCATCTTCAATTTTTTTGAAGGGCACTTCATTTTTCCTAAAGGGCGTTTTACATATTTTTTAAGGGTACATTCCCTATGGAGAATGGTCCTTTTAAAAATCTTTGAAGTTATTCTTCTTGAACTAAACAATTCATTTTCAAAAGACAAAAGGTATTTTACAAAAACTCAAAGGGTATTTTCCTTTTGGAAGGGCATTTTCCAAAAACCCAAAGGGACAATTTTATTTTTAGACGGTTCATTTACAAGAACTCCAAAGGTCTATTTCTAGAAAGTCGAAGGGCACTTTTCTCAGCAAAAGGGAAAAGGGACTTTTTACAGTTTTTCTAAAGGGTCATTTACAAGAAACCTGAAGGGACATTTCTAGGAACCAAATGGACATTACAAAGTCCTAGAGGGTCATTTACAAATTATAAAAGGATCATTTCTTTCATTCAAAGGGCAAAAGGATAAGTTTTAAGTGCTAAATGGGAAATCCCAAAAGAATTATTTTAGAAAAATTATCTATAGAAGATTGTTTGGGAAAATTATCCAAGGAAAATATCTCAAAGGAATTCATGACAAGTTTGCAGACGTCAACTTCAAGGTCATGGGCTAGCCGTTAGAATTTAAAATATTGTTAGGAACCTAAGAGAAAATGTGGAGGTGAAAAATGGAATAATCCCAAGCATTTGGTGTAGACAAAGAAAGCAAAAAATAGGTAGGTTGATGGTTTGAGTCATTATTGGCAGCTGACCAAATCAAAGAGATCCTATGAAATTGATGAACATAGGTGTTAGGAGGATGGATGGGAGTTAAAAAGAGAATTCTCTAACTTTCATGATGAGTCTCATATCCATTGAGCCATACTATGTATCATTTTCCCCATTTTTAGTTTCAGATACTCATGGATGATCTATGATTGAAGTAATTCTCTTCCACATAAAATTTTAACTGATTCTCTCATATGGACACATGTCCAAGTGAACCTTGAACTCCCTTTGCTTGACCTCTCTGTCAAAGGCTATATATATGCATTTTTTTGGCTTATTGAAGGAGCCTCTACTGGTTATTAAGAAAACTCTAGCCAAATTTGTACTTGAAAGACTCTTGAAGAAATAATACAAGTTATTTTCCACTCACATGTTATACTATTGAGTATTGGTTCAAATCCTATTGTTCTTGTCTACTGAGAGGTCATCTTTCCTAACATGTCATCTTCAATTTCCTACCAAATGTGCAGAAAGAGTGTTGTTGCAGGCCCTTATTAGTATTGTTTTATTAGTGTATATATGTTTTAGAAGTGGTCTATGACTATATTCCTTGTTAAAATTTTCTAGTTACTCTCCTAAAATTTTGAATGCCTTCTTGAATCTAACATGTGAAAAACTGATGTGACAATGCACAAGGAGTTGTGAGTTTTGAGTGAGAGAAACTTTATTAGTATTTAAGTAGCATATTTTCAGTCAAATAGGAGGAGATAAACATTGTTACATCACCTTTTTGGTTTCTTAGTTTTTTTATTAACCCTTTTCATACACAAATTGTTAAGTTAATGAGAGAGCTCTAAACGTGCATCAAAGGGAGCTAGCCCCTTATCTAGAGATTCATCTCAATGAAATTATCACTAACAATAAGAGAGATTTTTCAATTATGCCACTTGGATGAGGAGATAGATCATATCTTCAAGGGTATGAATCCAAGTGACTATAGTTTTTGGCACACCCAGAGGGACTATTTGTCCAAGGAGTTAAATAATTCTTGGTGTGTTCTTCAACCAATCAGCCTTTTGGAGGTATTTCAATCAACAACAATGGAAACTCTGAGTTGATTCAACTGGTCAAGAAACCCTAGTACATTAAGAAATCATATTTGTTATGTATAATCCCATTGTTGAGTAGTATGGACCTTATGTTCCTTCATATAATTTTGATCAAGCTTATGTTATTCATGGAATCACTTCAAGCAACTCTCCTAATTTTCCTTCTCCTAGTCAATCCAAGAGTGCCAGGGAGATAATGTTGGAGTTTGAGAAGTAAATGTTGGAGGTAAATAGGTTGAATGAGCAAAATATATATTAGCAAGAGCTAATTTACAAGGAATAATGTTTGTTTAAGCAAGATCAAACCATGCAATCCATTAAGGAGAAACTATTAAGATGGAGGAGTCAACCCACATAAGGAAATCAACCTTGTATGCCTTTTTCCATCCCAAGACAACATTCTCCCATATAAAATAAACCCCCCTATTATACAACAAATCCTTTCTATAAAATAGCACTTGCTCACAAAAATAAAGTGAGCGAACCTTCTATCCCATCTAATGCATCTTCTCCTATACCAAAACTAACCACTCTTGTTGTTAATCCTTTGCACCTAATAATATAACACCAAAGGATATTACAATAGCCTTCTATGGAGGCTAACTAGTCAAAGGATAATTTATTTCATTTGAAGGGAAAAAGGAAAAGTCCGAAGGGCCAAATTGGAAAGCCTGAATGAGTTATTTTAGAGAAATTATTTGTATAATTTTATTCTATAAAATTCTTTGAGGAAAATATCTCGAAGGAATTCATGATGGGTCCACGAAAATCAATTTTAGGGTCATGGGCTAGCCTTTAGAATTTAAAATATTGACAAGAACTTGAGGGAAAATGTGGAGGTAAAAATGGAAAAATCCAAATCATCTGGTGTATAAAAAACAAGCAAAAAATAGGCAAGTTGATGGTTTGAGTCATTGTTGGTAGCAAACCAAATCAAAGAGCTCCTATGAAATTGATGAACACAAGTGTTAGGAGTATGGCTGGTAGTTAGAAAGAGCATTATCTAACTATCATGATGAGTCTCATATCCATTGATCCATGTTATGTGTTAGTTTCCCCATTTCTAGTTTCAAATACTCATCGGTGGTCTATGACGGAGGCAATTACCCAAGTAAATTTTGGAGGTTTTGCACCACTTTTCACCATTCTTATGACTGGTTTAAAATAAGTAGACTTATTAACATGTCATAACTCACCTCACCTCTCTTCCACAATCAATTGTAATTTATTCTCTCATATGGACACATGTCTAAGTGACCCTTGAACTCTCTTTGCTTGACCTCTCTCTCAAAGTCTATATAAATTCATTCTTTTGGATTGTTGAAGGAGCCTCTACTAGTTATTGGGAAAACTCTGGCCATATTTGTACTTGAAATACTATTGAATAAATAATACAAGTAATTTTGTGACTCACATGTTGTACTTTTGAGTATTAGTTCAAATCTTGTTGGTCTTGTTTAGTGAGAGGTCATCTTTCCTAACATGTCATCTTCGATTACCTACCAAATGTGCAAAAAGAGTGTTATTGCAGGTCCTTGTTAGAGTTATTTTCTTACTATATAGATGTTTTAGAAGTGGTCTATGAATGTATTCCTTCTTGAAATCATTTATTTCTCTTCTAAAATTTTGAATGCCTTCTTGAATCTAACATGTGAAATGTTGATGTGACAATGCACAAGGAGTTGTGAGTTTTGTGTGCGAGAAACTTTGTTATTCTTTAAGTAGCATATTTTCAATAAAATCGAAGGAGATAAACATTGGTACATCACCTTTTTAGTTTCTTAATTATTTTTATTAACCTTTTTCATACACAAATTGTTAAGTTAGAGAGAGATATTTAAAGGTGCATCAAGGGGAGCTAGCCCCTTAACTAGAGATTCATCTCAATGAAATTGTTACCCACATCAAGAGAGATGTTTCCATTGTGCCACTTGGATGAGGAGATATGAGCATCTCCTCAAGGGTATGAATCCAAGTGACAACAAGTACCTCACATTATCATAATTCTTCTCAAACTCACACCAACACTAATAGTGGTACCCAAGCCACTAATACCAACACAAATAACAATTATAATGCTTCTATTGTTAATTGAACACATCATATTTTATTTCAAACACTCAATCTAATGAATACCTTTCAATCACATAACACAAATCAAATGATGAGAATGCAAAACCACCTTCTTAATCTTCAATCTCATTTGCAACCAATGGTTTGGGGCACACAACTAGCATGTTCCCCCTCCTCCTCTTCTATATTCTCAAGGAAATATCATTCATCAACCTCCTTTAGTCAATAAAAACATCAATCGTTTACAAAATGAACCTCTCACTACTCAAATTTCCAACATTGATATAGAAGGTATAACACCTACAATTTATTGTAATGGATCAACTGATCCCACCCTTCACCTCAAAACATTTGGAAATCTTCACAAGGATTGGGTCAAATTAAAACCTTTATCGCTACCAAACTCCTAGCCAAAACCTTCATGGGTGATGCTTTGGATTGGTAGAATCAAATTAGAGCTCATTCCATTTCTAGTTTGGAGGACTTAGTAAATGCTTTAGTGCAAGAATTCAAAACTAATGATCTTCTTGAAAACACTTTGGCCCATTTCCTTAATTGCAAACAACATGAGAATGAAACTACCCAAGCCTTTGTCAAGAGATGGAAGACTTTATCAAATAAATGTGAACATAACATGGAAGATGACAATCATTTTCATCTCTTTACAAATGCTCTCTTTCTTAAATTATAATATTAGGTTTGTGCTTTCTCTCCACGTACCTTGGAGGAAGCTATTGACCAAGCTAAATGTCAAGATTTACTAATGCATCAATTTGAGCCACCCTAACCTTGTATGGGTCCTCATCTCTCACTCAAAAATAAAAACCATAATATCACTAATGACAGAGTTACCAATTATCATGACACCATTCACAATTTTCAAGCTATCATTCCTAATCCTTATTTAGAACCAACTCCTCAACAATATACTAATCCTCATTTTTCTTCACCTAATAACATCAATGTTCACAAACCTCTATCCATAGATAAATTGCTTAAACTCTACCTAGGCCTCTTCCACAAGAGCTTGACCCTACTCATCCTATGAAATCTTGGTATGATCCTAACAAGTTTTGTTGGTTTTACGCTAGTTGGGGTCATTATCATGAGACCTGTAGACAACTTCATAATTTAGTTATGGATTTTTTCTTGGCCCTAATTTTGATAATGATTCCATTATCCATAAGTGTCAACAATCCTATGAAATTGCTTTCAAGGACTATAAATAACATGATAAAAATCAAGCCTTGAATCAAGCCAATGCTCATTTGGATATTTAAAAAAAACTTTTACCTAATCATCAACCTATTCAAGATAACCAAGACAATCCCACCCCTTCCATTAATAATGTTAAAAGTCTTGTTGAACGAAATTTTGAAGTTAATGTGGTTAACATGACTAATATGTGAAGGGTGGTGGCTTTCATTGATTCCCAACCTATCTACACTCCTCCTTCATCTAAGGCATATCATGTTATCTAGGACTTTATTCCAGCTCATTTAAATGATTTTGGGAAAGATGACATTATTAATTTTGATGATCCAATTTACGATTCTTCCTTGGATAACACATCCTATACTATTTCTACCACTCTTTCATCATCTTCCAATACTAATAATAACCAAGATTCTACTAACACTTCTTCTAATTCTCAAAATCAACTTGAACCAACTACTTCTTCATCTCCACATGATTTACAACCTTGTTCTAAAAATCCTCATTCTTATTCTTATCAACAAAAATTTCAATGTACTTCAGCTCTTCCTTTCGAGAACCTCCTTAACCATTACGCACCTATATCTAAAAAAATTCTTATGAGTTTTGATGAATGGGATCCCATTGCATAACTCTCTAATCTCCCATCCCAAATTCCATTTCTTGAGCTTATGAAGACTTCCCCATGTCATAGAAACTACCTCATGTAGCCATTATTCAAGGTGAATGTCCCTCATCCTCCCCTATCAAGATGAGAGGTGGCTTTATCTAGTTTTGAAGATAGTATTTTACAATAATGTGAAGACATGTCTATCAAATTTGATGAAACTATAGACACTTCTCTTTCTTTAAAATTTCCCACAAATTCTATGATTCTTGACGAGATTTTGCTTCAGGTATATGATCTTCACTTTTTATAAGCATCCAAATAGGTAATATCTAAGTCAATCATGCATTAAATAATGAGGGTTCTAACATATGTGTCACTTCTCTTGATTTCATTAAGACTCTTGGATATTCCAAATGCAATCTTAAATCTACATGCAACACATGCCAAGGATATGATAGATAGAAAATGCCTCCTCTAGGTTGTGTGTGGCTTCCCATTACCATCTCACCTATCACCATCTATGTGAAGGTGATGATCTTTAACTTCCCTCTTTCCTATAAATTTTTTAATAGACAACACTTTTCAAGAGGAAAATAAGAAGCATTCTCCAAACTATTACTTTAATCTAGTATTAAAAATAATTTAAAAGATAAAATACTTTTAATCAGAAAGAAGAAAACCAAGTAGCAACTATTCAATACCTACAATCTGTGAATGGAATTTCATATTGTTGTATTGTTTCTAGGTGAAAGTTTCATATGTTTCAATGTAGGTAATTCTCCAATACCCTCTACATTCTACAATTTATCAAAACTCTCAATTATAATGGTCTACAGGAATCTCAGTCCCACAACACTTAACTCTAGCATCTCACATCCGAGAATGGTAAGCTCCTCAACACCCACAAGAATTGGTAGCTCTCCCATATTTTAGATAGTCAGTTATGCCAAAATTTTCATGTTAACATTCCCTAAGAGTGTTTTCAAATTTTTTCAATGACTCACCTCAAGCTTATTTAGCTTCCTACATCCATCAATTGGAATCCTCTCAAGGAAACTTTGACATTCAAAAGTTGTTAATTCCTCCAGCTGAGGAAAATAGTGAATACTAAATATTGCAAGCTTTGGAACTTTTGGAACTTTTATTATTCTCAAATTATTACAACCATCCAACAAAAGATCATTTAGCTTCAAATAGACACTAACTGAAACATTCTTCAGGGAGCTTAGGTGGAAAAAACATGGCAAATCTTGAAGCTGTGGACATTTATAAATATTCAGTTCCTCCAGCTAAGGACAACATCAAATGCTGAATATTTCAAGCTTTGGAACTTCAAACACTTCTACTATTCTCAACTTATTACAACCATCTAACAGAATACCATTTAGCTTCAAATAGCTAACAATTGAAACACTCTCTAGGCAGCTCAGATGGAAAAGACATGGCAACTCCTCAAGTTGTTGACATCCATGAATCTTCAAATTTACAGGATTTGTAAGATCACATATTCCTGATATACATTTCAAGTTTTCACAATAAACCAAGTGAAAAATACTATGTTTTTACCATATTTAAATCTAGCATAGTCAGGTTTTCCATAGAAACAAGGTGGAGAGGTTCGGATAATGATATCCGCTAGCTAGGATTTTGGTTACAGTAGGGGACCATCCCCTATTATTCAAAGCCAATATTACTCTCAATTTTAAAAAAGAGAGCATAGAAGAGGGGAACTCTTTTCTATTTTTGGAGGCATATTCGAAACTTAATTTGTAACGCCCTATAAACAAAATTATAAATTTGAATTATAAATATAAAACCATCAATTGATTTACAATTAGAAATATAAGTATATTTTTATTATTGATATAGATAGAAATTTAAATTTATAATTAAATTGATTTAAGTATATATAATTGAAATTATATATATATATATATATATATATATATATATAATGAAAATAAGTTTAAGTGTAATAAATGAAAGATAGAATGAATCAATGAATTCGTAAAAAGGTTAAAAAATGATCACACCTTAGTTTTTATATAGATTTGAATTTGTATTCTTACAATATTAACTATAATTGATGTATTCCACAATTTTTAGACTTCCACATTGATTTGAGACAAACGTGTACCTATACAAGCTTATCCTATTAAGCCAAGCCAAAAAAACCCTGGCCACTTTAGTCATGTTCCTGTGTGATCAAGTGTCTTTATAAGATTTCATAATTTGATTTTTTTAATGTCTATGTGTTGTGTCTTATTGATTTTTATTGTATAGTCACTTCTTATATGTGTGGGGTACAATGTGTTTTATGGATGAATCTTCATTTTGACTTAGCTTACACACTCAAAAATGAAACACAAGTAATGGAGTCAAGAAACTGATAAAGTAGTGTTAGAAATTATGCATCATGCATTATCATAATTAGACCTATACATTTTTATGTGGTGTGTGAATTGAATAGATATAGTAATGGTTTTAATCTCCTCTTCCCTATAAGTGACTATTACAACTACTATAGTATAATTACCCTCCTTTCGTACAAGGAAATTTGTCAAAAGACTAAGATATTTAAGTGTTGTAAGTGTGTAACATTAGAATGCCTGAAACTTTAACCACTTTTTTTATTATGGATATAATTCAAGAATCGATGTAAAAAATATGGGATTTCATGTCTTATGTATCCCTTGGATGTCCTGATAATGTGTCAAACGCATTAGTATTGGGAAAAACTAAAAACCAAGTAGTGATAGTTATAGGCCTTACCATAAGTAGTGACACAATGACCCAAAGAAGGTTTTTATGTTTTCCACTGAATCCATTTATTAAGTCCATTGTACTAATAAATTCTCTATGTATATACCCAAGACTAGTAAGTAATGTCATAGTGCATATGTTTTCACTTGATAGGTTGTCCACTTGTGAGTCAACAAAATCAAGTATAAATAAAGGCACATTGGTAGAACAATGGTCTAAGTTTTATTGGCATTATCCCTATGCACAGTGGGGATCAACAATTCTGAGAGCCCTACACCTATGCCTATAATATGTTTATGTGTGTGTGCACTTCTTTAATCTTACATTCTAATACATGTTTTATACCTCTTTTATCCAAACCCTAATTATGTTTGATTAACCATAATATGCCCTCAAAAAAGGTTAGTATTATGTATTGGATAACCCCAACCACTCCTCATTGAATGGATAATCATTTTCTACATTATAATACACTAAAAAGGGCTCAAACCACCTGTAACTCTCCTACTTATGGGTGTGTGTACAAAATCATAGAAAATATATAACATATTTTTGTCTTTTGATCTTTCATACTTGGAACCATGCAAAGTTGACCATATGTATTCTAATCTTTGAAGATTTGAGATTTGTATAAGAATTTTAAATAATTTTTCAAAAAAAAAAATCTAGGTATTTCAAGTGATTCTCAAGTGATATCCTTAGAGGTGATTTGTACATATAGGTGACCCTTCATTAATTTCCCACCATGACTAACCCATGAAACATGTGTATGCTGGCCTAATGGAGACTTCCAATTTTGAGAGATAGTCATTGAGGGCCCCTAGACACTACCAACAGAGGGAGACCCTTATGATAACCAATATTGTATGGATATCCTAGAATTGAAAAATAAGGATCTAAGATATGGAGAAAGTTTATCTATGATTCTGAAGATGATCCTATATAGACCAAGTTGATCTTGAATAAATATGTTTGATAGTTAAAGGTGGATATGATAGTATTATGGGTAGACTAATAGAGGGAATGTTTGTGCAAGATCAGATATGTGGGAATTTTCCAACTATGTCAAATTATGTCAAAGATTATATGTTTCTAAAGTGTCAAAGACCAAATTTAGGTGTCTACAATATGGCATTATAAACTAAATTCTATTATTACAAATGACATTATTATTGATAATGGTTCTAGACAAAACCTTATTTAGATGTCATTCTTGTCCCATCTAGGTTGTATTAAATATAATTTACTTCAAAAAATAAGGACAACACGACAAATGTGGCTTCCATTATCACATTGATGGATATTTATGCCTTATACACTTTTTACATATTTATATATTATGATTATCATACTTGATACATACATGACTCATATAATGCCCAACAAGGGGCAAACCTATATTTTAAAATAATAAAAACCTTATAAATATATAAAATTCTAAACATATTATTTTAATACATGATTAACATCTGCCTATACTATAGGATTTCATATTCATGTTTTATGCACATGCTTCTCATGGTATTTTATTTGAGTGAGTTATTTTTAGGTGTATAAGAGCTACATGATCATGGACCATCCAAACTCTTCTCAGCGTTTATTTGCCTACACCATATGGGCCATTTTCAATAGTGGCATACCTGGCCTTGGGAGCATTACCATACAACTAATTATCACGATGATATTTTTCATTTCTATAAAATTATAATTCTATGAAACCTTTTTATTTTTTTCTCTCTTAAGGAGAGAATAGGATTTATTTTGGATCCATTATGATAATTTGATAATATCATTGAAATGGTGAAGTAATCTCTAGTAAAATTATCTAAGTCTACCTGATTCCCCTTTTTGTATTCCAATGGGGTGGGAATCAACTGAAGAATTGATCAATTTATTGGTCTAGGAGTGATGGGGCTAGAACTCACAACATACTTATTGACAAGTAATTACTCTAACCAATTCAACTACAATCCCAACTAGTTATGATTGTACTAATTAGTTCTAAGTCGATAAAATATCTAACCTTTCTCTTTCAAATTTAATGAAAGTATATATTCATTTTGATTATTTCTATATTGGGGATTCAAATATCTAGATCCAAAGTGACCTAGGGGATATCACTCTAAATGAAGATCTAGATGTGTTGTGTGTGTATGGAAGGTATAATGAATAAGATGAGAATAGAAAAAGTAATAGAACTAGGATAGTAAAGATATTTATTTTCTCTATACATGACATATTATTGAGAGAGATGTATGACACTCTAATTTTTTACTATCTGCTTAACTAAAATTATAGATATCTATAAATAGATTACATTCCATGAAGGCTAAGAATTTTTTATGGAAGTTGAAATTTTTACCCTTCCATATGTGATTCTTCATCTTCTAATGGTTACAACTCTAACCTCCAAATGTGTAGTGTGCTGAAAAATGTTCTATCATGTATTAATTTTGGAAATGTCAAAGGGTTATGCATAGATTTGGGTTTTACACATAGGTTTGGATTGTGTTCATTATGCAATCGATTGATGTCACACAAAGGTGGAGTGTGTGACGAGTGTTGCACAAAACTATGTGTTATGTAGAGTGTCAATGATGGAGGTCAAGACTAAATATTTGAATCACCCTATGAAGGGGGTAATACCCTTAAACATTGCACTAGCTAATCCTCTAAAGCTCATGTGTTTCATGCCTTTTAGGTTAGGTCCATGTTGTTATCTTTGTCTCTTTACAACATGGATCTAGGCACTGCACATAATGTGCATGATGCATGAATTTTCTTGGTAGTGAAATTTTGAGAGAGTATGCATGACATATTCCATGGATTTACAGATGGTGCACATGATGTAAAAGGTTTTTTATCAAAAATACAAATGAGCACAATGCCCTCTAACAACTTTGGCTAGTTGCATACTACACCAAATAGTTTCTAAATTTCAATACATTATTTTGGCTTTCCTACACGTTTCACAAGGTCGACTAAGGAAAATTTCAAAATTTTCACTTATAAATATACATTAGGATTCATTCATTTGACCCACTTTCTATTCACTTGGTTCAAGTATATGTACATATTCACATTGAGAAAATATGTCATATTATCTCCAAATTCAAGATCTTTCACAAAGAGTAATTGTAAGCCAAGACAAGAGCCTTCTAAATCAAGTCAATAGCTACCATTGTCAAGTATCCAAGACATTTTTTAGTTACATTAATAGAGTCAAAGGAAAACAATTGCAAAATCACTGTAGGCTGGATAACTATGTGGGATTTATTTCTCACCTTATATTACTATATACATAAACAATGGTCATCATCATGGGAGTGATAGAAGTTAAATTTTCCCATTACAATCCCCTCTTTTTTGAAGATTTTCAAGTCAAAAAAATACCCTTAGTCTTTCAAAAGACAAGATAAACAACACAACAATTTCTATGCAATACATTCTAAAGTGTGATATCTCAGATAACTCAGTAGATGTAGGTGCAAAAGGTGCAGTGATCAATTTTTTGTCACAATCAACAAGGACAATTCCATAGTAAACATATTCAAGTACATTTCAGAATTGTCCACTTACAATGGTAACATCCAAAAATATTCTTTGGTTATGCATTTAATCTATCATTTCTAGAATTATTATTCTATATATTTTCCTATCACTCAGTCAACATAGTCATCTGGCATGAGTCTACAGTATATGAACCAGAATGGACCACATTATTATCCACTTATAGTGGACCTATCCCAAATGATCAAGGACACATGTCTTGAGCTGGAGACATTTTGATTCTAATTTTAAGTAGCTTGAGTATTTGACATTGAAATTTATGTGTAGTAATGATATAAAACAAAATTTCATATTCACATATAAATAAAAGTCATATAGGAATGGTGAATAAGATTCATGTAATTAGATGTAATTCATGTGATTTAGAATGTGTCAATAATTAGGATTTTCAAGGACCTATGACCAAATTTATGTGTCTATAAAAGGTTGTGTATGAAATTGTACAGAGTTGTGAAAGTGACCAAAGCACTCAAGGTTGATGTGAAGGTATCCATGACTTCATGAAAAATCACTTAATTTCCATTTATCATATAAATTTATTTACATTGATATCATATCTTGTTAGTACTTAAGTTTTACACATTACATGGGCATCTGCATTATGGTTTTTACATGCTTTACACTTACTATTGTGTGTATCTTGATTGCATGTGCATGTGTACACTTATATGTATGTCCTTATCCATATAGGATCTTTTTTTCATCATTTCTTGTTATTCACATCTATTTCATGTTATCGCACCAACATCTATGTGTTCACTAACATGTGTGATCTTGGTTATGATTGACTATGACTATACTATGATTGGTGTCATGATTGCCATCATTCTCATAGCTTATGTTATATTTTTTTGGTACTTACATTTCCATGGTGCATACCATGCATTTATGGGGGCATGTTACTTGTGTGTGTTCTCATTGTTATATTTTTTAAAAAAATCAAAGAGCACACATAATAAATTGTTCACTTAATTATTCAATAAATGTTACATATATATAAGAAGAGGAACTCCTAAGAACAAGGAATCATATTCTATCTCCTATAGCATCTCCACTATGTTAAATGGGTTGATCTAACAACCTATGTGATAATATAAATAACTAAATATATTTAAAATATAAAAATTTAATCTGATGTACTAACTATAGAATATCCAACAATCCCCCTTAGTGAAGACATAGGGAAAGTAACCACACTCTAGAATTGTGGCATGCCATTATGGAGGTTACACATGGATTTGACACATAATGATTATGGGAATACATCTAGGTCATGAATTGGGGTCCATTAATCAATCCATGAGAATATCAACCACACCAATTAAAAGTAGTAGGATGATCCTCCTACAACCATTATCAAGAACTCGTTTACTATAGTACTACGATATTGACCTCCACTTTATCATCACAATAGGAGAAAATATTGACACTAATTATAGTACTTTATTTCAGCACACCATACATGAAATAAAGTGAAAATAAAATTTGAGGATCCGGTCCTCATTGTCTTCATTTGTAACTATTATGTACAATTTTTGTCACTTGATCCCAAACAACATAAATTATGACCATTACCACTATAAATCACCTTTGATGTTAATTGATTTCACATAATTAATTACCATTACAAAATATATATATATAAATTTTGGATTATACCTCTAATACATCCATTTAAAAATATTGATTGATGACATTACAATAAAATTTCTTATAAAATAATATAAACTCATAAACTTTAAACACAGTCTATGATGACTTATAAAGACAGTAAACAAATAATAAAGTACAAATTAATAACTAACTTATACTAAAAATGATACATAAAACTATCTAACAAATTAACTAAAAGACAACTAAACTCTATAAAATAAGTAAAAATATAAACTCTTAATAAATTAGCAAACCAAAATATAGAATTTTTTATGCTATTGACAACACGCTATAATATGCACAATTAAAAAAACAAACTAATTAATGACACATGTTCAACATCATGACACCATTTCTCACGTACACAAAAATTATGTGTGGCACAAAATATCTTCACCAAATAATATATAAGCACCAAAATAACTTAAATTTCTAATATTTTCCTAATGTCACACTTTGACCAAAAAAACCATAGTTTTGGATGACAAGAGCGGAACATAGATGTCGCACGAGTAAATGATTGTAGAAATTTATATAATCCAGGAGTGTGATGCTTGAATCTTTAACTCATTAGGACAGTCTACGAATTTTTCAAAAGCATAATTAGGGAAATAAATGTCTAAATTGCATACAATGATGTAATAACTAGACACATTATCATCAATCAAAGTAAACATTAGTGTAATTGCAAAATATTCAACATGCAATGCTTACATATCATTTCTCTTATCACTCAAAACAACTATATAATGATGGTGTTGCCCATTTTACTTTTAGAAACCCATTACACTTAGAGATAAATAGCACTCTGATACTAAATTTTGAAATTTTGAGAGTACAAAGCTTGGGGCAACTTTCCTAGGGGTGCCTCGCATTGTAGTTGGCCTCGTCACTGTTCTTAGATTTTTGTTTTTTTACAGCAACATCATTCTCTACTTTCATTTTAGCAAGGTGGCTAGATATCTTCCCTCATAAATCATCATTTTCATTGGATCTCTTCACCTAAGCTACCTCTACATGGTCGAGTGTGGGGATCTTCACCTCCAGTTGCTAGGCACTAGAGGAATTTTTAATCTAGTAGCTCCCAGGATAACTATCTCTAGCAATTTGATAAAAAAAATCATGGTTTAATTTATCAATTTTGCCCCTGCCTACTACTAAAGAGAAATATAATGTTGAACATGATGATACTGATACTAGATAGGAGCTTGTGGATGATGAAAAACACCTTTTTGACTATAGATAGGGTTCTCATGATAATGCCCAATCTTCAACTAGTTTATTTGCTACTATTGCTTAATTTTCCCTTTTTTGATGTATTAAAACTTTCTCTAGGCTTGGGCTAGTTTGTTCATTGGTGTTGTGACCTTGGGACTTTTTGACTTCTAAGTTTGGCCTAGAGTAATGTTGTTGGCATGTCCTCTATCACCTTTTTTTTAATAATATTGTATATGTTTTATTTATAATAAATTTATAAGCTCTATTACATCAAAAATATAAGAATACACATAATACTATGTTCACTTAATTATTCAATAAACATTATATTTCACTCCTAAGAATGAGGAGTCATATTCTATCTCTTATAAAAACTCAACAATTTTAAATGGGTTGTTTCAAAAACCTACCTCAATATAGCTAAATATATTTAAAATACACACATTTAATTGAGGCACTAACTATAGAATATCTAACATGAGAATACTCCATGAAATTTGGGACATACTAGTTGTTCCCAACTTACTTATCCTTAAGAATAATTTTACCCTTTTGAATTATACTTTATTGTTTTAATTTATTTCGGATTTAGATATTTAAACCAATTGTAACTTTTTAATATTCATATTGTATAAGATATAGCATAAAATAAATATATTTAAATGTTAAAAGATGAATTATTACATTTATTATTTATAGAAATGACCAAGAGGATAGGGTAGTTAGTTTTTTTAGGTATTATTCTAGTCTTTGTCAATGTGTAGTCATCAAAAATGCCTTGAAATGTATAAGTGATTGCTTGGTTCAAGAAGTTGACTATCAAAATCTACCTAAGCAGATCTGATAATGCTCCTAATCTTGTGGTAATTAAATATGTCCAATTTATGTTGTATTTGTATTTTATGTTATTTTTGATATTTTCCAATACAAAATTGTGCACCTACCTATTATGATGTTTGCTATACAATTTTAGAGGATTGCTTATGTACACAAATTCATATTCATCTTCCTTCACCTTAAAAGCCTAGTTCTACTTTTGACACTTGTTTCGTAAATAAAATAAGGTTGCACAAAATAAGAAAAAAGGCTAGGAAGAGTAAATTGAATATAAATAGAAAGGTTATATATAAAAAATATTGATCTATTGTAGGTGGGTTCGCTAATTCCTAGAAACAATGAGGAAAGAAGATGTTCAAAAAATAGACAAGCACTGCCCTGTACAAACAATGCAAAAAAAAAGTGGAAGGAAATGCATGGGAAGATAAGAGTAGTGGAAACAATGAAAGTTTTTTAAAATAGACAAACATGGACCAATCAAAAAGTAGATTTCTCTAAATCAACGAAATAGACCATGACTTTAAAACTGTCGACCATTTCTAAAAAGGCAAAATTTCATAGTTGTTGCCCATTTTAAAGTATAAATTAATGGTCAACAATATTCTTAAAACTATCTGTCAATAATTTTAATATTAAAATTGTTAGCCAATAATTTTGTAACTGTCCTTGTTGGGCACTGACCTAAAAAATAATTGTTATGTATCCATAAAATAATTAGGATAGTCTCGCTGATTGACTACTCTAGCTGGATGATTAAATTTGACAGTCCACATTACCTATCATACAATTATTTTGATGAGGGTTGTTTATTCAAGATCGCCATTCAAATATTGGTATAATGTTGATATAATTTATAATATAAGAAATAAATATTATATATTATATATATTTATTATAATTTTTTGTAATTTTTTATAGTGTTTAAAATTTTATTTTGTATTTTATATGGTTCTTAAAAATGATTATGTTTTACAAATGATTATTAAATATAATTTTATAATAATATTTATTCATTCATAAAGTAAAAGAAACCAACAATTAATATTTAATTTATGTAATAAAAATTTGATTATATATTTCTATGTTTCTATAATGACTTTTTTTTATAAAGAAACCATCAATTAATATTTAAGTGGTGTTCTTGTGTGATCAAGTGTGTCTTTGTAGGGTTTCATAATAATAAAAAATTAATCTCTATGTGTTGTGATTGTATATTCACTTCTTAGATGTGCGGGGTATAATGTTGTATGGATGAATCTTCATTTCTACTTAGCTTGCACACTCCAAAACAAAACATAAGTAATGGAGTTAGGAAACTGCTAAAGTAATGTTAGAAATTATGCATCATGCATGCTCATAATTAGACCTACACATTATTATGTGGTGTGTGAATGAAGTATCTCTAGTAAGGGTTTCAATCTCCTCTTCCCTATAAGTGACTAATGTAACTACTATAGTCTAATTACCCTCCTTTCGCACAAGGAGATTTTTCAAAAGACTAAGATAATTAAGTGTTGTAAGTGTGTAACATTTGAATGCCTGAAACTATAACCACTTTTTTACTATGGATATACTTCAAGAATCAATGTAACAAATATGGGATTTCACGTCTTATGTATCCCTTGAATGTCCTAATAATGTGTCACACACTACACTATTAGGAAAAAACAAGAACCAAGTAGTGATAATTTTAGGCCTTACCATAAGTAGTGACACAATGACCCCAAGAAAGTTTTTAAATTTTCCACTAAATCCATTTATTATGTCCATTGTACTAATGAAGTCTCTATGTGTGTACCCAAGACTATTAAGTAATGTCATAATGCATATGTTTTCACTTCATTGATTGTCCACCATAACACTATGTATGGGATGTGAGTCAACAAAATCAAGTATAAATAAAGGCACATTGGTAAAATAACACTATAAGTTTTACTATCATTATCCCTATGCATAGTGAGGATCAACAAATTCTCTGAGCCCTACACCTATGCCTATAATATGTTTATGCATGTGTGCACTTCTTCAATCTTGCATTCTAATACATGTTATGTACCTCTATCATCCAAACACTATTTATGTTTGATTAACCGCAATATGCCCTCAAAAAGGGTTAGTGTTATGTATTGGACAACCCCAACTACTCCTCATTGAATGGCTAAGCATTGCCTACATTCTAATACACTTAAAAAGGCTCAACCCACATGTAGCTCTCCTACTTAAAGGTGTGTGTAGAAAATCATAAAAAATCTAGAACATAGTCTTGCCTTTTGTTCTTTGATACTTGGCACCATGCAACTTTGACCCTATGTATTCTAATATTTGAATATTTGAGATGTGTATATGAATTTTGAATAATTTTTCAGGAAAGTTCTAGGTATTTCAAGTGATTCTCAATTGAATAATATCCTTTGAGTTGATTTGTATATAGATGACCCTTCATTAATTTCCCACCATCACTAACCCATGAAACATGTCTAGGCTGACCTAATGGAGACTTCTAATTTTAAAAAATAGTCATTGAGGGCCCCTAAAAACATCAACTAGAGGGAGGCCCTTATGATAATCAATATTGTATGGATATCCTAGAATTGTAAAATAAGGATCTAAAATATGGAGAATGTATGTCTAGGATTATGAAGATGATCCTATATAGACCAAGTTGATCTTAAATAAATATGTTTGATAGATATATGTGGCTAAGATAGTATATGGGTAGATTGATAGAGGGAAAGTGTGTTCAAGATCATATATATATGTGTATTCTCCAACTATGTCAAATTATTTCAAATATTATATGTTTCTAAAGTGTCAAAGACCAAATTTAGGTGTCTACAATATGGCATTATAAACTATAATTCTATTATCAAAAAAGACATTATGATTGATAATGGTTCTAGAGAAAACCCTCTTTAAATTTCATTTTTGTCCCATCTTGGTTGTATTAAATATAATTTACTTCAAAAAATAAGGACATTGCATGGTTATGATGGTAATCAACACACACCCTTAGGTGGTATTACTCTTCCATTCAGAATTGGTCCTCAAACACATCTAGTTTGGTTCTATGTTATACCTAATATGGGATCTTATAATTTATTTTTTAGACACCCTTGACTTATTAATATGAGATTGATACTTCAAAATTACATAATTACATAAAAAAAATTGCATAATAATGAAGTACACACTATACGTGGCTAACCATAGGATCTAACCATATGAGAGACACCTCAAAGATAGCATGAACAAAGAACTGACAAACCATAATATATATATATATATATATATATATATATATATATATAATTTAATGTAAAGTGATCCCAACATCTTCTACATCATCATTACCATGATATGAGGCACCTATTACATTTTATTTATGTAGATCATTGTCCATTTCATAATCTCCCATACCTTTAGCTCATTTAGTTTTACATTTGAGATACATGGAACCTAGCCATTCATGTCACAAGAGATTTGAAACCAAGATTATTTATAGTATCATGATGCACTCATAAATATTCCATAATAGATATATAGTCATATGATACACATCCATTTTATGGATGATGACAATTACAACCCATCTCTCAAAAGTTATTTTCCTAATACATTGAGTGATATATCTGACTCCTATAACACAAATCATGGTAGTATAGACTGGATTATCATATAGCCTTTCTAAGCTGCATCATGTGCTTATTCAATACCTCAATATTTTACCATAAACTTATTGTTATACATGTATGACTTATTGTTTGTGTCATGTATTGCATGTGCTCTTCTTATTAGAGATTGATCACACCTTTGGCACCTTCATGCTTGCCTTCTATTTTCATTTATAATCTTATAGCACTTGATTTTTGTTGATTGTTGTGTTGCACTAGACTCGACTATTTGATTATTGATTATATCTTAAGCACTTGCATATGTCTTTCGATAATGATAGCACATAAATTAGGACCTTCTATCACAACATGCAGTGATTTCACATGGAAGATGTAGGTTGCCTAGATTCCTACCAAGGTAAATTTTAGTGGTGAATATTCATTAATTTATGAATATTTCTTTTTTTAGATATTCGTTTTGGTGATTCTTTAGGGTCAGTAGATGGGATTGGATCATAAAAATTTTAGGGATATAAATTATTTTGGGGGTTGGCTTGCCAACCCTTTACAATAATATATAATATTACACTTCAATTAGCCACATATATATAAGACAACCACCCCCTAATATCAAATAGGCCAACAAGCAGAACCAGAGGACCACATAATTGAATGATAGTGCTGAATAGAGGAATTGAATGATAATGCTAAATGATAATATCTTTAGACTTTTGACAGTGCTGAATGACAATTCCAAGCACTGAATGACAATACTATACAACAGTTTTGAATGGGAGTATCAAACAACAAAGCTAAAAAGTATAAATTTTATGTCACTAAATGACATAACCAATATGTAGCATCTACTATTTTATCAAATGGCTAAACTAAATGGCTTTAAATCTTACTTGTAACAAATTAAGAAATAAAAAAAACTTTCACAAAACCTAAATATTCTTGTATATTTGGATTCCTCTTGAATAGCTATGTAATTTTTAAAAAATCATTGCAGTCTGAGACCATATGCAAAAGTTATGGCCTCTGAAAGTTGGTAGTTGATTGCATCATTCGGTTATGCCATTCAGAATTGGATTGTGATGATTTTTTTAAAAAAATTGCATAGCTCTTCAAGAGGATCCAAATATGCAATAATATTTAGGTTTTGGAAAGTTTTTTATTTCTTATTTGTTACAGTTAAGATTTAGATTTGCCATCACCCATAGAGGATTTACCATAGCTACGAATTAATTTTTCCTAAATCCACCAAAAATTTCAAAAAATATATATTATTATAAAATTTTATTTAGAAAAACAAAAAACAAATAATATAAAAATGAAAAATATCAAGGCATTTTCCATTGGGTACATCATACTCAACACATGTGCCTACTTGATCATATGTATAAATAAATTTACCTATGTGGGTATAATACCCATAGTTATCATAAGTTTGATTGACTCTCTCTCTCTCTCTCTCTCTCTCTCTCTCTCTCTCTCTCTCTCTCTCTCTCTCTCTCTCTCTCTCTCTCTCTCTCTCTCTCTCTCTCTCTCTCTCCTACACACACACACACACACACACACACACACATCCATGGTGGCATGACACTCACATCTATTTATTCAAAATATTTATTGACACATCTTATATATGAATTATATCACACCCTTGTGTCTTAAAAGCTTACATTTATTATGTAGATCTTATTATTGTATACACCTTGACATTTTATTAGTTTCACACTTTCTACCTTCATTGACATATCTTACTTGGGTATTTACATGCATCTAGGGGCATTTAATTTTCCCACACATACATATGCATCCCCATAAAAGGATCTTCACATTTGGTTCCATACTATACATGCCTATAATTATATTACATTGACATTGTATTAATATTTAGAACAACACTACAAATGTGTCTTACATTATTAGATTGATGGGATTTTAGGCCTTATACACTTTTTACGTGTTTTCATATTATGATTGTCATACTTGATAAATACATGACTCATACAATCTCTAACAAGGGGAAAACCTATATTTTAAAATTTTAAAAACCTTATAAAATATATAAAATTCCAAACATATTATTTCAATACATGATTAACATTTGCCTATACTAGAGGATTTCATATGCTTGTTTTATACACATGTTTCTCATGGTATTTTATTTGAGTGAGTTATTCGTAGGTGTACAAGACCTACATGATCATGGACCATCCAAATTATTCTCAGCCTTTATTTACCTACACCCTAGTGGGCATTTTCAATAGTGACATACCTGGCCTTGGGAGCATTACCATACAAATAATTATCATGATGATATTTTTCATTTATATTACATTATAATTCTATGAAACCTCTTCATTTTTTCTCTCTTAAGGAGAGAATAGGATTTATTGTGGATCCATTATGATAATTTGATAATATCATTGAAATGGTGAAGGAATCCCTAGTAAATTTATCCTAGTCTACTTGATTCCCCTTTTTTAATTCTAAGGGGGTGGGAATCAAATGAAGACTTGATCAATTTATTGGTCTAGGAGTGATGGGGCTCAAACTCACAACTTCCTTATTTATAGATCAATAATCTAACCAATTGAACTACAACCCCAACTAGTTATGATTGACCTAATAATTAGTACTAATTAGTTCCAAGTCGATAAAAGATCTGACCTTTCTCTTTCAAATTTAATGAAAGTATATATTCATTTTGATTCTTTCTATATTGGGGATTCAAATATCTGGATCCCAAGTGACCTAGGGGACAACACTCTAAATGAATATCTAGATGTGTTGTGTGTGTATGGAAGGTATAATGAATAAGATGATAATAGAAAAAGTAATAAAACTAGGATAGTAAAAATATTTATTTTCTTTATACATGACATACTATTGAGAAAGGTGTATGAAACTCTAATTTTTTACTATCTACCTAACTAAAATTATAGACATCTATAAATAGATTTCATATCATGAAGGCTAAGAAGTCGTTATGGAAGTTGAAACTTTTACCCTTCCATATGTGATTCTTCATCTTCTGATGGTTACATCTTTGACCTCCAGATGCCTAGTGCACTAAAAAATGTTCTATCATGTATTATTTTTATAAATTTAAAAGGTTTATGCATGTATTTGGGTTTTAAAAATAGTTTTATATTGTGTTCGTTATGCAATTGGTTGATGTCACACAAAGGTGGAGTGTGTGGCAAGTGTTGCACAAAACTATGTGTTATGTGGAGTGTTAGTGATGGAGGTCAAGACTAAATATTTGCATCAACCTATGAATGGGTTGATACCCCTAAACCTTTCACTATATAATCCTTTAAAGCTCACGTGTTTCAATCCTTTTGGGTGGGGTGCAAGTGGTTATCTCTGGCTCTTTGTAACATGGATCTAGGCACTACATAAAATGTGCATGATGCATGAAGTTGCTTGGTAGTGGAAATTTGAGAGAGTATGCATGACATATTATTCCATGGATTTATGGATGGTTCACATGATTTAAACTATGTTTTATCAAAAATGGAGAGGAGTACAGTGCCCTCTATCCACTTAGGCTAGTTGCATCCTACACTAAATAGTTTCTTAAATTCAAAATATTATTTTGGGTCTCCTACTCATTTCAAAAGGTTGACTAAGGAAATTTTTAAAAATTTAACATCTAAATATATATTATGACTAGTTAATTTGACCCACTTTATATTCACTTAGTTCAAGTATACATACTTATGCACATTGAGAAAATATGCCATATTCTCTCCAAATTCAAGATCTTTCACAAGGAGTAACTGTAAGCCAAGACAAGAGCCTTCTAAATCAAGTCAATAGTTATCATTTAAAAGTATCCAAGACATTTTTTCATTCCATAAATATAGTCAAATGATCACAATGCACAATCACTATACAATGGATAACTATGTGGGATTGATTTCTTGCCTTGTATTATTATATACGTAAATAATGGTCAATCATCAAAGGGGTGACAAAGGTTAATTTGCCCATTCCAATCCGCTATTTTTTGAAGGTTTTCAAGTCAAAAAAATTACCTTAGTGTTTTGAAAGATAAGATAAACAACATAGCAATTTTTGTGGAATATATTCTAAAGTGTGATATCTCAGATAACTAAGTAGATGTAGGTGCAAAAGGTGTAGCGATCAATTTTTTTGCCATAGTCAACAAAGACAAGTCCACAGTCAATAGATTCAAGTGAATTCCAACATTATCCACTTATAGTGGTTACGTCTTGAAATATTCTTTGATTATACATTTGATCTATCATTTCCAGAATTATTATTCTATATATTTTCCTATCAATCAGTCAACATAGTCATTTTGGATGAGTCTACAGTCTATGAACTAGAATGCACTACATTGTTATCCACTTATAGTGGACTTATCCAAAATGATTAGGGACATGTGTCTTGATCTAGAGATAGTATGATGGTGATTTTAAGTAGCTTGAGTATTTGACATTAAAATTTATGTGTAGCAATGACATAAACCAACAAGCCAAGCTCACATATAAATAAAATTCATAGAGGAATGGTGAATAAGATTCATGTAATTGGATGTAATTCATGTGGTTTATAATGTGTCAGTAATTAACATTGTCAAGGACGTATTACCAAATTTATGTGGCTATAAAAGGTTGTGCATGGAATTGTACAGAGTTGTGAAAGTGACCAAAGAACTCAAAGTTGATGTGCAGGTCTACATAGCTTCACGTAGTTCACTTACTTTCCATTGAGCATAAAAATTTATTTAAATTAATATCATATCTTATTAGTTCTTAAGTCTTACACATTACATAGGCATCTACATTATGATTGTTAAATGTTTTACACTTACTATAGTGTGTGTCTTGATTGCATGTTCATGTCTACACTTGTATGTGTGGCTTTATCCATAGAGGATTTTTTTTTGTCATGTCTTGTTAGTCACATATATTGCATGTTGTCTCACCAACATCTATGTGGTCACTAATGTGTGTGATCTTGGTTACGATTGACTCTGACTATACTATAATCGGTGCCATGATTGCCATCATTCTCATATCTTATGTTATATTTTCTTGGTACCTACATTGCCATGGTGCCTACCATGAATTTATGGGTGCATGTTACTTGTGTGTTTTTTCATTTTTATATTTTTTAAAAAAATTAAAGAGTATACACAATAAAGTATTCACTTAATTATTCAATAAATGTTACATATATATAAGAAGAGGAACTCTTAAGAACAAGGAATCATATTTTATCTTTGATAACAACTCCAATATGTTAATTGGGTTTCTCCAACAACCTACATAATAAAAGAAAGAAATAAATATATTTAAAATAAAAAAACTCAATTTGATGCACTAACTATAGAATATCTAGCATTTCCCCTAGTGTGGACATATGGCAAGTAACCACGCTCAAGAATTGTGGCATGCCACTATGGAGGTTACACATGGTTTTGACACATAGAATGATTGTGGGAACATATCTACCATGGATTGGAATCCATCAACCAATCCATGAGAATATTAACCAAACCAATTGAAAGTAGTGGCATGACCATCCTATAGCCCTTATTAAGAACTCGTTTGTTACAATACTATGATATTAGCCCCCACTTTATCATCACAATAGGGGAAAATATTGACACTAATTATAGTAATTTATTTTCACACACCATACATGAAATAAATTGAAAATAAAATTTGATGATTGGGTCCTCATTATTTTCGTTTATAGCTATTATGTACGATTATTGTTGATTGATCCCAAAAAACATAAATAAAAATAATTGCCACTAGAAATCACCTTCAATTTTAATTGATTTTATATTATTGATTATCATTGCAAAATATTTTATATAGATGTTGGTTTATATTATCCTTTTTAAAAAAAATTATTGATGACAATACAATGGAATTTCTTGTAAAAGAATATAAAATAATAGACCTTAAACAAAGTTTAAGGTGACTAATAAAAACATTAAACAAATAATAAGCTACCAAAAAAATAAAAAACTTATACACAACTATCTAAAAAATTAACTAAAAGATAGCCAAATCTCTTAATAAATTAGGAAGTCAAAATATAGACTTTTGTTATGATATTGATAACACACTATAATATGCACAATTAGAAAAACAAACTAAATAATAACACATATTCAACATCATGACTTCATTCCTCATGTGCATGGAAAGGATTTGTGGCACAAAATATTTAGATCTTCACTGAATAATTATATGAGCACCAGAATAATATGCATGAGCTTGGCAATGGAGATGTTAACAAGGAAAAATCCACAGTCAATAGATTCAAGTGAATTCCATATTGTCCACTTATAGTGGTTACATCCAAAAATATTATTTTACTATGCATTTGATATATCATTTACAGATTTATTATTAAATATATTTTCCTATCAGTCAGTCAACACAGTCATCTAGGATGAATCTACAGTCTATGAATCAGAATACACAATGTTGTTATCCACGTATAGTGGACCTATCCAGAACTATTAGGGACACGTGTCTTGAGATGGAGATAGTCTGATGGTGATTTTAAGTAGCTTTAGTATTTGACATTGAAACTTATGTGTAGTAAACACAGAAAACAAAAGGTCAAGATCGCATATAAATAAAATGCATAGACGAATGGTGAATAATATTCATGTAATTGGATGCAATTCATGTGGTTTAGAATGTGTAAATAATTATTATTGTCAAGGACCTATGACCAAATTTATGTGTGTACAAAAGGTTGTGCATGGAATTTCACAAAGTTGTGAAAGTGACCAAGGCACTCAAGGTTGATGTGCAGCTCTACACAGATTCACACGTCACTTACTTTCCATTTATCATAGAAAGTTATTAACATTGATAACATATCTTATTTGTTCTTAAGTCTTACACATTTCATGGTAATATACATTATGATTGTTACATGCTTTACAATTACTATTGTGTGTGTCTTGATTATATGTGCATCCGTATACTTGTATGTGTGTCCTTATCCATAAAGGATATTTTTGTCATCATGTCTTGTTAATCACATCTATTGCATGTTTTCTCACCAACATCTATATGGTCACTAACTTGTGTGAACCTGGTTATGATTGACTATGACTGTACTATGATTGGTACCATTATTTCCATCATTCTCATATCTTAAGTTATATTTTCTTGGTACCTACATTGCCATGGTACCTTCCATGCATTTATGGGGGCATGTTACTTGTGTTTGTTCTCATGGTTATATATATTTTTTAAATTTAAAGAGCACACACAATAAATTTTTCAATTAATTATTTAATAAATGTTACATATATATAAGAAGAGGAAATCCTAAGAATAAGGAATCGTATTCTATCTCCTATAAAAAACTATGTTAAGTGGGTTACTCTAACAACCTACGTGATAATAGAAATAAATAAATATATTTAAAAATAAAAATTTAATCTGATGCACTAATTATAGAATATCCAACATTCCCCCCTGCCTTAGTGCAAACATAAGGCAAGTAACCACACTCAAGAATTATGGTGTGTCGTTATGGAGGTTACACATGGATTTGACACACATAATGATTATGGGAATACATCTAGGTCATGAATTGGGACCCATCAATCAAACCCTGAGAATATCAACCACACCAATTAAAAGTAGTTGGGTGACCCCCCTACAACCATTATCAAGAACTTGTTTACTACAATACTATAATATTGACCTCTTCTTTATCATCATAGTAGGAGAAAATATTGAATTTAATTATAGTACTTTATTTTTGCACACCATACATGAAATAAAATTTAAGGATTGGGACCTGATTATCTTCATTTGTAGCTATTATGTGTAATTACTATCACTAGATCCTAAATAGCACAAGTGAAAACCATTACCACTAGAAATCACCTTCGATTTTAGTCAATTTGACATAATTGATTACCATTATAAAATATTTTATATAAATATTAGTTTATACTGATAACACATCCATTTAAAAATATTTATTTATTAAAATACAATAGTATTTATTGTAAAGTAAAATAAATTGATAGACCTTAAACACATTCTATGATGACTAATAAATACATTAAAAATAATAATAAATAATAAATTAATAACAAACTTATACTAAAAATGATACATAAAACTATCTAACAAATTAACTAAAAGACAACTAAACTTTATAAAGTAAAAAACAAACTCTTAATAAATTAGCAAATAAAAATATAGACTTTTTTTATGCTATTGACAACACAATATAATTTATAAAATTGGAAAAACAAACTAATTAATGACACATATTCAACATCATGACTTCATTTCTCATGGGCACATAAATGATGTGTGGCATAAAAGATTGAGATCTTCACCAAATAATATATAAGGACCAAAATAATATACACTAACTATACTCGACAATGAAAACATTAACCATCAACTATACCCTATAATCTAGCTACCTCTTGGTAAAATCCATCTATCTCTCTATCTCAAGACCTAATCTCATCTCAGATTTTGTCAATAAGTGCATGCTCCTTTGTCGATCTCAGATCATGTGAAGAGCCAACCATATCCCCTCTTTCTACCTATATAACCTATGATACTCTCATCATAGTATCATGTCCTACATCCTCCTCCTCAATCTCAACCTCTATCAATGGGGTGTCTCCTCTAACCCTTTGCTCTATATCAACATCCATCTCAACCCCTGCCTCCTAAAAAATCTCAATGTCTTCCACATATGTGATCTCCACATCATGAGGATGACTAGCCTCTCTAGTACATCCTTTGCCTCATACTCATGCTCATTATCATCCTCTATCTCTTATAAAATCCATCTTTATTTGGGATCTTAAACATGTACTTCATGGATATCTACTCAAGCTAGCTACTAACCTCTACTTCCATGTCTACAGTGGTGTATATGGCATTATCAATCTCAATGGTCTCTATCGAGTCCACCAATCTGCATACCCATCAACCACTCCTGCATCAATGATGTCTCTCCTATCCCTCCATATAGAAGTATATAGTTACATCTAGTTATGATAAAAAATGGCTATATCAATCATCATACCCCATTGGGGTCTCTTAATCATAGAATGAGCAAATACATGTGGTCCATTTAGTATATGCTACCTCACACCAAACTATCTCATCACCCTATTTGGATGATATCTCTCTATAATGTAGGCATATATCCCAATTATTTAGCAAGGGGTCATCACGTAATTCATATGAATCTCCTCATGAGGCCACTAAAACACAATATCTCTATAAGTTCTCTAGATGATCTGGTCATCACCTACCTCATCAATTGCCCTCTTGTAAAAGTCCAAATCTCCTAAATGTGGTCTGCATAACCAAGTAATCACATGCCATCCATATTCCAATGACTCATCCTCTTCTCAAGTGATTAGATGCCTAACCGGCCTCTCAACCACAATGTGCTCCCAACACCAAACGTATAGTAATGTAGAAGGCCCTATCTCTATTTGACCTAAATACACAAAATGATGTAAATCATGGTATAGATGTGTTAAAATGTATAGACCCCATGAAAACCTCCCTCTCATCTCCATCATATATCTAATCATGTCTAATAAGCCAATAGGATATAGTCTCCCACTCTTGTCAGGAAGTAGAATGCCACCGACAACAGCCATAAGTACAATAGATAGAGAATCCATATCTAAATTAGTGTAATAATATACATAGATCCCACTTCTAACAATTAGGATCAAGCTATCACCAAAAATATAGTATAAATTAATCTTTTAAGGACCTTGTCTCCAATACACATGTCTACCTCATATCAGAATACCCAAAATCCGATACACATCCTCAAGTGTAATAATCATCTCCCCCATAGGTAAGTGCAATGTGTTTGTCTCACTACATCACCTCTCTACTACTATTGTCAAAAGAGATCTATCATTTTGAACCTTTGGCATCTGTGTAATGTAGGATAAACCACTCACCTCTAGAATACCAAACTCATACTTGATGAAGCTAGCCATGCACACCATCACTATAGATCTCTGCTCCCACATCACAATCACTGGTAATACCTCTTGTAAATCAAAAAAATTAAAATTTTAGGAGTTTTATTTAGTAATATGTTATTTATTTTACTTACCATCAAAATGCTTAACAAAAAAAAGAAGACACAAATATTTTTATTCATTTTTCAATCCTTTCATCTTTTTCATTCTATGAAAAATTGCCACTACAAATCACAAATTCCCTTCTACCCTTATCTTTGCAAAATAGTTGATAGCCTTAACAAAATCACTTCACAAAAAAATGATTTTGCTACCATTTTTAGTGATTTCCTTGACACCCCAAACAATAAAATTATCAAATTCCCCTAAATGAAATTGTTACCCTGTTTATGATTTTGCCTCCATGCTTAGCAAAATCACTATTTATCCCTACAAAATTGGTAAAATCAATGCCAAAATCACCATTTTTGTAGCATTGATTTCATTTTCTCTAATTTTAAGCCTTAACAAATTCTAATAAATACTCAAATAACTTACCAGAGGCCCACTTCTCTTAGGTCTCTAGAATCATCTCACTCACTTTGCTTGGTGCTCATGGTGTGGAATATGGTCCGTATTTCCTCGCAAGGCTCAGGTCAAATATATAAAATCACAATTCTAAACTACTAACCTTGGAAATTAACTTGCACAAATGATTTTTCTAATCATAATTCTTCTACTTATATTTTTCTATCCTACCAAATATTTCCCCCCATCCTCTCATCCAACTCATTATTTTATTCATCTAGGATCTTCAAGTAGCATTAAATCAATTTATTTTGAATTTGTATTTAACATCTTGTAGTAATATCTTAGCATAAAAATAACAAAATCTTTTGAAAATTCAATATCATTTTTCTATTTATAGATCTGCAGTTTATTATTGTTAGGATATATCAATCGTACAACCGCTTAATTGACCCCTACATCATTAATGAAAACAATAAGCATGAAATCTCTAAATGGTTAAACTATTGTTTTTCAAATTCATACTCTAAGTTTTTATTAGGGTAAGTGCACAAAGTTGGGGGATAAAAAGTGGCTTACTCGTAGACATGATTTTCCTAAAATTTCATAAATCGGAACTTTTGTAGATAATTTGAGATATCTACACTCCAAATTTGAAGATGGTGTAAGACTATGAAATGTATAATTTTGAGTCTAGTTTCCAAAACACAAAATGTTTTTTTAAATATTTAATTATAACTAGGTTAAACATCTAAAATTTGAAGAGGAAATCCTTTTTTTTTTAGAAAATATAGTAGATAGACAGTCATGTTGTGCACCATTTTTTGAGCATGTTTAATGTTATTTAAAACGCTTTAGGGAAAATTTAGATATGATATTCTAGTATGTCACCTATATTTTTTATATTTTTTCAATGAATAATTTTTTTTATGATTTTTTTAATCAAATAGATCCTAAAAGTTTATTTTAAAAAATGGATAGACATCTGTGCGGTGTGCCAACCCACCTCAAAAAAATGAAAATCAATTTTTTTTTAATGTGTGTATAATTAGGCCTAGTTGGTTACCATATAAATTTTTTTTCACTTGGATAAATGAAATAAAAATTACATGAACATGTATAGCCATGTATGTTTGCAGCATGTAGTGTCCTAAAAAAGGCATAGTTAAAAATCAACATAGTTTGAAACCTTAAATTAGTATAAAAATTATTTAAAAACGTATTTTTGGAAAGAAGAGAGTTTGCTTGTCATGAAGGTATTAAGTTTTTGAAAATTTTACATTGAAATTCTTAGTGTATTTGGAAATCAAAGTTAAAATTTATTGTTGTTATCATACCTTTCAAAACTCGGTTGTACATTGAAAGTCCAAGCCTTTAGCTTAGGAATTGAAGCCATTCCCAAGCTAAAATCTATGGGAATTGAATTCAAATTCAAATATCATGATCATGTGATCGCATCAATAACACAATTGCATTAATAGTGCCATCACTTTATATATTCTCAACACCCTAAAACATGTGGGAGTTGCATATGAATGCAACATTGGCCATAAGCTTATATTTATCACTCTAAATGTTAAGTTTACACTTATATTGTTACATTTATTTTATTATATTTTAAATTTATTTTACTAAATACAAGAAATTAGGGTCACCCAACATCTTATAGAGTTGGTCTCATACTTTCATGCCTTATGACATGGAAAATAGTTTTTCAAAATCCAATCTGATCAGTACTTAGGTATTTTTAGGGTCTAGGTATTAAAACTAGGGATTTAAATACATAATTTTTACAATTGATATCCATTTTTGGTAAACATATAGTCATTTTATAGGTTTTTGTGCCTTCTATATTAATTTATAGCATTCATAAGAGTCCTAGGTTTGTCAAAATTAAAGTTTGAAAACTACTCACTTTGAACTTGATCCAAAGTGGTGTGATTAGGATAGTGTAAGTCATATTGATGACCTACACACATCAAACGACTACTTTGTGTTAATTTAACTTGTTCATCAACCCTCCCTCATCCTTGATCACTTCTTACCCATCCCTCATCACTTCTAATCACTCTTTCATCATTCCTCATTATCTCTAATCAATGCCTCATTGACCCTCACTATCCTTAGTCATTTCTAATCACTCTCTTATCATCAATAATCACTCCTCCATTGACCCTCACTATCCCTCATCATCCTTAATCACTCCTTCCCATCCTTCATCATCTCTAATGACTCTTTTCTCATCATTCATCATCCCTAATCTCTTCCTCATCTCTATTCACTCCCTCCTCATCCCTAATCATTTGTCATTGACCTTAATTATCTCTCATCATCTCCCATCACTCAAGATTATCATCCCTGATCACTCAGTTATTTATTATCACCATTCATCATCATCCCTAATCACTCTCTCCTCATCCCTCATAATACCTAATCAATCTTTCTTCATCTATCATCATCACTCATCACTCCCTCATTGACCCTCACCATCGCTCACCATCCCTCATCACTCCATAATTGACCCTCACCATCCCTAATTGATCTCTAATCATTTGATGTAAGCATATAATTTAAAGATATCTTTGATTCCAATCATATGTTGTTTAATCCATTATAATATAAATTAACTCTTTTCTAGGACTTGTGTTATCAATACCCATTTGTGATAGTTAATTTTATTACTGAATGAATTGGATGATCTTCAAAATTTATAGTCAAGTAACATAATTAATAACACAAAATAGAGTTTGAATTTTAGTTCATTGAATTATCTTTGTTGTGCAGCTGAATAGATGAAACTTTATTCGGTTCCACCTTTGGTAGTTTGGTACAAAAGATAAAAAATTAAACACAAATCTCTTTTATAATTTTCTAATTCTAAGAAGATTTGAATTAGATGCAAATTTATTTAGTGTTTCCGATTCTTATATGATGTGAATCTTAGTTAGGTTCACACATGCATTCCTTGTGTGTGTACTGTGTCCCAAATATTTTATCTCTTGCATGGAAAATGAACATTTATTAATGTTATCATAAATATATGTTTGTGAAAAATGTGAAACACTATTTCAGCATGGTGTAGATGTTCATCCCATGTTTTCTAAAGATTAATATGTCATCAAGGTAGATTTAAAAAAAGATATAGGTAAAGGGCCTGAGTATGTCATTCGACATCTTTAAAATAATGAATTCATTACATGAGTTAACATAAAAGGTGTAACCAACTAGTCAATCAATCCTTTCTTTGTTTTTAAGAATGTATTCCAAATGTCTAGAGGTTTAGCATGAATATGATGATACCAAAACTTAAGATCAATTTTGGAATAGACTTCCACACCATGGATATGATATAAAAATTCCTTAATATTTAAATGAGGATAATAGTTCTTCACTTTAATGTTATTAAGATTTTTTTATTGATTCACAACTTTGGCACAAACATAATTGGGCTTCTACAAGGCAATGATTTGGACATGATGTGTCCATTATCCATGATTTCATGAATCTACCACTTGATCTATTAATTCTCTATAAGTGATATGTTTTATAAAGAGTTTTGAGGTAGAGGTAGTTAAGGGATTAAATCAATAGTAGTGTTTAGTGTACAATATGTAGGAACTTATTTAGGTGACTAAAATATATCCTTGTATTCATCTAGTTTATGGTTCAATTATTTTGTCTCTATTATTATTGGATAAACCACACTATGATATGGTGACATAAGGATGTTATTAAATTTTCTCTTACTATAGCTAACAATATTATTTCACTTCCTGGCACTAATGACTGAAAACTTATGAACTAACTATGATATATGGTATTTCAGATCATGACAATCTATCACAACATTTCAAGGATTTTCTTCATAGACTACATGTCAATGGTAAATATATGTTTGGCCACATATAAAACATCACACACCTTTAATGGTGAGATGTCATAAAGGATTGCATCTTTAAAAATTTTGATTTTAAACACTAAGTGGCACTACTAAGTGATCCATTTCTCAAGGCCTACACTAGACCATACAGTAGCATATGGTTATAGATTATGTATAAATTTCAAGTTCAATTTTTGAAAATATGCTTTAGGAGAAATTAAATTCCTTTGGCTTCCATTGGAAATGATGAAGTGTATTGGCTCACCATTTATCTACCTTTTTTAATGAAATAATATTTTTAATTCATATATTTTATTGTTGGGGGAAGTAGAGATATTTTTAATACCAACCATATCATTGGGTTCATAATATATTATCTATTTACCTTTTTATAGTGCTAGATAAGTTTTACCCACTTCTCGAGATGTGCAAGTAGAGAGATCATAGTATGACAATATTCATTGGATTGAATATTGAATTTATGAATTAAGCATCACTTTCCAATCTTGGACTACTTGTTCTAATCATTTGAAAATTATTTTACACTCTTTGTTATGATGACTCAATCAATATACATACAAATATAAGGCCTTCAATGTAATTATTCAAATCATATTAAAATGTCCTCATATGGAAAGCAATTGATTGGTTTCAGGAAATCACATGGCTTGGTGATCCTCATGCATTTACTATGCATTTTTGGTGTTATGGTGGTTTTACTTGCTTTTATTTTTTTGATGGGTTTTCAATTATGAATTACATCATTTCTAATAGGCCCATATTTTTTCATAGATTTTAAATATTTATGTTAAAAATTTTCCTCCACATCATTTTGATCACTATGTCTTATATTTTATGCTAGCATTCAAATCTCCACTTGTAGATCATAACATTGTTAAACCCCAAAAAAATACCACCATCAAGGTATTGGATGGAGTGATTAAGGATGAGGAGTGATGAGTAGGAATTGAGTAGAGATGATAAGGGAATCAATAGGGATGATGGGAGATGATAAGGTTCAATGAGGGAGTGATTATGGAGGATGAAGGAATGATTAGGGATGATGAGAGATGGTGAGGATTAATGAGGGAGTGATTATAGGTGATGATAGACAAGGAATGAGTGATTAGAGATGATGAGGTATGATGAAACAATGATTAGGGATGATGAGTGATGGTGAGGGTTAATGGGGGAGTGATTAGGGATGATGAGGGAGAGATTATAAATGATGAGCAATGGTGAAAGTCAATAAGGGAGTGATTAGGGATGATAAGGAATGAGAAGGGAGTGATCAGGGATGATAAGGGAGTGATTAAAGATGATGAGGTATGGTAAAGGTCAATGAGGTAATGATGAGGGATGAGGAGTGAGTGATTAGGAATGATGAGGGATAGTGAGGGTTAATGAGGGATTAATCAGGGATGATGAGGGAGTGATTAGAGATGACTAGGGACAGTGAATATCAATGAGGGAGTGATTAGGGACAATTTAAAATGATGAGAGAGTGATTAGGGATGATGAGGTATGTGTAGGAAGTGATCAGGGATGAGGTAGGGATAATGAACAAATGAAATTACTACAAAGTGGTCATTTGATGTGTGTAAGTCATCAATGTGACCTATGCAACCCTAATCACACCACTTTGCATAAATTTCAAAGTGAATGGTTTGAAAACATTAATTTTGACAAACTTAAGACTCCTAAAAATGCCAAGAATCAATCTAGAAGGCACAAAAACTTTAAAAATGACTATATGTTTACCAAAAATGGACATCAATTGCAAAAATTATATCCTAAAATCTCTAGGTTTAATACTTAGACCCTAAAAATGCCTAAGTATTGACCAAATTGGATTTTGAAAAACTATTTTCTACATTGTAAGGCATGCAGTTGTGAGACCAACTCTATCAGATGCTGAGTGACACTAATTTCTTATGTTTATTAAAATAAATATAAATTATGAGAAAATAAATGTAACAATATAAATGTAAACTTATATTTATTAATAATGTGATTACATTACCTGTTAACCAATATTCACTTCATCTACATATTCATTACTATAATATGCAATACAATAGTAACGCAATCATGTTATTATTTTTACAATAACTTCATTACATTATCTATTAACATGATCGTGTTATAAATTAATGTGATCATATTATGGTTTGGTATTTACTGAGCTATAATTTAAATAACTCAATCATGTTAATTAAATAATGAAATCACATTATTTATTAATGCAATCATGCTACCTAAAATGTGCACAAAATTATCCCCCAACTCCATGCACTTAACCGTTAATTAGGGGCAACCTTATTATGCCACCAACATCTTAAAAATTTGACATCAATTTTGACATAAATTGATTTATCATTCATCCACATCATTTTGACCATTTTCACTTTTCATCAATTTTGAGCATTTATCCATGTTCTCACACAAACCCTCGATGGGGCATCATCACACTCATTTTTATTCATTTGAGGAAATTTTTTTCTTTTCTATCATCAACACTCTACTTCTTCTACTATTCTTCAAAATAGTATTGCTTCACAACACTATTACAAAGAGAGGCAAATGTAGACACCTAAATTTTATTTAGTTTCTAAATTCACCTAAATCTATTTAATAATTATTTTTAAATTAATAAATCACATTTCCTCCCAAATTCAAATAATTGAATAATTTAAAAAATTGAATATGTCAAATATGCACACTTAAATCCTTATTTTAAATAATAAAATATAGATTTTTCACATCATCCAAACCTATCTCACCTTTTTCTCCCTCATCCCAACCAAATCCATAAAACTTTCAAATTCTTATAGCTTATCCCCTGAGTTGTCAATAAAATTGACCTAGTCTTGCTAATTCTGCTAACCAACCCCATGCTTTTCTCAACCATTTTGAAAAGGTTTTCATTATCATGGGTGAAAACTCATTATCCACTGTTGATCATTTTTTAAAAGTCTAAATAATCCTCCATCATTGGATTCTTCTCCAAACATCTATAGATACACTTACAAATCTCGATTTTCAAGAGTACACAAAATCATCACATCAAACAATCAGGTAATTAGAACTCTACACACAAGCAAATCAAAGTGAATAAAAGCAAATCTAAGACTTTTTTTGCACCATAAATGTTTCCCATTATATTTTTCATTAGATGAGTGATCAACACATATTTTAAAGAGAAAATTGAATGTATATCACAATGAAGAAAGTTTATGCATTCAAAGCATAAAGTTTGTGATTGTTGTTGTCTTTATTTGTTGCTCTATCACAATTTAAATTTTAGCTTAGATTATAATCAATTTACTTTCTTTGCACATCTAAATTTATTTCATACAATTTGATTATCAAATATAAAAGATGTGTGACTAATAAGTTCAATGACATGTTGGCAAGGCCTCATTTACTTACAACCATGATCATAATAACTCTTCTTGAGTCTTTTAGGTATGAATCTTATGTAGAGGGATATGAACATGGTGCATATTTTGGGGACTTATTTTTTCAAATAGGAAAGTCCCAAGGTGTAGAGTTTGAGCCCAAAGAGGATTATTATCTTCAGGATAGATTAATCTATAAGTTGGGTAAGCTTTGTGTACCCATGGAAGAAAGAGTTCATGATGAACAGACATCACATAAAATCTGCAAACAGGCTAAACCATGTGTCTTGACAAAATATTTTCTCAAACATAAAATATTACCTGGATTCTTTTCATCTCTGGATAGTATCCTGCATGTTGAATCCTGAATGGAAATGTGAAGTTTCTATTGTGTTTTAGTTGGGCGACTCTCCTAGGTCAGAGCCATCGCCTGACTCCACTACAAGCCAAACTTTTGAACGACCCAAAATTGAAATGACCCAGATCCACAACTAGCCCAAACGAATCCCAAGATTTCAATTTTATATGGCCTAAAATAGATTAAACCATGAGCAATTAAGAATCAGGTCAATCTTACAGCTACACCTCAACTTCGTGCGAACCACCTTAATGAGCCGTTCAAAATAAAAACATAAATTTGCAAGTCCAGCTTCACTATGCAATAGATCTTCCATTTAACATATACAAACAATAACCCAAACCAAACTGGGATACAATTAAGCCCTGGAAGTATAACATTTGAAGAACAAAAATGACAATAGATCAAAACCCTGACTGAGTACACGGGCATCACACTCCATTTCTCCAAATGAATACACACTTCATTTATATGACCAAAAAATTTATCTGGTGTTTGTCTGCGTATTGTAGATCTCTCCCCCTGCGCCCTTCATTAAATTACCAGCATACATATCCCCTATTTTTCACCCAAAAAATCCCCATACAAAACCATATTTTTACCATTTAGATACTCGATCCTATATTAGGCTAAAAAACAACAGCCTCCCAAAAATAAATAAAATGGTTCTTCTAACATAAGAAGACTTAGATTGCCAAATATCTAACCTAACATACTTAAAATCCGTAGAGGGTAAGATATTGGTTTTTATTTGACCAATATTTAGACAAATTTGAAAACTTTAAAAAATGAAGCAATTGAGGGAAACTAATTTAACCAAGAACATGACAAGTAAATTCCTAGCACGAATGATGCTCCTACATCATTCTTCCAAGGAACAAAATAAGTATTCTTCACTTATTATTTTTCTTCAGTAGTTCTTCTACACTTGTGCCCAGCTTAAGTATGTCATTTGCAGTCAACCATGTTGCATCTTCAGTTGGTATATTCTTCCACTTAGTTAGATACCAAAAATATTCTTTGCACCTTGTCTTTTTAACCACTTTCTTGTCTAAAATGGTCTCAATCTCTCCTTCACCTTAAAAGCCTAGTTCCACTTTTGATGCTTGCTTCGCCAATAAAAATACGTTGCACAAAATAAGAAAGAAGCCTAGGAAGATTAAAATGAATATAAATCGAAAGCTTGTATACAAAAACTATTGATTTGTTTTAGGTGGGTTCGTTCCTTCCCAGAAATAATGAGGAAAGAAGATGTTCAGAAAATAGACAAGCACTGCCCTATACAAACAACACAAAAAAAAAGTGGAAGGAAATTCATGGGAAGATAAGAGTAGTGGAAACAATGAAAGTTTTTTAAAATAGACAAACATGACCCAGTTAAAAATTACATTTCTTGAAATCAATGAAATAGACCATGATTTTAAAACTATCGACCATTCCTAAAAAGGCAAAATTTCATAGTTGTTGCCCATTTTAAAGTATAAATTAATGGTCAACAATATTCTTAAAACTGTCTACCAATAATTTTAATATTAAAACTGTTGGCCAATAATTTTATAAGTGTCGATGTTGGGCACTGACCTAAAAAATAATTTTTATGTATCCATAAAACAATTAGGACAGTGCTGCTGATTGACTACTCTAGCCGGATGATTAAATTTGACAGTCCACATTACCTGTCATGTAATTCTTTTGATGAGGGTTATTTATTCAAGATCACCATTCAAATATTAGTATAATGTTGATCTAATTTATAATATAAAAAATAAATATTATATATTATATATATTTATTACAATTTTTGTAATTTTTAATAGCGTTTAATTTTTTTTTGTATTTAATATGGTTTCTTAGAAATGATTATGTTTTATAGATGATTATTAAATATAGTTTTATAATAATATTTATTCATTCATAAATTAAAAGAAACCAACAATTAATATTTAATTTATGCAATAAAAATTTGATTATATATTTCTATGTTTCTATAATGATTTTCTTTTTATAAACTACCTTTTTATAAAGAAACCATCAATTAATATTTAAGTGATGTTTTAGAGTCCACTGAATTTTTTATAATCATATACCTGTTTGATTCCATTCCCACCTGCCATTCATCCAAACATGCTTGACAAAACATTCACATCAAACAGCATTTTCATAATACTTTGAGTTTCCCACTGCTCCATGGATTTAATCTTCCCTCCCAATATAATACAGGTGCTTAAGTACCTCCTTTTTTCAAACATGGGATAGCGTTATTTTTTAAATGTTTTATCAAAACTTTAATGAAAGATATGTTAATTATCTTAAAATAATATACCATATTTTGATGAAATTGATGTAAAATCAAAATAAAATAAAATTTATTTTACTATTTGTAAGAATATATTTAAAAAATTTGTTTTTTTTAATATTAAAAGTAAAATATTGTTATTGATATACATAGAAAATTAGTTAAATCTAAAATTAAATAGATGTAAATATATATAATTGAAATTATAATTTTATATATAGGGTTGAGTAATGAAAACAAGTTTAAGTGTAATAAATGAAAGATAAAATGAATCAATGTATGTATGTGTGTGTGTGTGTGTGTGTGTGTGTGTGTGTGTGTGTGTGTGTGTGTGTGTGTGTGTGTGTGTGTGTAGGGTTGAGTAATGAAAACCATTTAAGTGTAATAAATGAAAGATAAAATGAATCAATGAATTGGTAAAGAGGTTAAAAATGATCACATCTTGGTTTTTCTATAGATTTGAGTTTGAACTCTTAAAATATTAACTATACTTGACATGCTCCTAAATTTTTAGACTTCCACATTGATTTGAGACAAACGTGTGCCTATACAAGCTTGCGCTATTAAGCCAAGCCAAATAAATCCTGGCCACTTCACTTATATTCCTATGTGATCAAGTGTGTCTTTGTAGGGTTTCATAATCAAAAAAATTTAATTTTTATGTGTTGTGATTGTATATTCACTTCTTAGATATGCGGGGTAAAATTTTGTATAGATGAATCTTCATTTTGACTTAGCTTGCACATTCCATTAATAAAACATAAATAATGGAGTCAAGAAACTGCTAAAGTAATGTTAGAAATTATGCATCATGCACACTCATAATTAGACCTATACATTGTTATGTGGTGTGTGAATGGAATAACTCTAGAAAGGGTTTCAAACTCCTCTTCTCTATAAGTGACTAATGTAACTACTATAGTCTAAATACCCTCTTTTCACAGAAGGAGATTTGTCAAAAGACTAAGATAGTTAAGTGTTGCAAGTGTGTAACATTTGAATGCCTGAAACTATAACCACTTTTTTATTATGGATATACTTCAAGAATCCATGTAACAAATATGGGATTTCATGTCTTATGTATCCCCTGAATGTCCTAATAATGTGTCAGACACACTACTATTGGGAAAAAATAAAAACCAAGTAGTGATAGTTGTAGGCCTTACCATAAGTAGTGACACAATGACCCCAAGAATTTTTTTACATTTTCTACTAAATCCATTTATTATGTCCATTGTACTAATGAAGTCTCTATGTGTGTACTCAAGACTAGTAAGTAATGTCATAGTGCATATGTTTTCACTTCATTGGTTGCCCACCATAACACTATGTATGGGATGTGAGTCAACAAAATCAAGTAAAATAACCCTATGCATAATGGGCTACAGTGCAAAGTTGAATATAGTACAGTATAGTACAACCTACAGTCATAGATATTACCTATTATTTTATTTCAGATAGTAATTCATTTTGGGCTTTTAGTATTTAAATGCAAATGATGATGTGGCATATGGCTGTTGGTTTTTTTCTTAAGGGGACCCTTCATCCTACAGGTTGTACTATTCATTTACCGTCAATCTGTTGGCTGATTGACCAAAAGGTGAGTCACATACTAGGGCTTAGGCAGCCACACTAGATGGCAAGTATATATGCATTGGACCCTGGGCCCACACTAACATGCCAGGTATACATCTCTCATCGAATAGATGGTAGTGGGGAATGGGATAATTATGCTGCCAAACGATTTTGATGGCAACAAGTTGAAAGTTTGAGAGCGATCTCTGTGTGTATTATGTTTTGTATGATGGACATTACATATTTGGTGGTGATCACACTGAAAAAAGTTACATCACATCACATCCTAGCAAAGCAAAGAAATCAAAGTACAAATATCATTAAGGAGAACACTTACGCAGTAGAAGCAAACATGGACATTAGGGGAAGTGAAGGAGACAACAGACCTGAAGGCTTATCACCCTATCCTCCTATCACTGGAGGATCTCCATCAGAAAGTAAGGGCTCCCAATCAGAGTTTTGATACTCATCTAAGGTCTTAGTTTGATTTCTTTTAGGGGAAATAGCCAAAGCCAAGTGTGGGAATTTTCCTTGGGGAGGTAGACCCCAACCTTTGTTTACACCATCTTGGGATGGGGGAGGAGATCCCCAGCCCTCACCATCATTGCTAAAGTAGGAGGAACCACTCTAACCACCATGACGAGGAGAAAGCTAGCGAGGTGGAAACCGACATGGAGAATAGCCCCTACATTCAGTTCTAGATTGTTGATGCCTTGGCCCACATCCTCATCTCTGAGGGGGTGAAGGATTTCGTGGGGGATCAGGTGATTCTCGATTGACTGCACATAGGGCTTTCCCCCAGTGATCGAACAAACACTAAATGTGGTGGGGCTCCAGATGGACCTTGTCTATTTAGATTTGAATCTGAAGAGTGACATTAGAGAGAATAATAATTTTGTTAAAAATAGAGAAATTACATTCTCCTAATTGTTGTCATTGAGACTCCTCTATATTGAGCTGAGGCTCCAAAATTTTATTGGGTCGAGATAGTTTTTCAAAAATCCCATCTAAGATGGGGATCACTTCCCCAACTCTTTTGAGGGCATATTTAAATGCCTTCATGCACTTGGTGCAGTCTTTTATTAGAAGGGAAACATCTCCCAACTGTTGTCATTAAGACTCCTTTGCATTGAGCTGAGGCTCCAAAATTTTATTGGGTCGAGCCAGTTTTTCAAAAATCCCATCCAAGATGGGGATCACTTCCCCAACTCTTTTGAGGGCACGTCTACAAAATCATATGAATTTTGTAAATTTCTTAGCCACCCATAATGCTTTTTTTTCTAGGTGTAGGTTATTCCTTGTACTATTTTAATAGATTTATAAGGGTCTCCAATTTATAAAAAAAAATTCCCTACAAAGGTATCCCATAAGATAATGTTGGTTCTTGGACCAAAATAAATCTACACAAATTTAAAGTCTTTACTTTGGTTGTTTTGACTTCTTTTGTTTGTTTCTTCAGCTAACTTCCTCTTCAAGTGCCTTTCATACAGTAACTTCTTTCTCATACATTTCTACCACCTGGCCATGTTTCTTCTCTACATTGTGTGCATCAAAATCTAAAAGTATATTCTATCGCATGACCTCAAAGGCCATTTTCAAAAATGTGGCACTAGTTTGTAGTGGAGATATATTTTAGGGATCAACCCAAACTAGATTGGGTAGAATTATGCTTTAGAATATAAAGTTAGGTAGTTTGGAAGAATTTCAAAATGGTTTTATTCATTATACATGTCCAAGAGAAAGGACACTTATTCCTTGGTATTGATGTTTGCATCCTAAGGAAGGAAATGGGGCCATAAATATAGCATCCTATCTGAGATGCCTAGTTGGTATTGAGTGTACAAGTTGGTGGATGGATAAACCAAGGGTGGTTGAACTTCAAAAACAAATAACTCTTTTCCTTTGTTGGGATCTCGCTCAAGGATTTTAACCTTAGTATTTGGATCTAAAGAAGTGTTATTAATGTCCATTCTATTTATCTACTAGGTATCAAAACCATCCCCCTCTTCACCAAATGGACCCCCAATGTCCAGTTTTACATCATCAAGGGTGGTCTCCTCCTCTTGCATTAGGGAGGGTGTCTTTTCTCAGTTAGATTCCTCTATTTATTCCTTATGGCCTACAGGTTCTTTCTCCATTGGCTTAGTTGGGAGTAACAGTATTGACCCCTTGGGTTGTCTCTCTAGTATATTTCATTGAGAAGACCCTAATGGTGAATCCCTTGGTGGAGATGTCCTTGGTAGAGAAGTTATTGGTGGTGAAGCCCTTGGTGGTAGTGTCTGGGTAGTCCTTTACCATTTTTGTGGTTCAGATCATGAACTTATGCTAACATCATGCCCAGACTGCTTCTTCTTATCAAGATGTGGTATAGGTGGAATATTTTCCCTTGCATGCTCTATGCCTTTTGAAGATTTCTTCTTAGGCTGTAGTATGTAAAACATATTATGAATAGTTTCTCCAACCATGGTCTGCTTAACCTTGATGTCAATTTTATTAGTCTCATATTTCTCCTCGTAGGCCTTCTTACCAGGATAAACATCTATGTTCGATAGAGTATGAATATCCAAATTAATTCAATCTATTTTTATGGTGAAGGGTTGTGCATAAAAAATGTAGTTTACTAAATCGATGAAGTATCACATCGTAAAAGCATAAGGCAACTTCAACCAAGTTGAAAGTTCTAAAGAAGGGGCCATTTTGTATGGGCCAAAGAGAAATGTTGCTTTATTAAAAAATGGGCTTGATCACCAACTTGGATGGGAAAGTCCTTAGGAATGCACCATTCATTCCCAAAGGCCTCCTTCATGCCATCATACCATGACTTCATCTTGATTTTGTATGTTGGGGTGATATGATTGGGGCATGTGAATGCCTTGTACCACTCTATGGGGGACTTGTGTTATGGTGGGTATGCCCACTTCAATTCATTAGAGGTGTAGTTAGGTATACTGATCTCATTAAACATTATTAATAACAAAAATACCCCCCATGAAAACCTATGGCCTAATATTTGATGGGTCTTCTCAACATCCACTATGATTTTATTGGCAAAATACATTGCCTAATTGCACTTTAGGCCCTTAGTAATGATGGGTGATGTAGAGGTGAGCCATATCCACCTCTTTCCAATGATTGGTACCATTGATCTTGGTCATGATGATGTGTGTATCTACTCAGAGGGCAGGATCTTACAAGTTCTTAATATGCATGACATGGCCCTATTTCTGATACATGAAAGTCATTATTTTTTTCTCTATTTCCTCTAAATCTTCCAAGTTGAATTACATGTCCATGATAGAGTAATGTAATCCTAACACCTTGCTTATTTTCTCATATGTAATCTTCATATCGTGCCCAACAAAATAGATATAGTCCTCATGGATGCGTGAGAGTAGAAATTTTATTGCTCCACTAGTTTTCCAAAATATGGAAGGTCAAACAACTGGAATAGCCCTACAAAGTTTAAGGCATTGAATATTTTAAGGTCATACAACAATTAATTTTTGGTGTTTAGGAACTCAACTTGGTAATCATTATATAATTTAACCTCATTTCTTGGTTGATGGTGGTTGTAATCAAATATGGTACAGGATGGTACTTTTGACACCCAATTTTCTATGTAAAAAACTATTTTTAGGTACCACAACTCTTCTATCATCAATGGTTGGGGTGGAGGTATTTGTGCTTTCTTTGCTTGACATGCCATCCCAGATTCTTCACCTTTCATTAACTGCCTTTATTCTTCAAGTGTTTCTTCTTTTATCAATATTAATTCCCCCCCTTCCCCCCCAACATGCAATACTTCTTCTTCTAGTATGGTTAGTAATGGATCACTTCTCAAGGCCTTGTTCTTAGGCTGCATCACCCTCCATGGAGCCTAAAGGTTGAGGCACGATCATCCAACATTCCCAAAGGAATATGTGTTTATGGTGTGGCTTGAATTTTCCTTCCTTGATGCCCTTTAATGGTATATGTTTACCTATGCAACCTATAACTACCAATTTTATATGTTGTGCTTCAAGGTTAGTTTGTGTTTGATTACTCAGTTAATATCCTTCTCAAAAGCTATGAATGGGAATTTGATGCTCTGAACTTGCACTTGATCTAGAATTGATTAGACTTAGTTCGCTATTTGGTTATATAAAACTCAAATGAAAGCAAAATTAAAGGTTAAAATGAGATCTTATGTCCTTTTTATAGGCTCAATGGGATAACTTGCATTTACTATCCCCTTATTTTTTACCATCACTTCTCATAATTAGTACATTTATAATGGCCACCATTCTTCAACCATCGATTCTCATCATAAATGCATTTAATGGTATCATCATGACATGATGTTGCAGACTTATTACAACCACTTCTCCTTTTATATTAATGACATGTCTTGTCTCATGCTTCTCTTTGGAGTGAAATCTAGCTATTCAATTTTTTGAATATTCATACTATTAACAAGAATCTCTTATATTAGGAATTTTCAACTTACATGCTCATCCTTATAGTACTCAACATGAATACATGTATCACCTCTTACCCCACACTAATAATGTGTCGTGATCATCTACAAAATTACAAGTACAAGAAAAAAAACCCTTTATAAAAGAGATGTTGTGCAAAACTAATGGCATATGCCTTATTGTTATAAAAATTATACTTTTAATTAGAGAAATAGGGTCATAGTCGAATACCATTGTAATGTCTAGGAAGAAAATGGCCATCCAATATTTGCAAATGATAAGCACTGGTAGGTTGAATGATATGAAAAATAAAAGGACCATCCCATTGAATACAAAGTTTCCCATAATGATGCATGAATTTGGAGTCGTAGAGTAGGACTTCTATTCCAGGGGTAAATGTCTTGTGCTTAATGTGTCGATCATGCCATGCCTTTTATCTGCATTTCTCCACATCTTGACTCTACTTTCATCTAACTGTAATAAAGTATCCAAATGTGATTTTAATGATGACTCCTCATCTAATTATATAATACATGCAATATGAATAGATGGTACCAATAATTCAATCGAAAGAACTGCTTCTATGTCATACACTAGATTGAATGGTGTGTTCATGTTAAGGTGATTATGATTTTTTCGATAAGCCCAAAGTAATGTAGACACCCTACTATCCTAGTCAACATAAACAATATTAAAAATCTTTGGAAGTGTTGTTCCTAAAATTTTATTGAATGCCTAGATAGTTTCATTGGCCTAGGGATGATACGATGTTGTTTTGTGGTGGGAAACCATGAATTCAGCAAGTAATATGCAAATAGTTTCATTAAGTAAATGTCTAATGTGATCACTAGTAAAATTTAATGGGCAACAAAAATGGGTTATGATATGTTACCATATGAAGTGTGCAATAGTATCAATAGTATAATCCCTTGTTGGTGCAATCTCAGCCAGCATGTGAGATAATTAGTTAGTGTAATGATATAATGAGAACATGTACATCATCCATCTAGATTTATGGGGCTAACAAACTTAATGGCCTATTTTTCAAATGTTTCTTGAGATATAGTAAGATGTAATGGCATGACATCTCAACAATTCAATTTTCCAACATGCTGACAAATATCACATTGCCTAACATGTAGTTTGGCATCTTGAAAAAGGGTAGGTCACCATAGTCTAACTAGCAGTACCTTGTGCACAGTAGCCTCACTAGCATAGTGTCCACCAATAATGCTTTTGTGAACTTCTTGAACTACTTCAAAGTGATCATGTTTCATGACACAACATCAAATAATTTCATCTCATCCAAGCTTGTAGAGGTCCCATCCAATGGGCTGAAATGGTGTGATGCAGATTGCGAGTTGCTTCTTAGCCTATAGAGTTAGACAATCTAGTGTTACACCAGTAGTTAAGAAAGTTGAAATATATTATAACTCCTTAGGAACATGATAAACACAAAATAATTATACATTAGGTAGGTCATCATCAATGGCTTGCAGTGGTTCTTTGGAATCAATTTAGGAAAGATGGTCAAGACCACAATTAGTTTTCCCTAGTTTGACTATGATAGAGAATTAAAATTATTGAAACAATACTATCTAATGGTAGATGTGGCCATGCAACATAGGGTTATTTACCAGATATTTTAACTCTTTGTGGTTTGTATAGAATATAAAAGGAGTTTCTAATAGGTATTGTCAAAATTTATGTAAAGCATAAACCATTGAAAGTATTTCGCACTCTATGGTAATATAATTCCTCTCAGTTGGATTAATTTTTCTACTCATAAAATATATGGGGTGATCAAGGTGACCTTCACCTGATTGTGCAAGGAATGCACCAATGACCATTCTAGAGGCATCAACATGGATATGGAATGGTTTTGTCCAATCAGGGAACTGGAGAATCAAGGCATCAAAAAGTTTGTCCTTTAAGGCCTCAAAGGCTTCTTGTCAAGAGCAAGTCCAAATAAAGTGTTTGTTATGTTTCAATAGTTCCCCCAAAGGCATGGAAATATTTTCATAACCTTAGATTAATTTCTTATAATACCGATATGTCCTAGAAAGTCATGAATTGTATGCTAAGTTATTAGCACTAGTATATGAAGAATGATAGCTACCTTTGCAGGGTCTACCAAAATTCCATCCTTATAGATAATATGACCAAGAAGAACACCAAACAGTGTATCAAAAAGACACTTCTTTATATTTTTTAATATTTGATGTACTCAACAATGCTCACACATGAGTTGTAGATTATAAATATGGTCATTTACCAAACTATAGAATTTCCAATCATATAAGTAAACTTGAAGAAATTTATGGATTAAGTATTTAAAGGCCTCAATGCTTATATGAAAAAATACAGTAGGTGCATTCTTCAACCCAAAAGGCATGACAGTATATGTGAAGGATCCCATTCAGTAGCTAATATAGTGTTAGGTTGATCCTCCTCAATGATCTAGACCTGATGGTACCTAGATAATCCATCTGTGAAAGTGTAAATTTCACACCCAGTGATGCATTCAAGGATTTATTATGTGAATGGTGTTGGGAAGGGATCGGTAATGCAAGATGCATTAAGTATGTGATTATTAACATAAATCCAAATACACCCATATTTTTTTATACTTATGACCATGGGACTAAGCCAATCAGACTCATCAATTAGGGTTATTACTCCATCATGTATTATACTATTAATTTCTTCATGCATACACATAAATTTAGATTCATCCTATATGGCCATTTCCTGACTAGTCGAGCATAGTCAACCTATTTGATATGTATTTTGCCTAGTGATGGATGAACACCTTTCATCTCAATATAAATCCTTGGAAAGAGATATTGGTATTCCTTTAACAACTTGAATATTTTTGAAACCTTTGTGTTAGTCCATTAGTTACGCATAGTCACTATTTTTGGTTCTTCCTCTATGTCAATATTGTGATGGATAGTTTGAAGAGGTTCTGAGTATGGGTGGTCTATATCAGGACTAGTATCATGAACAGTTCAAGCACCATGGTCTATAGGGATATCCAAATTATTTGCCAATGGGTCAAGTGGGTTAGAACCTTCACCTTCATCCACATGGAACACTAGTTTTTGCTTCCCTAGGTGAATCTCTTCATGGCATTCCCAATCAAGGATAGGGTGTGGTGTGGGGATGGGTTGTTCATATGGATCATTAAAAAAACTAAACCTCATTCTGGGACATCATGTATATATCATAGGTCATCTTCAATAGGACTAGGGTCAGCAACAACTACTATAGTTGAGAGTGTGAAATGCAAATCCATTTTTAGAGATGAGTAAGATAATGTCGAGTTCATGATCTCTTTTAATAGATGCTAAAAATGGGTACCCATATGTCATTGTTCATGAACATACCATGATCTATCCCAAGTTCATAAGGTGCCATAAAAATCATGTACCCATAGGTAATATGGAAAGAAAGACTCTTCAACCCTCCACATGGATTCACAAGTTTCTATGTGTGGTTCTAGTGCTTTTACTTTGCTACAGCCAATTGTACTGCATACTTTATTGTCATGATGAAATCAATGGTGTAAAGTAGAGTGTATGTGATTCCAATGGAGAAGTCGCTCGTTATGGGTTCACTACCACCTTGAGGTTATGATGTCGAAAAGGTGAAATAATAAACACATATGATCATTATCATAGTTATAGAAGTATTCAAGTTGCTAGATGAAGTTATGGACTTCTATTTGCCTGTGAAACTAAGGAGCTTCATCATGTCTGTGTAATGGTGCATCCATAACTAGTCCTCTCATGATTTATCTAATAACAAGGTGGACAAATCTATGTCATTTATGATACTGGCATGAAACATTCTCATAATTTTCAATGGCACCACACACTCTTTTAGTGAGGTCATAATCATTGTGGACCCAATAATTACAAGCTTTACTTGTATTATCAAAAAGGGATTGAATGTTCATCCATCAAAGGATGCCATCAGGAGTAGGATCATGATGCTTACCATATCTAGTTTTGAGGTTGTAGATGTGGTTAATATCTTATTCTGCATTAACAGGTTCAACGTATGGAGGCCCATGTGTTTGATCCAATGGAGTAATGATGCATTGATCAATATTTTCAAAATTAATGTAGTGTTTTTTAAACTTAATCTTGTGTTGTTCACATAACACCAAGGTCACCTCAATAGATATATAAAATCATCCGTTTCAGCCAACTCGATAACTTTAAAATCAGATTTGAAAGGTACTCCAAGGATATCAATTATTGCATTCTTAAGAATTCCAATTAGTAGAGCATGAGTTTTATTAAACATAAACAGCACTATAATGACAATTTCAATGTTGGGATAGCCATTTTATGCCATGCATACTTTGTGAGAATGTTAACCCCAACACTAGTGTCAACCAAGATATCTCAAATCACCCAACCATCTATGGCATCATTCACCAGTATTTCCTTATCCTCTTGAGGGCTAAACGGAATAGGAGTATCTTGTCATCGAGCATGATTCAATTGATAATCTTCAGTTGCTTGAAATAATTGAGGTTGATCATCAGTTGGTATTTGTACCTAATTTTTAAGCCAATTACTTAGTTGTGGGACAATGTATTCATCCAACATATGCTTTCAAAGCTCTTAGAAATCATCTCATGCCACATTTTGAGGTTATATGGCCTTTTGTAGATCAACACATTGTGCTTCTTTTTGGTCTTTAAAATTTTGAATTTCCCCTTGTAGTTCTCATACCATGTCATAGTATCCTAGAGCACATATTTATGTTTGTAGGCATCAAGATAATTCCTTGCATGAGACTCTTCATTTTGTATCTTCTCAAGAGAAGGAATAGATGTAGACTGGGATTATTTGCCATTATGTGTAGTGATATTAACCTGTCAGGGTGCTAGAGTGTAGTCACCAGTGAAGTTTCTTAATATGAATCATACCAACACCCTTTTCATTTCTTTCCTTAGTGAAGGCCATGTATAGGTTTGGACATTCTTCTAATCAATGATCCTTCTTACAAAAATGACATGTTGGATAGAATAGATAATCTCATTGATAGTGATTTAGAGATCCACACTTATAACATGTTCTTGGTGGGAAATGATCACCTCCCCATCCTTATCCTCAACCTCATCCACAATATCCACCATTATCTTGATTGTTGGAAACAAAGTTTTGGCATGTAACACATGTGCATGCCCCATGTATATCACTAATTAGTCAGCAACCATTTATGTCATGGGTGTAGGCATCACATATCTTATAGAATTCAAACACTTTATAATGTGTATCCGACTTTAAGAGAGGATAGGAACATACATCATTATTTTCATGGTGAATTTCACATGACTGCTTTAGTATAATGTGGATGTTTTTACATGGTTAGTTACTTATAATATGACGTTCATACTAAAAATCAATACACCAAAGACCATTATGAGTGTCGTATGCATTGTTTGTGGTCAGCTTCTCTAATTATGATGCCATTGAATCTATTTGTGCTTCCATTAAAGGATTGATTCTAGTGTCAATGCTACCAATAACTTTAACATAGAGGGTAGCTTATAGATCTTTAAGCAAGTTTGTAAAGGTCCTTTGAGACAACGTTCATCTAAAGGGAAGTAACAAACCTCCCACAAACCATTAGGCATGTTGAGCAACATTAATTTCGAATGAAAGCTTTGATAAAGGTGTTTTGAACTATGCATCATACTCCCATACACTCTCAGTGAGATCTTGTTTTATATATTTCATCATGGCAATACTTTGTTGCTCAAATTCAAGAATATCAAATTCCTAAAGAAATGTCATCTTGAGCTGATCATAGTCAATACCACTTGTTGAGGGTAAAACTTCCTATACCACTTATGAGCTCTTTCACGAAGTGTGGTTGTGAATTATGTGTCTTTTATCTTAGAATAAGTTATGCCACACACCCTTAAAATGATTTCACACCTATGAACATGCTCTACATCATTCTGCACACTTTGATATTCATGTAGATGAAGCATCATTTCATAATATATCATTCGCAGTTGAAGTGCATGCACCAATGGTTGTTGAAACCCCTAGATCCTATTCCTTGAGGGAGAAGTCCACCACTTCCTCTCATGTCACCTCCTAGTTCACCTCTAGCACCTATAGAAACAACACATGTGACATGGGGTGCGGTAGCCAATTGATTAATAATACTTGGACCTATACTTTGCCCATTATGAATACTAGGTCCACTAGGCATACCAAGTTGGGCCATGAAATTCATTGAAGAGGAAGAGAAAGTGTTAATTTAGTATGAGTTAAAATTGGCTCAACTATAATTTCCCTTATAGGATAAATTTTTGATTCTACACTCTTTGTATCCTAATTATATATAATTAATTCATCTGGTTCAAAAGCATGAGCATGCACTATGGTTGGGGAACTTGGTTGGTTCAAAAACGGTTCTTCAATATCATTTGTTTAGCTAGTTTATTATTCATATGATAAAATTAGGATTGGGCATGGTTCAAAAGTTATTGATTCCTCCTTGTAACTTTCCACTTCCCTGTAGATCCTAACAACACTTCCTGAGTTCTCTTATTCCCTTCCTACGTTTCTTCCACCTATAATCCTTTATCGAGATCCATCATATTTCTGCTTTCACAATTCCTGCTAACTAGATACCATTCTAAACCTAAAAATTCTTTAGCAATCACCTCTACATTCCCCTTTCAACTATGTGAATAATGCAAAGATGGATTTATCCCTCCATAGGCAGAGTTTTAAGTCCACAATCAATAAATAACTTCTTTACTTCTAGTGGGAAATGCCTAATAAATCGACCATGTGGTTCTTTGAGAAACTAGAACTTGGCTTATTAAGGATAAGAATAAGTGGTCACAACATATTACAAGATATAGTTATTCAACACTCCTCTCCACCAGATATTAACAACCTATGTCCACGGTGTTCCTAGTCATGCCATAGTCCTTTGATGTTCTATTATCCAATATTGACTCCTCCCAAAATTTCATGATCAACCTTGAGCATAGGTAGAGAGCCAAGCATGCAAATAAACAAGGACTTCGACAAATAAGGTTTCATATAATGAGATGTAGAGATGTTGTTCCACCCATACATGTGCAAAAATTATTGGTTAAAGATAGGGAACCATGAAATTATCCTCAAACTTGATAATTCATTGTTCAATACTTTCAATGGATAAACATTCAGGTATCTTCCATTACTGTGCAACAAGCTCTATGGGTCCCGATAATGGAACCCAAAAATTCCAAGTGTTTATTCTCTTTATCATGTTTTTCTTTAGGCACTCAAATGTAGTCCCAACAAGCTTATGCACTAGCCTTTCATGCAAGACTAAGGTCTTTCTCGATCACCTGAAGCACACAATAAGAGATTGCTTTCAAAGGGTTAAGTTGCATAGTAACACACTAGTTATATACTTGACTTTGTTCATATATCTGATTATAAATTACACAAAACAAAGAAATATATGACTGTGGACCTTGTCTCATTAATCACAATAATAAAGAACACAAAGATAAATGCCATGAAGTTCAAAGGATTGTTTACACAAACTCATATAATGCATGTTCTATAAATCTCATAGTAAATGATAAGCCACAAATTATTAATGCTTAACTGTCGATTATTTGAAACACAACACCAAAACTAATTGTAATGTCCATAATTCTATATTATAGACTCATTATATGTTATCCATCATCATTCACCTTATATAATTTCACACAGGGGTATTTACACTTATTTTTCCCTGACCAAGTAGTTACATATTAAATTAAAAATGGGTGATTAGACAATGATCTCTTAGTAGACTGAGAGTCATGGTAATCTTTTACTTATTTTTTTCTAAGGACCTAGGCCTTCACACCCTTATATTCTTGATCGATGCTAGATCTTTGCTACCAAATGCCCTTCTTTTTATAGGCTGGTGTGAAACTCATATGATTAAAGTCTAGATTGTCCTTGATAATTGCTCCTCAACTATATCCCACTTCCCGCGCACTCCCCAAGCCTTTCATTATTGTTCTAAGTCTTATGCTCTTAGGTTATCCATAGTTATGTTTCATCTTTGATTGGGTCTTCTTACATTTTTATATTCCACACCTTTGTCCTCTCGTATCTTACTAGTTTCCATGCCATTGTTTTCTTGTTCCATGCTAGTTTTGTGCCATGGTCTTTCAGTGCCATGTTCCTCTCACACTGTGTCGGTTCTACACTGAAAAGCAATAATACTTAGTTAAAATTTGGGGTCCAATAATATTAACATATATATATTTAGGTTAGTAGTGCCAAATTAGCCTTCACCTCCCTGTGGTTGGCATCATTAGTAGATAATTCCATATTCTCAAAGCTAATAAAAACTTTTGGTTCTTGTAAGTTTGATTGTCAATTCACAACATTTATTATCGATGTTGCTTGGGGTTAGAATGGGTGATCCATCTCCTAACTGTTCATGCTAAGAGGCTAAGAATATTATCCTAGACATTAATTACTATCCCCAACATGGTGGATATGCTAGTTTTTAGCCACGAGGCCCTGTAAGTAGAGATCTCAAACTTGGCTTGCATGTTGACAACATTTGTTGTCAATGTTACATGAGGTCAAAATGGGTGATATGTCTCTTAATCAGGCATGATTAGAGTTATATAATGTTATCCTATATGTTAATCACCACCCTCTATGTTATGGCAATGATATTTTTCATCCATGAGGCCCTAGAAGTAGAAATCTCCAACTTGGCTTGCATGTTGACAATAATTGTTCTCAATATTACTTGAGGCTAGAATGGGTACTCCATCTCTTAATCAGGCATGATCAGAGGCCAAGAGTGTAGTCTTAGATGTTAATTTCCACCACCTACATGGTGGTAATGCTAGTTTTTAGTCATGAGGCCCCATAGGTAGAGATCTCCAACTAGGCTCGCATGTTGACAACATTTGTTGTCAATGTTGCTCAAGGCTAGAAATGCTGTAAAGTTACATATCCACATAGATTCAGAGACCATGGTGGTGTAAATTCATGTAATTTGCACATATATAGGTTTTATAAGTGAAATATTCATAATCTAATCTCCAAGAAGTGGAAATGTCTATTAGAGGCAAATACCCTATCTCTTAAGTACATAAAAGTTGCATTATAGGACTGATCACATAATATTTTACAATGAATTTGTTGATTGTTTTAGATTCATGGGATTATAGGTGCATGTATAGGACTTAGACATACACAATAAATATCTTTTGACTCATGGATATGACTTATGGTTTCTATTTTATTCATATCTAAAGTTTGCCTAAAAAATAATAATTTTGCCTTATAGAGAAATATTTCCTTGAGATTAGAATGGGTGCTTCATCTCCTAATCAAGCATGATAAAAGGCCAATAATGTGTTACTATATGTTAATCTCCACTCCTGACATGGTGGTATGATATTTTTCAGCCACGAAGCCCCAAAGGTATAGATCTCCAACTTGGCTCGCATGTTGATAACATTTGTTGTCAATGTTGCTTGAGACTGAAATGGGTGCCTTGTATCCTAACTGAGCATGATTGGAGGAAAATAATGTGGTCCTAAACATAAATCACCACCCTCGACATGGTGGTGATGATAGTTTTTATCCACGAGGCACAGAAGGTATAGATATTTAACTTGCATTGCATGTTTACAATATTTGTTGTCAATGTTGCGCGAGGCCAGAATGGGTGCTCCATCTCCTAACCAGTCATTATTGGATGCCAATAATGTATTACTATACATTAATAACTACCATTGACATATGTTTTATGGTATTTTTCATCCATGAGTCCCTGGAGGTAGAGATCTCCAACTTGGCTCGCATGCTGACAACATGTGTTGTCAATATTGCTTGGGGTTGGAATGGGTGCTCCATCTCCTAATTGAGTATGATTGGAGGCCAATAATGTGGTATTAGACATTAATTTACACCCCCAATGTGGTTTCAATGCTATTTTTTAGCCAAAATTCCCCAAATGTAGAGATCTTCAAGTAGTGCATGTGTGTTTTATTTTCACATAGAAGGGTTTGGCCGTTTCAAAATGCATTTCAATAATAGAAATATGTGGATATTTTTTAACAAATTTAGATATAGTTATGTTTGAGTCATATCCAAAAAATAGAAATATGTGGATATTTTTTAACAAATTTAGATACAATTATGTTTGAGTCATATCCAAAAAATGTTTAGGATGGGATTCACGATTATGAGAACCAACTCTTTTTTCACTACATCTTTGATATTAGGCAATACCCTTGTGTTATCTTTCCAAAATTCTACAATTAAATCTTTTAAGGCATTGATTATAACCTTATAATTTCATGGGAGTCTACTAGAAAACACCCAAAAGTCATTGTTATGATCAACATCAAGTCTTTAATGTCTCTCAATTACTTTCATTAGTGTTTTTCTATTTATGTCCAAAGTTTGGCTTCTTTTCTAATCAATCATTTATTATTTGTTTTACCACTTACCAAAGAAGTTGTAATAACATTTCCGGCAATGTTACCATCTTTGGTGTATTTCTTCACACCTACTTGATGCTGTGCATTATGAAAATTTTCAACAATTGCCTTATTTACACCATCGATATTAGATTTTTTTAGTCCTAGGGTGTTCATTGTATGTCTCATCTTAAGTACTTTCATCAATGTGACAAACAATTAGCATCTTTGATTTTCATTTAAATCTTCAAAGTGTCATTCCCAAATTCTTTCAGTTTTTCTTCTCATATGGCGCTCAGACATATTTTTAGGCATTGGTTTCAAAATGGGTTCATCAATTTCAATTAAATAAATTGGTTTTCTTCTACAAATCCTATGAGGTGTTCTTAATGGTACATTTGATTGATTTGGTGTTTCCATATTATTTTCTTCATTAGTAGTTTCTTCATTCAATGGTATTCTCATATTGTTTTCTTCATTGTAACTTTCTCCAATAAGTGTTTCCATATTAATTTTATCATTAGTGATTTCTCCAATGCATATTTCCATGTAATTTACATCATCATACATACTATCGTCATCATCAAAATTAAAAACAATAAAATTTGAATGTGAACTTTCATTATAATTAGGTATACTATCAGCATTGACAATTAAACTTTCACACTTTGATATAATATCAATGTGCGTTGCATCATTATTTATGGCATTCAATTCATTAAGGATAATAAACTTACTTGCACGAAGTTTTTTCATTTGCTTCCTTTGTTTTTCTCTCGCCACCCTGAATCTCCACCAAGCATTTGTGTCATTTTCTGAGGAAAGAATGCATGGGAATTATAAGCCCACGTGAAGGTTTGGATGAACAACAAGAAGGGTGTAAAAGTGATATGATGGAAATAAAGTTTGAAGGTTGAAAACGCATCCATTACCGTCAAAGGCCAGTCCACGTAGCAAAGTTTAGAAACAATATGTCATCCCACGTGGAAAGGGGTCAAATAAACAAAACAAACAAGGTGAGGGTTTTAAACATCCAGCTGGGCGTGATGTGGAGATGTGTGCACATGGAAGGTTTCAAAGAGGCCACGTTAATGTTTTAAGCCACATAAACATTAAAAACCATGCCCCCAGACCCTTGACACATGGACAAATGTTAAGGAAATGAGACAAAGTCGAGTTTTGTTTGTAAGGAAAATGTTGGCAGAAATTGGACGGTGGGAATATATGGTGGAGAACGCAAAAGTAGTTTTAAAAGGTCTCATGAACCTCCAGATTCTGGCAAAAAGGGACACAACAGTGGACATCAAAGGAGGACGACAGAGAATGGTAAGTAAGACGCAACTCAATAAGTTGCCAACTTGAAAATTGTAACTGACATTCCCATTCCTGACGGACTCCCAAAAGTATATGCAACGCTCCAAAAACTTTCACCACGTGTCCTCTGCAGTGGGTGGTAACTTGAGGGAAGAAAAGGACGCCAGATGTAACTTCAATGCCAATGCTTCATGGTTGGAAGCAATTGCGTGGATATGGTCAAGAGAATGAATGATTTTTTATTTTTTCTATTGAGAGTTTTCAATATGAGAGATTTAACCAACGTTGAAATTGATGATTCTGGTAGCTGTAACTGGAGTTATAACATGAATGGGTGAGGTGCGTTGTAAGCTCTCATAGGGTATTTTTAAATGTTCAAATATGTGGCGATGGTGGACATCCAACCATTGATTGCCTAATGAAAGAATCGCCATAGGGGGTCTAAAGTTCAAAGCTGCAGATGTCAAATACCAGATAATGAGCAGAGTGTGAGTTTAAATGGAAGAGTGGTGGTTGAGAATACGTTTCCCAGCAAAGATATTACACCCAGAATAAAGAAATAAAAATCCTTTCTTTGGCATTAGGGGAACTTGTCTGCATTGTATATGGTAAAATCTGGGGTCCAAAAATTCTCCAGCTTCTTCACTACAATGGGCGATGAGTAAGATGGTTTAAAAACCCCATGTCGCCAATAAAGTACAACAATAAAATGAGTCCAGAGTAGATGTTTGTACTATGGAAGCTGAAGGATTTTTTATACCCAAGAAAAGAAGGCTTATGTTTAATGTCTGGAAATGGCAAGAGATCCGGTTGTATGGGATGACCCATTGTCATTCAAAGCATGAAATATTCATAGGCATGGGCATTGATATCAAGGGGATCGATTTATTGCACACAACTCTATTAGCAAGGGCACTTGTAGCTCTCGTCCCACATCTATTGCTGGTATGAGAATGAATGGTTAGGGGTTAAATTATTCATCATGGTCTCCAAGAAATGGTGTTCAGGCATTTGCATTGGCTTCTTATCCTTCTGCCAGGGTAGAACATCCAGATGTTGCTGCAACTATACCTCATTCTAATTTGAAGTTCGTTGATCGGTCTTCAATTTTTCGGTGATGGGGATATATACAAAGGAATGAAGGTATCACTTTCATCAGATCTTAGTGTTTCTTTTAAAACACCATAGTAGCCACTTAATCGTTTGTTGGATTTCTTTTTAGGTCAAATATTATTGCAAGGTTGTCAAGAGATGCAAGAATAAAATCTTCGAAGATTGCACTTGGTAGCATGGCATTCTCATTTCGACTATGAGATTGGTAGCTGAAGAGATGGATTAAATGGAGAATCAAATAATGGCTAAGGAAAGGGTTGGCTTTTGAGAAGCTTTTCCAGAGGGTATTCTACTAAACTAGGTTGGAATGAATGGAGGTGGAAAGTTAAGAAAGGGCAAGTTTCAAAAGTTGTAAATGAGGATCCAAAGTCCATAGGGAATTTTGGTGGGAGAAGCAACTTGCAAAAACAAGTCTTCAAATTGCAAGTTGTAATGTCCAGTCCAACTTCCCAAATTCACTGGTCAACTTAGCATGAGAAAGTCAACTCAAATGGAACTCCATGGAGATTTTGAAGAGGGATGTAATTTTCCAAGTGTGGAAATTACAAATTGTACTTGGATCTCCCAAACCTGCTAGTTAATGTCGGTCAAACATGAGGTCCCAATGTAAAGCGGAACTTTCAAGGCCAATTGTAATTTTCCATTTTTTCAAATTATAAATTGCACTTGAAGTTCCCAAGTCCGCTAAGGGATTTTTTGATCCAAAACTCAGAAATTTTGGTTGATAAATATTTCACGAACATAGAAATAACACAATAACAATGAATTCTCTGAGAATAGATATTTTATTACTCAAGATCACAATACAACTATATGCTTATATCTGGGAAGAGATGTCTTATTTTCATTTCGGGTTACATCTTCATTTATACACATTTTGAAAGAAAGGGGAGGATGTGGAAGGTCACCAATATCGAGGGAGATTAAGTGGTTTGACTTCCATGATTTAAAACAATATAGAATTCGAGGAAATACTATTTTTAGAAACTTACTATTTTTAGACTGCACTACTAAAATTAAAATTTAGGGCACTTCCATTAAGTTTTTGGGGGTCAAAATCTATTGAGTATAGTTCCATGCCATGTCATTGTGTTCTCCTCATTCTTAGCTTTCCAACGGTTTAAATGACGAGTCAATTAGAGCTATGGTACAAAAGTTATGGCTCCCAAAAGTTTCGTCATCAATTGGGATGGAACTATCACCCAAATTGTCCCCTGAATTGTTGCCTGGATAATTCCTCCCTCCTTGAAAAGTAATGGTCCCCATTGCATCAATGTTTCTCATCAAGTGTGGTAGTTGTGTCTTGATTTGATTATGAGCCACTCACCTTAGTGGCTAAGCTGGTCCCTTTTGACCACCCAATAAAGCATAATAGAGCATCCTCTCGTTGTCTTTATCTAGGCATCCATAATTTGATCCTCCTCTACTGGAGCAAAACTCTATGGATCAATCTCATCAATGTCTAGCTATGACTGAAGTGTCCAATAGAGATGGATGATATGGTTTGAGGAGCTCCACGTTGAAAATGGGATGCAGACCAAGGTAGGCTGGTAGGTTCAACTCAAAAGCATTTTCTCCAACTTTTCTGGTGTTGGTGTAGGGACCATATTGCAGAGGCCAAATTTTTATGTGTGGACCTACAAGTCATTCCTTCTGAAGCTGCAACCAAACCTTGTCACCCATAGCAAAATGGTGTGAAATCCTATGCTTGTCATGGCATTGCTTATACTTCTGATTCATCTTCTCCAAGATGTCATGAACTTGCAACTGGATGTGTTGCATTTGTTCAATGAACTTTGTTACCTTTTCTACCTCAAATCTTCCATGAGGTGTGTATTCCATGGTGGAGAATGGAATGGCTATATCAATCGCTGCCATGGGTTGGAACCTGAAGCATACTTAGAATGGATTGTGCTTGCTCATGCTATGCAGGGCCTGATTGTATCCTTGTTGTATGAAAAGAATCCCCTTATCCCATGTGCGTGGATGTTTGGAGTGATACATCTAAATCATGTGAACAATCAAGTGGTTCACCACCTCTGTCTGACCATAAGTCTATGGATGGAAGGCTATGGACTTTATCAACTTGGTATCCATCATCTTCCATAGAGTGGACTATAAGATGCTCAGGAACCTTCTATCTCAATCTGAGATAATGGACTTGGGGAGACCAAAATGGAGCCATACAAGACTAAAATATAGTTGAGCAGTTTATTCAATAGATATATTTTTCTTGCAAGCAATCATGATAGCCATTTTTGAAAAATGATGAACTGCAACAAAAATACAATCCTTGTCATGTTTTGAAGTGGGCAAACCTAAGAGAAAATCCATTGAGATAGATTCCTAAGGCCTGGTTGGTTCTGGCAATAGCATGTACAATCCTTGATTCTTATTTGTTGGCTTGGCTATTGCACATGGGGTGCAAGATTTGAGATATCTTTCCACATCCTTTCGCATATGGGGCTAGTAGAAGTGTTTTTAAAGAACTGCCAATGTCTTTTTTACACCAAAGTGTTTAGATATCCTACTAAAATGTGCTTCCCATATCATCTTCTGTTGCTCTATAGTTGAAACACAAATGTGACCCATATGACAGAGGATTATCTTGCAAATATAAATCAGAGACATGTTTACCTTTTTGAAGCACCTAATATGTATCAGCAAATGTAGGATCTACTTCATACAAAGCACCCCAAGTGGCAGTCTCATGTCTGCATAGGTCAAGAACTATTGTGAGTGTAGTAATTGGTAAACGTCTCAGATAATCTACAGTCGTATTTGAGCTCCCCTTTTTATGTTTGATTATCAGATGGAATTATTGAAGATATGTGACCCACTTTTGGTGCATCTCATTTCATAGTTTGCTATGTGTTTAGATGAATTCCAATGGCTGTGGTCAGTGTGGATGATCGTATCATTCCCCAAGATGTAGTGTTTCCATTATTTGCAGGCTTACATAATGGCGTAGAGCTCCTTATCATATGTCAGATATTTTTTGACTATATCAATGAAAATTTCACTGTGATATGCAATAGGATGGCCATGTTACATGATGATAGCTCCCATGGCTTATTCAGATGCATCTATCATCAACTCAAAAGGTTGATGCAAATCTGGCAAGGCAAGAACAGGGGTTGAACAAAGTCTATTCTTCAAATTCACAAATGCCATTTGTTGTATCTCACCCCACTAAAATGTAGATTTAGCTCTTCCTTTAGTCACTTGGGTTAGTGACCAAGTAACATGTGAAAATCCAAGAAAAAACCTGTGATAGAAATTTGTAAGACCCAAGAAGGTATGAAGTTTTGTGAGGGTCCTTGGTGTAGGCCATTCTTGAATAACTTGAATCTTTTATGGATCAACATGAACCCCTTCCTCATTCACAACATACCCAAGGTACTGAATTGTTGTCATCCTAAATGTGCATTTGTCAAGATTTGCATACAACTTGTGCTCCCAAAGAGTTTCAAGCACCTTACGAACATGTTGCAGATATTCCTCCCATGTTCTATTGTAGATGAGTATGTCATCCAGGTAGACAACCATGAATGAGTTGGTGAAGGGTCACATGATTTCATCCATCATCCTCATGAAGGTTATATGTGCGTTAGTTAAGTCAAAATGCATAACCAACCATTTGAAGAGCCCTTCCTTAGATTTGAATGTAGTCTTTCAGACATCGGTGGGATCGATGGGAATTTGGTGATAGCTAAATTTAAGATCAATTTTGTTGAAGAACTTTTCACCATGGAGTTGGTCCATTAGGTCATCAATCCTAGGGAGAGGGTAGTGATTCTTCAAAGTCATTTTATTCAAGGCTCGATAGTCAATGCAAAGCCTCCATGTTCCATATTTCTTTGGTGTTAGGATAATTGGGCTACCATAGGGTGAATAGTTTGGCCTGATGTGACCCTTTTGGATCAATTCTTGAATCTATCCTTTTATCTCATCATTCTCCAAAACTAATTTTTGATACATAGGACTATTAGGCAAAGGTGATCCTGGGATCAAATTGATAGAATGTTTTACCTAGAAATGTAGTGGAACTCATATGGGTGACTTGAACAAGTCATCATATTCTCCTATGATTTGTGTTATCTACTTCTATTATTGTGTTGATTGTGTAATCAGCACTACAGCATCAGCCTTCTTAGATTTTTGTGGTTTGATCACCATGAGAATGAATTGATTTGTCTTTTCCACCAATGTCTTACATTGCTTGGCATTGATCAGGGAGACAGATATGGGAGGTGGTACCTCTGGTACCCTGTAGCATCGTGTTCCAAGAGTGAGGGTGATTCTTCAGGTTCATGATTCATAGATGCCATGCCAATCATACATGAATGACTGACCAAGGAGTACATCACAAACATATAGATTGACCACATCACACAAGACTTCATCTTGGAAAGGTTTTATTACATATGAAAGAAGACACGGATGGGTGACATGGAGGTCTCTCCCTAGGCTCAACCATCCAATACTGTATGGCTTTGGATGAGGCTTCATGGATAGATTTATACTTTTCACAACTTTAATAGAGATTAAATTTTTTTGACTCCCACTATCAAGAATGAAATGCAGAGGCTTACCTTTTACCCATAATTTGGAGTGAAACAATCTTTCCTTAACATCTGGCCTTTTCTCATGGTTTTGTGATGAAGCGATGATGGTGTCAGGCTCAGCATATACAATATCTTCTTCATCCTCTTTGATGATAAGTTGTGTATGAGATAGAGTAGTAAATGTTGAGTATTGTGACTCAGAAAGCAGTGACTTGATGGCTCGACATTCTTCTTTGGAGTGAGTTCTAGTTTTGTGGTAATCACACCATTTTCCAGCCTTCCCCTTCTAGGGTTTCTTATCTTGAAACTCCTTTTGCTTCCAATTTTGGCCTCGTGTTTGACCTTCCTTATCACTTTTCCATTTTGAGGGCTGACTCTTCATATTCTTTCTACCATGCTTCTGCTCAATCTTCACTGTGAACTTGTATGACTCACCGAGGGTTTCCAAATTGAAGAGTTCCATTTCCCCCATATGTACCATTGTAGTCCACCACGATATTTGAGAGTCTTATGTTTCTCACTTTCTTAGATGCTAAATCTTGTAGACAAAGAATAAAAAATGTATGTGTAATCTTGAACAGATTGGTCCTTACCTTAGTGAAGTTGTTGCCACTGTATGTACAGATCATCATATGCTCCAATGGGATAGTATTCTTCCTTTACCACTTCCACAAAATCATCCCAAGTAGGTTCCACCTCAAGGCCAGTGTCATCTATACTGAACCTCTTTTTGTACACTTCCTACCAATTTTTCACAGGCAATGATGTTTTCAAAAGAGCAAAAGTGGTCTTTTCTCCATCGGTGAATTTATTTACAGAGAAGTAGGAAGACAATTGATCCAACCAATTTTCTACTACATCAACATTGATTTTGCCTTCAAATGTAGAAATATCAAAATTCCCCTAAACCTTGAAGGGTGTTGGGGCACTAAAAGGATGTTCCATGGATGAGGAGCCAGAATTCCCATCAAAAGTTGTTGGAGAATTTGGGCAAATTGTTATAGCATCTATGTTTGTTTCCATTGGAGGGATTCATTCACCATTTCCTTGAAAGGATTGGATGTCTCAATGTCATCCACCATTTGAAGTCATTTGGAGTGAATAAGTGGATAGTTTGGAAGCTCTGTTGTTTTCCACCCAAGCTTCTTGTAGCCTAACCTCGTCCACATGATCATACACTCTCAAGACAAACTACTTTGATACCACTAATCTAAAACTCAGAAGTTTTAGTCGATAAATATTTCAAGAACACAGAAATAACATAGTAATAATGAATTTTCTGAGAATAGATATTTTATTACTCAAGATTGCAATACAACTATATGCTTATCTCTGGGAAGAGATGTCTAATTTCCATTTAGGGTTACATCTTCATTTATACACATTTTTAAAGTAGGGTAAGGATGTGTAAGGTCACCAATCTTGAGTGATATTAAGTGGTTCAACTTCTATGATTTAAAACAATACAAAATTTGAGGAATTACTATTTTTAGAAACTTACTATTTTTAGACTGCACCACTAAAATTGAAATTTAGGGCACTTCCACTGGGTTTTTGGGGGTTAAAATCCATTTATAAAATATCCATGCCATCTCACCACATTCTAATCATTCTTAGATTTCCAACAATTCAAACGGTGAGTCAATTGGAGCTACGATGCAAAAGTTATGGCTCCCAGAAGTTCTATCATCAATTGGGCTGGAACTGTCACCTGAATTGTCCCCTGAATTGTTTCTCGGATCATTTTTTTTGGCAATTAAAACTTTAATTTGCAACTTGTAATTTTTAGTTTGAGTTCCCAGTTCTCTATGGGAACTTTTTAGGGGAACTGCAACTGTAATTTGTAAGTTGCAATTTACACTTGGAGTTATAGGTTCCTTGCAAGAAATTTTGAGGGGAACTACAACTACAAATTATAAGTTGCCAATTTTCAAGTTGAAAATGTGTTGCTGAGTTCTAGATTTCCCCCAAACAAATAAAGTGAAAAATTGCTAAAGGATCCAAAGTTCCTCATAAGGCTAAAAAGTGAAAAGTAATGCATTTAAGCATTAAAAAAGTTGGTGGCAACTCTAAAAGTCAAATGTGAAAAATGTAAATTATTGAAAGGCATGTAAAATAAAAAAGGTAAAAATATGTGAAGTCTTTCCATTTCTCATATTTTGCTTGTTCAAACACTTACATGGGAGAAATATTGTAGGTCTACAAGATCAAGGTGGGCCATTCCAAAGAAGATTTTTCAAATGGACATGGATCTGGGGTGTTCCTATGCCATCATTACAAGGCAAGGGTTGTTCTTTGGCATGCATAAGAGGAAGGGAAACTGTCCAAGAGATTTTAGTTATGTAAATGAGTGGTCAAAGGAATGTATAGGAGGTTACACAAGAAGACAAAGGGTTTGTTTGGCTCTAAAATGAATATTCTCCTTCAAGATCAAATGAAACACATTTCCACTCAAGTAAAGGTTTGTTACAAATATTCATCATTACATGTAGAGACATTTACAAGAATCATTTTCCTTGTGAAGGCATGAAAATTCTAGGTGTGGCAAAGGGCATATTCTAGCCGGAAGCATCTTGATATAAATTTGAGGGTTGACTGCAAGTTTGTAATATTGCAAATTATAACACATATTTCTAGATTGAAAAAGTGTTAAAAAATGGTATAAAAAGAGGGCTTGTCCTTTTTTTCAAGGTTGTTGGTTTTTTGGTTTTCCTAGGTCTAGACTCTTCAAAATCATTGGGATCCATTTTTGTGTGTGCATTTTATCTCTCTTACTAAGGTAGTTGTAGTTGTAAAACCATTAGCAAGCTCTGAGAGCATTGTAATATGTCTCCCCTATCCAACAAGGAACAAACTCACCATGCTTGTCCCTGTGGCAACATTCTAAAAAATTGATGTATGTAAGATATATTTTTAAGATAATGGAAAAACTTGTGGTTTTTTACTCTTTCCTGTTGATGAAATGCAATAATATGTTTTGCAAGTTCTATCGATTGGATATCTGGTTTTATGCTTATTATTGGTTGTTATTTTGGTCATAGATCTAGGTTGTAGACCCATTTTTGCATTGTGATTTGGAAATATGTTGTTGAATACCTCTTAAAGGCACCCAAGTTTTGTGGATTTGATAAGAAAAAGTATTTGAAGTTTTAGTTGCAGTGTATTCTTTAAGATTTTAAGAATCATTTGGGTATTTGCATTGTATTGGCACCAATGGATGTAATTCACTCCTGGTAGTTCCCATGGCTTGTATTTCAAGTTTTTCTACATCTTTACAAATGAATAATGTCATGTATGTTGAAATATTTCTTGTTGTTTGAAAAACCACTAGAAATCCACTCTTTATATTTACCAAACTTGTCCTAACCTGTTCTACCTCGCAAATAATACACCTTGCTAAATATTTTAAGTGTTATTTGTCAATGTATGCATAAATGTTGCATACTTAAAATGTATTTGTGTTTTGTTCTTTAAATCTTAGAATTAAATTCTTCCATTTGACCCCCTTGTTGTTAAAAATTTCTTTTGAAATGAAGGTTGTAATCACATCCCTATCTGTCTTCAGTAGCTTGTGTCTACCCTAGTACATTTGTGCATCGTGTGTGACAACCCTTTTCAAGTGGAGTGTGAAACTTTGGTTATACCCTTGTCAAGTTTACACTTTTCCCCAATAATCCTCCTGGATATCTAATTGATTTATCCCTCCATGTGAGTAAGCTACCCCTTAGGTCCTCTCACCTTGGTTCAGGCAGAGCTAGAAGTAGCAGCGAGCTAAGCCTTTCCTTGGATATAACAATGGGTTTATCATCCACATTTGCCATTTTTCTCAAGTGTGTAAGGCTAAGATAAAGAGGTGTACAACTAAGAACCAACACTTCATTGACATTGTTATCGGGGAACAAATTCTTGTTAGTCATGTTGCCGGGGACTATTGTAAAGGGTCGATTATAAGTTTAGGTTTGAAAAATTTCTCTACCAATATTTGATCCAAGTAATCTTAGATACATTTTTATTAAAAAATTATCCATATTATCTCATAAGTTTGAATTTTGAGGTTATTTGAGTGTGCTTTTGATATCTTAGTTGTCAACTACCCAACACTCTACTAGGGACATGCCAGGACTTGAAAGACTTGATAAATTAACATTTGTTGCATTTCTTGTAAAGAGTTTTTAACTTTTCATGTTGTAAGGTTATTTCCCCTTTTGAACATAAATATTAATTTATAGTATCTTTTCTTTCTATCTTATCAATAATCTTCAACAAAGTTTAATTTTAGCATGTATCATATCCTATTCATAAACTGTTATATTCTAGAAGTTTGATTCTTGTGGTGACTTCAACTTTATCATCTGGTTTCAATGAAGATCAATGAATATTTTGAATATCTTTTTTAAGTTTTATGTTTGATTGTTTTATTTCTTACAAAGATGGAAGGATTGAGATCATCTTTCAAAGGTGACTTATCAAAATAACTTGTCTCACCCTTAAGTATTCATCAAATAAGGAGACACGTTTGGAGGTTAATTGAAGGTTAAAGTTTAACTACAAAGGAGTGTTTGGGTTGTCAAGATTCCAGTACACTTGAACTATTTGTTGAAATTCTTGTTATTGATGATTAATTCAAAACCTTATAGTTTCATTTGCTATCCAACACCTTCTCAACCAGTGGAATCCCCTCTTAAGTTTGAACCCCCAAATCCACCTCAATGACCCCATCATAGCCCTTTACCACTGGATCTTGAACATACCATTGAACCAATCATGAGGCATAAGGATTAAGATGAGAATGAATGTCCTGCAATCTGCAATCCTAAATTTAGACCTATTAATTTTTATGAAATGGAAGGTTATCCTAATCAAGTCCCAAATGAAGTAAGGAATCACCTTCCTAAATTTTAAGGGAACAATGCAGTGACTATTGATCAACACTTGAGGGATTTTCACATTATCATTGAGGATTATGAGGTTGAGCATGAGGATGTTTGCATTAATTTGTTTTTGCACACGTTGGAAGAAGATGCATGTGAATGGTTCAATTCCCTTCCCTGTGGATGAATTGATTCATGGGAAGAGATGAAAAATGTTTTTAAAATTCAATATGGTGATAGGATTGATCCTAGATTTTTGTTAAATGAATTTGAGAACGTTAAAAAGAACCCTAATGAGTGTGTGTAGGATTTTAACACATGGTTCAACAAGACCATGATGAGGCTGCCTAAAAACATAAAACCTAGTGATACTATGTGCTTGATTAAATATTATGATGCCTTTGACAAGAAGGTTGCATACTACTTGAGGGATAAGGCTCCCACGAACCTAAGATTAGAATTAAATATGGCCATCCAAATTGAAAATAACATAAAGTCTATGGGAAATCCACTGAACAAGCAGGTTGATGCAAAATTGGTTGATAAAAAAAATGCAATCCACTAAGAATGCCAACCTTGAGGAGATTATTAAGACTTTGCCCTCTCTATCAAATAAATGTCATACAAGTTATCTAGGGTTGAGAAAGGGATGCCTTATGGGTCTACAAGTTAGGAGAGTGATACAATTACAAATCAAATGAAAGGGAGGCCTACTTTCCACATTAGGGATAATGATAGAGGGAAAAAGCCTACACATGATGAAAGAATGAATAGAAATCAAAATAGATGGTATAGAAAGGAAGTGCATGATCCATTAAATGCCAAAGCGAATGCAGTAAATTGTGAAATTGACATTGATTGGTGTGATAAATTCTTCCTTCCCCATCCTCCATATGATATTAATGAACCAATTAATAAAGATTTGAATGAATATGAGTCTGCATCTGATGATGATGAGATTTTGATGGTGGATTGTCAAGTTTATCGAAGAAAAATGTCTGCCTCCATAGAATTATTGAGTGTTGCCACTGTGGATCAGTTTTGGAGTGCAGTACAGAAGGTATGTGTCCTAAATCTTGAATTTTTTTGGGATGTTAGCATGACACAAACATATGAATTTCCAAATCATGATTTTAAATTTTTAATATCTATGATGATTAAAAAATATGATGGGGGAATTACTTCAATTGAGGATAGGTAGTTGCTAATTAATGTAATAGTTTCCCAAGTGAAAGAATATAACCTGAGAAGTAGGAAATAAGGTGCTTCTCCTCAAGACACTACCATTGTAAATCCTAGGGTAGGGGATGCAAGTGAGGATGTAAAAAAAACTACAACAGTCCCAAATTCTTTGAAGTTAGAAACTATTTCCCAAATTACTAAACCAAGAGGTGTTCCAACCAAGAATAGAGTACATTTGTTTTCTAGTATCCCTAAGGGTGTGAATGATGTTAGAATAAATCCACCCTTAAATACTATTGTTAAACATGAAAATTTATCCCAGCCTATTCCACTTTAGACTTTAAGTGATTTTATACTAGCGAAAGGTGTTGTCACCCTTCCACCTAATACCCTCTTCCTTAATATAGCATATGTGATATGGCTCAAGTTTTGAGTCAATTAAAAATCACCGTACCACTTGTTGAATTATTACAAATACCTGAACATAGGAAGAGGGCATTTGAGTATTTTTAATTTGGTGAATATTTAGATGCAAATGAAATGATTTTGCCCCAAATATCCCTAAAATATGATGAAGAATCAAATGAGGTTGTTGAACCAACCCTGAAGATTTATTTAGGGACTACATTGGTAGAAAGTCAGCTAAATGTGGATCCATTTTATACCACCCTGCTAATTAATGGTTTGATTATTCACAATTGCATGTTTGATTATGAATCTTCTTGTAATATGATTCTCGTAGGCGTCCTTAATGAGCTTGGAGTGAAAATCACATTAGCCTTTGGCAAGTGCTATGTCATGGATTCATGAGAGGTACCAATTGTGGGACAAGTCAAAGGGTTGGTAGGGCAGTTGATAGTTCATCCAGGTAAATATTTGAATATGGAAATGGTAGTTGTGGACTACCATCCTAAGTGGGGGATGATGCTATCACAAAAATGGGCTGTCAACATGAGTGGAAGTGTACAAATGGAACTTTCTTACACCACCATTCCTTTAACGGGTAATATAGTCAAACTTTATAGGGATCCAAAGATGCTACATATGCTAGAAGATTTGAAACATGATCTAAATGAAGTGTTATACATGGATGTGGAATTGTGCAACTTCATTTGGAATGTGGATGTTGTTGAACAACCAGTTGTTCTTGATGCTGGGTTTGACAAAGAAGGTGTTGTTTGGAAGATGTGTTTTGACTGGGCTTGTTCCAATCTTGGAAATGGAGTTGGGGTTGTTTTCTATGCCCCCAATGGTAAATATTTAAATTTTTCTTTTCATATGTCCTTTGAGTGCACTAATGACATTGATGAATTTGAGGCACTCTTGCTTGGTACTCACCTAAATGTAGATAGAAACAAGCTTATTTATAGCTATTAAAGAAGTACCAACATTGATTGGCTTGGTCATATCCAGATTTGAAAACATACAGGAAGGATTTGTTTCAATATGTCATCCCATTATAGCCTAGCATTAGAACCTTTAGGCATATATAGAGATTGATTAACCTCATCCTGGCCACCAAGCTACTGGAAAAGTTAAATAAATTAAGGGATGATGAGATATCAGAGCTGTCAATCGATGGTAGACATCTGAAACATTTCCTTGACTAAGTCCATAATTGTGTAAAGTATTGTATATTGTATAGTTTTGTTACTTCATTATTTTGTTACCTCTTTATGTTAGGCATTGTTTGTATAGTTATTTTCACCATTTTTTGTTGTGTGTTCATTTTTATATCTTCTTGATCTATTTTTATCAATCTGGCCTATTTTTTTTGAGTTTCCATGAGTGTTTGATGATAAATTTCTAAAATGTTGACTCTGTGTCCCAATGGATTGGCACCTAGTCTTATTTTCTGGGGTTCTTTGCATACCCATAGGGGGTACACATCCCTAGGTGAGAGTCAGTGTTGGTGCTCAAATTTGCACCAAGCATTTATGTCATTTTCCAATGAAAGAATGCATGGGAATTATAAGCCCACATGGAGGTTTAGATGAATAGAGAGAAGGGTGTAAAGGTGCCATAATGGAAATAAGGTTTGAATGTTGAAAATATAGCCATTGCCATTAGAGGCCAGTCCATGTAGAAAAGTTTAAAAAATATATGGCATCCCACATGGAAAGGGGTCAAATGAACAAAACAAAAGTCTTAAATAAAATAAAAGGCATCGATGTGGAGGAAATAAATAAACAAGGTGAGGGTTTTAAAAATACAAATGGGTGTGACATGGAGATATGTGCATGTGGGAGGTTTCAAAGAGGCCATGTACATGTCTTAGGCTATGTAGACATTAAAAACCATGCCCTTAGACCCTTGCCATGTGGACAAATGTTAAGGAAATGAGACAAAGTCAAGTTTTTTTTAGTTGAGAAATGTGTGGTTGCAAGGAAAACGTTGGCATAAATTGGATGATGGGAATACATGGTAGAGAATGCACTTGCAAAAAGTAGTTTTAAAAGGTACAAATTGCAAAGTGTAAAATGCAATCCAAGTTTTAGATCCTGGCAAAAGGAAACACACATCAGAGATGAGAGTTGAGATGCAACTTTGCAAGTTGTTAAGTTGCAAATTGCTCATGAAATTATATATTCTAGCAAAAAGGGACACAAGAATGGATAGTGAAGGAGGATGATGGAGAATGGGAAATAAGATGCAACTTAGCAAGTTTCCAACTTTCAAATTGTAACTGACATTCCCATTCTCGATGGATTCCAAAAAGAATATGCAATGCTCCAAAAACTTTCAACACGTGTCCTCTATAGATTTGGGCAAATTTTTGAGGGAAGAAAAGGATGATGGATGTAACATCAACACCAATGCTACATGGCTAGAAGCATCCACATGGTTGTGGTCAAGAGAATGAATTATTTTTTTATTTTTTCTATGGCGTCAGCTTGTGAGTTTTCAATATGAGATATTTAGCAATAGTTGAAATTGAAGATTTTCATAGTTGTAACTAGAGTTATAACACGAATGGGTGAGGTGTGTCCTAAGCTCTCATTGGGTTTTTTAAATGTTCAGATAAGTGGCGATGGTGGACATCCAACCATTCATTGCCCAATGAAAGAATAATCATAGGGGTCTAAAGTTCAAAGCTATGGATGTCAAAGACTAGATAATGAGCAAAGTGTGAGTTTAAATGGAAGAGTGGTGATTGATAATACATTTCCCAACAAAGATATTTCACCTAGAATGAAGAAATAAAAATCCTTTCTTTAGCATTAGGAGAACTGGCCTACATTTTATATGGTAAAATTTGGGGTCACAAAATTCTCCAGCTTCTTCGCTAGAATGGGAAACGAGTAAGATGGTTTAAACACCCCATATCTCCAAGAAAGTACAATAATAAATTGAGTCCATAGTATAAGTTTTCACTATGGAAGCTGAAGGATTTATTTTACCCAAGAAAAAAAGGTTTATGGTTAATGTATGGGCAATAGCAAGAGATTTAGTTGTATGGGATTATCCATTGTATTTCAAATAATGAAAGATTCATAAGCATGGGTTTTGATATCAAGGGGATCAATTTATGGCACATAACTCTATTAGCAAGGGCACTTGTATCTCTTGTCCCACATGTATTGCTACAACTATACCTCCTTCTAATTTGAAGTTCATTGAGTAGTCTTCATTTTTTCAGTGGTGGGGATATATACAAAGGAATGAAGGTATCACTTTCATTGGATCCTAGTGTTTCTTTTTAAAAACACCACAAAAATGACTTATTCATTTGCTGAATTTCCTTTTGGGTCAAATATTATTTCAAGGTTGTAAACAAATGCAAACAGAAAATCTTCTAAGATTACACTTGGTAGTTTGGCATTCTCATTTAGACTATGAGATGGGTAGCTGTAGAGATGGATTAAATGGAGAATAAAATAATGGCTAAGGAAAGGTTTGGCTTATGAGAAGCTTTTCCTGAGGGTATTTTTCTAAACTAGGTTGGAATGAAGTTAGGTGGAAAGTCAAGAAAGGGCAAGTTTCAAAAGTTACAAATGAGGCTCCAAATCCATAGGAGATTTTGGTGGGAGAAGAAACTTACAAAAACAAGTCTTCAAAGTGAAATTTTCAATGTGAAATCCAACTTCCCAAATCCATTGGTCAACTTAGCAAGAGAAAGACAAATCAAATGGAGTCTCAAGGAGATTTTGAGGAATGCAATTTTGTAAGTTTGCAAATTACAAATTGTACTGGATATTCAAAACTCACCAATCAATACCGATCAAACATGAGGTCCTAGTTCAAAGTGTAACTTTCAAGGCCAATTACAATTTTGCATTTTTATAAATTTCAAATTACATTTGAAGTTTCCAAATCCGTTGAGGGAATTTTTGAGGGGAATTTCAACTGCAATTTGCACTCGGAGTTCCTAGTTCCCTGTAAGAAATTTTTAGGGGAACTACAACTACAATTTGTAGGTTGTAATTTTCACTTGGAGTTCCCAATTCCCTATGGGAACATTTGAGGGGAAGTACAACTTTAAATTACAAGTTAAAAATGTGTTTCTGAGTTCTAGATTTCCCCCAAGCAAAGAAAGTGCAAAATTACTAATGGGACCCAAAGCTCCTCTTAAGGATAAAAAGTGAAAAGTAATGCATTTAAGCATTAAAAATGTTGGTAATAACCCTAAAAGTCAAATTTCAAAAAATAAAAGTGTTGAAATGCATGTAAAACTGAAATGGTAAAAATATGATAAGTTTTTCCATTTATCATATTTTGCTTGTTCGAACACCTCCATGGGAGAAATATTACAGATCTATAAGATCAAGGTGGGCCATTCCAAAGAATATTTTTCAAATGGCCATAGATTTGGTGTGTTCCAATGCCATCATTCGAAGGCAAGGTTGTTCTTTGTCATGTATAAGAGGAAGGTCAGTTGTCCAGGAGATTCCAATTGTGCAAAAGAGTGGTCAAAGGCATGTCCAAGATGTTACACAAGAAGACAAAGGGTTTGTTTGGCTCCACAATGAATATTCTCCTTCAATCTAAAATTATATGCATTTCTAGCCAAGTATAGCAAGGGTTTGTTCCAAATTTTCATCATTACATGTAGAGGTAGTTACAAGAATCATTTTCCTTGCAAAGGCATGAAGATTCTAGCCATGACAAAGGCCATATTCTAGGTGGAAGCATCTTGGTGGAACTTTGAGGGATGACTACAAGTTTTTAATATTGAAAATTGGAACACATATTCCTATATTGCAAAAGTGGTAAAAAATGGTATAAAAAGAGGATTTGTCCTCTTTTTCAAGGTTGTTGGTTTTCCTAGGTCTAGGCTCTTTTGAGATCCATTGTTATGTGTGCATTTTTTCTCTCTTTTTAAGGTGGTTTTAGTTATATAACCATTATCAATATATGAGAGCATTGTAATATGTCTCCCTGATCCAACAAGGAGCAAACTTGCCATGCTTGTCCCCATGGCAATAGTATAAAAAATTGATGTATGTAAGATATTTTTTCAAGATAATGGAAAATACTTGTGGTTTTTACTCTTTCTTATTGATGAAATTCAATAATATGTTTTTCAAGTTCTATTGATTGGATATCTAATTTTATGATTATCACTGGTTGTCATTTTGGGCATAAATCTAGGTTATAAACCCCTTTCTGCATTGTGATTTGGAAATATGTTGTTGAATATCTCTTAAGGGCACCCTGGATTTGTGGATTTGATAGGAAAAGGTATTTGAAGTTCTAGTTCCAGTGTATGCTTTAGGATTTCAGGATTTATTTGCATATTTGCATTGTATTGGCACCAATGGATGCAAATCACTCCTGGTAGTTCCCATGGCTTGTAATTCAAGTTTTTCTACATATTTGAAAATGAATAATGTCATGTATGTTGAAATATTTCCTATTGTTTTAAAAAACACTAGCAGACCACTCTTTATATTTACCAAACTTGTCCTACCCTATTCTACCCTATAAATAATACACCCTGCTAAATATTTTAAGTGATATTTGATTGAAGATGCATAAATATTGCCTATATAAAATGTGTCTATACTTTTTGCTTTAAATACCAACATTACAGTCTTCCATTTGACCCCCTATTGTTGAAAAATTCTTTAGAATGAAGTTTATAGTCATATACCCATCTATCTTCAGTAGCTTGTGTCTGCCCTGGTCATATTTGTGTTCTTGTGTTCCAATAATCCCCATGGAGATTGAATTGCAATATCCCTCCATATGAGCAAGCTACCCCTTAGGTCTTCTCACCTTGGTTTGAACAGAGACAAAAGTATTAGGGAGCTAGCCATAACCTTTATCGGTGATTTCTAGTCATTATCTGCATTTGATCCATCTTGATGCGAAATCCTTCTATGGATTTAATGACATATCAATGGGTTTATCATCCACGTTTACCAATTATCTCAAGTGTGTAAGGCTAAGTGAAAGAGGTGTACAATTGGGAACCAACACCTACTACTATGAAAGTCATCACCCATGATTATATAAAGTTTTAAACTATTAAGGGTGCGTACAACAACCCATACTCCAAAATATACTTGCTTCATGTGAAATACCAAGTGGGGACAACAATACAATTATTTCAAAATAATTAGGAATAATCCTATGTACTCTTTAGTCAACCATGTGAGTAGACAATAATTTATACTTTGTCGAGTATGGATAGAATTCTAATCATTTTTAATAGAACTCAACAGAGTAGGGGACCTGTAACGTATATTACACAATAAAGCAGGCAACAATACTCTAAAAGTAAAAAAAATTATTGTTGGTGTTTTATTTTTATTACTACTACAAGAACCACATACGCATTATTTAGTGTATGCAAAACACACCTTAAACACTAAACACTATACCCTAACCCTATACCCTATAGATCTTATACCCTTAACTTTAACCCTTAAACCATATACCCTAAGTCCTATACCCTATACCCTAAACTTTAAACCCTAATCCCTAAATCCTAAGCCTTAAAAACCCTAAGTTCCATTAATTATAAGCTCTTAAAACCCTGAACCAATCATTTAAACAAGCCAATTAACATCATTTAGACTCAAAATTGTAAACCCTAAACCTTGAAGCTCAAACCTTAAGTTATAAACCCTAAACCTTATAACCTAAATTTTAGACCATAAGCCCTAAAACCTAAGACATAAACCCTAAAGCCAATGTACCCTATACCATAAACCATATACCTTAAACTCTAACCCTGAATCCTAAGCCCCAAGGACCCTAAACTATAAATGGTAAACTCTTCAAGATTTAAACCAATCATTTTAGCCCTAATTAACATCATTTAGACTAAGAATTTGGTTCTAAGGGCTCAATTTAGCCCAAATCACACCATTAATTTCCCTAATTGACTAATTCACTCAATATGTGATGACATGGGGGCTACTCAAATCCAAAAACATAGTGTGCTCATAAATAGGTTCAATCAACTCAAATTATCCTCAATTGGCTTCACAATTGAACCTTATACCCTATATTATAAATTGTAAGCCCTAAAATCTAATCACTTTAAACCCTAAGTTCCAAACCCTATACCTTATACCCAAATGTACACCTTAAACCCAAATCCATAAACCCTAAGTCCTAGAAACCCTAAACCACAAATCGTAAACTAGATTAAAACTCTAAAACAAATTATTTATCCCCAATTAACATCCTTTAAAGTAATAATTAGGTTCAAAAAGCTCAATTTGGCCCAAATCACATCACTTATTACCCTAATTGACTCAATAGATGGTGACTTAGGGGCCAATTTAGCCCAAAATCACATTCTATACTCACAAATAGGTTCAAGGAGGTTAAATTGGCCCCAATTGTCCTTATGATTAGACCAAGTATGCACCCTAAAACATAAACCCTATGCTCAAAACATATTATGGTCACAAATAAGTTCAATCAGCTCAAATTATCCTTAATTACCTTCACAATTGGACTCTAAACCTTAAATCCTATCTTGCATGTACCTGAAATTCTAATCCTTAAACCCTAAACCAAATTATTTAACCATGTAATTAACATCCTTTACAGTAATAATTAAGTTCATAGGGCTCAATTTGGCCCAAATCACATCACTAATTACCATAATTGGCTAATTTTCTCAATGTATGGTGAGATGGGGGCTAATTGAACCTAAAATGCCATTCTATAGTCACAAATATGTTCAAAGAGCTTAAATTGGCCCCAATCACCTGTGTGATTAGACCCTATTCACCCTAAAACATATACCTTATACCCAAAAGTATATTGTGGTCACAAATAGGTTCAATCAACTCAAATTATCCTCAATTGCCTTCACGATTGGACCCTACACCCTAAATCTTATGTCATATATACCTGAAACCATAAGCCCTAAACCTTAAAACCTAAATTGTAAACCCTAAAAACCAAATGATTCATACCCAATTAACATCATTTATAATAACAATTAGGTTCACAATGTTCAATTTAACCCAAATCACATCATTCATTTACCTAATTAACTAATTTGCTCAATATGTGGTGACCTGGGGGTCAATTGAGCCCAAAATCATATTTTATAGTCATAAATAGGTTCAAGGAGTCAAATTGGCCCAAATTTACTTTGCGATTAGACCTAATGCATCATAAAACATAAACCCTATGCCCAAAAACACATTATGTGTTAGGTGTGGAGCTTGATTGTCTTCTAGGATCATAGGTTAAAAATCTGATGTTATTTCAGCTAGGTTTTGGATCCCATTCTTTGTATCCATGATGGTGTGAGGGGTTGCAAGGGGGGAACCCCCCTTGTGGGGTCCTTGCCTTATAAAAATGTAATTTTGTAGTCAATCTAGGCCATTGATTAAAGGTTTTCAGATCTAACGGTAGAGGTTATGTTTAGGTGTTTTTTTCCCTAAAATATATTATTACATGGCTGAGACAAAAGATGAAACAGATTACACATAGAGAGGAGGTAAAAAGGAGGTAGAGAGGTGTAATAGAGTTTGTTGTAGGATTTATTTCTCCCTTGTATAACTGAAAATAATATATTGGATAAGTTTGGTGGATGTAGCCCATCTTAGGTGAACCACGTTAAATCTGGTGTCTCCTATTTTGTGCATGTTTATGATTATTTTATGTGTTTGATTGATTCATTTCATATTTTCTCTTGTATGTGATATGGGGATAAAACTGTGTTTTATTTTATCCTAACATTGTGGTCACAAATCTATGTTTAATTAGCTCAAATTATCCCAAATTGCCTTCATGATTGGACTCTAAACCCTAAACCCTATCTTATATTATCCTCAATTGACATTATGATAATATCATGTATGTAATAATTCTATGTATGTGATATTACCATGTACATGATTCTTTAGATTGTCATTTCAAACACATGACTTAAGGCTCGATAATGCCTTGGATTCCTGAGCCTTAGGCATGGACCTATAACACACATGACCAAATGTATATTTTTTTCCAAAAATAAACAAATTCAACTTCACCCATGTTAGACACTATCTATTTTAGTGAAATTTTCCTTGAAAATAGTATTGCAACATCAACTAAGTCTCCTCTTTCTATATATATGATTTTTTTATATTTTGATTGCTTTAAGGTTGTTATTTAAATATTTATTGACTAAGTATGTTTTTGTAGTGTTATAGTCCACAATTATTCATGTCCATCTTTGTTTATGTATCTTTTGATTCGTTGATCCAAACTATAAAAAATATATGGTTGCAAACTAGACCTAATTTTATACACATTACAAAAAGAAAAATCTATTTTTTGAGATAGTTAGGGGGTGCATAGTCAGTTATACATTTTTTTATCATATTTTAGGGTATATTAACTTGTGAAATTAGTAAAAAAAAAATTAACTAATTTAAAAAATATATAGATTACTAGATAATCTCACCTATCTTTCTACCAAGGGGTTTAAATAAAAAGCAAACGATGCTAAAAAAATGGTGGGGCACACAGACAACTACCTAGAATAAATTTTCTAAAGAATTATACCACTTCTTCAATTTTCTAATGTTTGACCTAGTTATACTTAACCATTTCAAAAAAAAATTAATAGTTTAGAAACTACACTCAAAATGCTACAATTCATATTCCTATAACATCTTCAAATTATGAGTGTAAATATCTCAAATAATCCTTACAAGTTGAGGTTTCATGTTTTTCAAGAAAAATATGTCCACTTAAGACCCCCTTTTGGCCCCCTAATTCCCTGCACTTACCCGAACATATACATGTATTTGAAACAAATGAAAATGTGTGTCAAGATAATAATTTAAAAAAAACACTATGCATTAAATCAACATGTTGCTTGCAACACTATAACTAGAGGATGAAACAATAATGTTGCAAAATTGGATGATGAATAATTGGAAGATGATTTATTGATTGTTAATGGCACAATGGTGATCCTCACTGCAAACTTTTGGCCATAATAAATTCTTTTGAATGGTGCATTTAGTTATGTTTAAAGCATTTTCTACAACTCATGATTGACACCCCCTAAACCACCTATATATGTTTTGGTTAAATTCAATACTAAACATCTATTTATTTTGTTGATGCAGATCTAACTATAATTTAAATCACCTCTATAGAAAGAGGTCGCATGTGTCAATTACCTTTGAAATTGGCACATGGATTGACAAACCACAAATCACAAGGATTAACACTTAACAAAGCCACAATGGATGTATGACTTATAGAAAGACAAGGTTTGACCTTTGTTGCTATATAACATGTCAAGTCATTACATGGATTGAGGATCTCACCACCTTTCAAATATGACCAATTTGAGATATTGAAGAGTGGAAAATGAATAGAGAAAAAAAGAGGAAGAACAAACAAATCAATCATTGGAGGATCAAATGTGTAAAGTTTGCATATCATTAACTTATTGTTATACTACAAAATATATTGTAGATGTATATTCATGTTTTACTAATATTGTGTTACTCTATATTTTTAATTTTTATAACCATATTAAATGAAATGAAAATTTAAAAAAAAATTATTTGTATTAAATTTTTTTTCATGAATAATAAATAATTACTTTTATCTTGTGTGAAAACACATGCTACAAGCATACATATCTTCAACAAATCTATATAAAATATGTTGAAAATCCAATATAATATAAGTTATTCAAATATGATGTCTCTCAATGTCTTTTACATAGATTTATCTAAATATATGTGTGGTAGTTTTATTTTCACAGGTTTTGAAAGGTCACAAGCCTTGTATAGTAGAGAAAAACATTTAACATTGAGACTCTTTTAAAACACCTCTGCTAGTGGCACTCTTGAATCAAACCAACAAGCCTATATCTTTCACACTGTTAATCCTTCAAACACACCTAGTCAAGAAACATTTAACAGATAGTCAACAACAAAGCCTTTTTCTTCCATGTTCAACACAACAAAATTTAACATGTCAAGAACAACAATGAACCTTTTAGCTAACAACTATCAAGAGACTAAAACACACCCCTATTTTCTTTTTTTTGGTGCGATTTAAGGTTCATACTAATTGATTCATAGATCATTATGTATATTTCTTTCTTATTCTTACATACCTTGACCTAATCCCCTGCGTTCCTTTGAAATCTTTGATTGCATAAAGACATGTATAGTGATTTCAATTGAATTAATGGGTTGGAATTTATCATTTGTATCTTTAGTTTTTTTTACCCTTTGGAATGACAACTTTATTTCCACCCTAGATCTTGGCTCCTTAAACTTCTCTTCAAATGTGTTATTAGTCCGTAGATCCATGGGAACCTAGCTTGTTCCCAGTTGATCAACATCTAGGTCTTTCATAGACAAATATTCATCATCCTTCTTCATATTCATAGTGACAAGATCAAGAAGGGCACCCTTCTCCAAGATTACTCCTTCTTCCTCATGGATCTACAACACTCAATAGCCATATGACCAATGTCAAAGTATTTATGACAATGAAATGACAACCCCTCATAATTGAAAGGTTCTGGCTAAAAGCATTTTTTTCACTTTCAATTCAATATTTGTTGATAGCTCGTTGGATATATTGATATTAACCAAAAACCTATTTTTTAATTATTTAACTAATTTATTATAGTTTATTAATTATTAGTGATCTTATATTTTTATTTAAAAATATTTTTGATTTTCATGTTTAAGTCTCACTTTATCTTTTTATTCTTCTTAACTTTTGTTTATTTTTTAATTTTTATTTTAATAATGAAAAAAAGTAATTTTTACACTAAGAAGAAATTATTCTCCAAACTAAAATGTATTAAATATCATTGTCAAAGTTTTATAAAAAGCTATTTTCCATATTCTTAAAATAAAACTATTTAGATATTCAGAGTCATCTGTGATCAATAAATCATAATATTAACAAGGGCATGGAACACCAAGTCCCTGTAGGAGGAGAGAGAAACAACCCTTGCAGAAAAATTCAAATTAATCAAAGCAGTGGTAATATCCCTAATAATGGTATCCAAAGCATATCTATAAGTAAAGGAACTGAAATAATATAAATTTAGCAACTCTTGAATGGTAATGTTTTAAGAAATGATGCATTCATGTCCTCAAGCATTGTTCATACAAAAGTTATCATTCCAAAAACTTATGTCTTCATAACCCCTGATTATGTATGATGAAAAGCACCAAAAATTTCAGAAAAAAGTTATAAAACTTATTCTCATTTCAGCTAAACCTTTGAGGAAGTAGGTTGTCAAATATTAAGACTGATTAGAGAGATGAGCAAAACCATTAAAAAATAAATTGATAAAGTTTAAAACTCACTTATATTTCTGTGATGTCACAATGAAGAAAAGAAGGAACCTCTGCTAAAATTGGTTACCAAGTAAAGTCTCTAAAGCCATGCAAGTAACGTAGCTCCACAATAATGACAACACATCCTTTTTTACAATATAGGCCTTACCAACATAGACACCCACGAGAATGATCTGAACCAAATTTCTCATCCATTGTTCTTTGACTCTTAACTAGAAGCAATTCGTCGACATGCTTTTCAGGATCAAAAGCATGCCTGTTGATTTCAGTGTCCAAATGTTTTCCCTATGTTTAATTACTGCAGTGTAAAATAGACAAATAAGACACCCTTTCATAGACATGAAAATAAAAATAATTGTTTTGTAAATAAAGGCCATATCCCTGCCTATATAAATGATGCTAACATCAAGTTCAAGTTTGTATTTGACAATTCAAAACATTGAGTATCCTTAATTTCTTATTGACTATGAGATAGCTAACTAAATTTGACAAAAAAGGAATGAATTGTAAAAGATCAACTTATGAGAGAAATTCATTTCAATAATTGTATTAATTTACATTAATCAAAAATAAGTTTTATACATGAGTTGAATTATTTACTTATGGGATCTCTACATCCTAAATAATTATAGCTAGTTAGCAAAAAATTGTCCCTATATAGAATCTAAATGTCCTAAGAACTTGCAAAAGATTCAAGTATAAAATACTATATCTTTGCCTATCAAATACAAGGATAACAAAAATTAAATCTATAAAAAAAAAGCTCAGTTGTACATACTAAGCTTGTCAGAGGCTGGATATTGTCCATTTCTATTTGTGCAAACCCTCGTTGCATATTTCCATCAAAGTAGCATGTTGCTCAACACTTTTCATGGCACTTGCTAATACTCTTTCTATTGAGTCATTTCAGTGACCACACTGTGATCAAATAATTAAAGCTCCGCTATCATAATAGCAGGGAAAAATGCAACTAGAATATATTGGGTTGGGAACTTATGCATTGGGAACTTATGCATAACCTACCAAGATAGGTTGTAAGATAACCATCAATAAAAAAACTTCAAAGACAACAATATTGACTATAAAAATGAATAATGTTAAAGCAATTGAAAACTAGACCTGCAAATCTCCTGGAGAATAAAGGGAGTCCCCACTCACATTAACCACCCTCCAATCTAAAGCCCAGGGATTAAGGCTATAAAGCCTTCTATGAATGCCAACAAACACACTATCATATGCACAGTGTTAGTTTCTATAACCCAACAACAGATTAATTCCACAATAAATTCACAGACATAAATATGATTTATAACGATTAATACAACTGAGTTAATTAACAACTAATAATAGTGAAAGCAAAAATAACAATAATCCAATACAAAAAAAAAACAATAACACAGATATACCCAGAAAACCCCAATGCAGGGAAAAACCTGCAAATGTTGGATCTTCTATTTAGCCTAACAGCAAACTTCTCTTTTGCAAGAATATAATGTATGAGTTTGCTACATCAATCTTACTTTTATAGAGAGCCTAGCTGCTTTACTTAGCTTGCAAGAAAAAGAAGCTTTCCTTAGGATGCAAGAAAAAAGCATTCCTTAGCATCTAAGAAAAAGAAGCTTTCCTTGCTTTCTTTGGCTTTTCTATTTTTACTCATAAAATCACACTAGGATTTATCTCATCCTTACAAACTCAAAAACATTCTAGAAACTACTGTTGCTAAAAATCCAACTTGAATTGTTTTAAAGCATATCTAATCTTGAGTTGCTTTAAAACAATTCCACATTCCACCTTTTGAGCTACAAAAATCAACACTCCCTCTTAGCGAGGAAGATGTTTTGCACCACACCCAACTTGTCCCTGAAGAATTCAAACTTGCTCTTCATCAAGGCCTTCATCAAGGTATCTGCAATTTGTTCATCCATAGGAATGTAATTGAGCTTCACTATCCCCTCCTCCACTTAATCTCTGATGAAGTGATACTTGATCTCAATGTGCTTTGACTTGTCATGAAACACTGGATTCTCAGAGAGTTTGATACAACTCTGATTATCACAATAAATGATTGTAGGATCCAGCTCCTGATTAAAGAGCCTAGCTAGAAGTTTCTAAAGCCAGATAGCCTCACATGTAGCCATAATGGCTGCCATATACTCAGCCTCTGCAGAACTCAATGCAACTAACTTCTGTTTCTTGCTGTAACAAGAGACTGCTCCTGATCCCAAACTGAAACTACACCTTGAAGTGCTCTTTTGATCAGCTATACTACCTACCCAATCTGCATCAGTAAACCCCTTGAGCTTCACTCCATCTTGCTGAACATACTTCAGCCCATAATCAACTGTGCCTTGGAGATATCTCAAAACATGCTTCACAGCTATCCAGTGAACACGTTTAGGTTCCACCATAAACTGACTGAGTGAGTTCACTAAAAAATAACTGTCTAGCTTGGTGTTAACCAGATACATAAGAGAGCCTATCAACTGTTTGTATAAAGTAGGGTCCATTGCCTCTGATCTAGAAGCATCAATCTTCTTCCAGTTGGTCACAAGTGGCATTGGCATAGGCTTACAGTTTTCCATCCTAAATCACTTCAAGATATCAATTAAGTACTTCCCTTGTCCAAGGAAGATTTATCCCTCTTTTTACCACAACTCCAATCCCAGAAAGTAGTGCATCAACCCCAAGTCCTTCATCTCAAACTCTCCTACAAGATCCTGCTTGCAGTGTGTTATGAGCTCCTCTGACCCTGTGAGAAATAGGTCATCAACATATAACAATAATATGAGAAGTTTACCCTTCACCTGAACATAGTACAGGTTCAAATCTGCCTCACTCTTGATGAAGCCCACACTCTGAAAGTAAATATCAATACGTGAATACCACGCCCTAGGAGCCTGCTTAAGTCCATACAGTGCTCTTTTCAATCTGCATATATGAGAATCCTTCTCATGTGCTTCAAACCCTTCTGGTTGCTCTATGTAAATATCTTCCTCAATCACCCCATTAAGGAAGGCCATCTTTACATCCATTTGATGAATCCTCCAACCCATCTGTGCTGCTATAGAAATGATAGCTCTTATGGATGAGTACCTGGCTACTGGAGCGAAAGTCTCATCATAGTCGACTCCTTCCTTCTGTGAAAACCCCTTAGCCACAAACTGAGCTTTGAACTTTTCCACACTACCATCTATATCATGTTTAATCTTATACAGCCATCTCGAGCCCACCACAGACTTATCTTCTGGTCTTGGTACTACCTCCCACACACTGTTCTTCATGATGGAAGACTACTCTTCCACCATGGCATCTCTCCATACTTGGTGCTTGGATGCCTCTTGAAAGCTGGAAGGCTCTACTTCAATTAATTCACTCATAAGTGCCACATAATCTAAATAACGTCTAGGAGCCCTTCTTTGTCTGAATGAATATTGAGGATCACCTACATATTCTTGAGCCTCTCTTAATGTTTGCTAAGCTGCCCTGTTTCTCCTCTTCTCACTAATAGGAATCTGAGGCTGAGGAATTATTTGTTCCTCTATCTGATCATCTTGCTTGTTCTGCTCTCCAGCTTACGTGATTGAAGTTTGAGGAATTTGTGCTACCTAAACTGTGGATGTTTGTTCCTCCTCATTCATCAATTTACTTGACTTTTGAAGATCCCTCTCTTCCTCAAACTTCACATCTTTGTGAACCACTATTTTGCTGAGAGCAGGAATATAAACTTGATAAGCCTTAGAATTTTCACCATACCCAACAAGGATACCATTCTCTGTAGTAGGTTCCAACTTGGTTCTCTTTTCATCAGGAATGTGACAATACACAAGACATCCAAAGATGTGAATGTTCCCCAAATCTAGTTTCTTACCAGTGAATGCCTCTTCTGGAGTCAATTTGCCCAACACTTTGTGAGGGCTCCTATTCTAAAAATACACAGCTGTGTTGCAAGCTTCTGCCCATAAGAACCAAGGTAGATCTTGATCATGAAGCATGGCCTTGGCTGCTCCAATGATATCTCTATTCTTTCGTTCAGCAACCCCATTCTGTTGAGGGTTGTATGGAACTATCAACTCTTTCTTGATACCTTCCTGAGCACAAAAATCTTTGAAGGCATTCGAGGTATACTCACCTCCATTATCAGACCTTAGTATCTTGATTTTATTCCCAGTTTGGTTCTCCACAAGAGCCTTAAACTCTTTGAACCTATTGAAGACCTCATCATTATTCTTCATGAAATATATCCACATCTTCCTAGAGAAATCATCAATGAAGGTAACATAATACTCATATCTATTTAAGGATGTTGTTGAAATAGGTCCACACACATCTGAGTGTACAAGATCCAAAATCCCTTCAGATCTAGTGTCGCTGCTTGGAAAATTGGTTTTAGCATATTTCCCAAGAGCACAACCCTTGCACACCTCATGCTATTTTATCTTTATTGTAGGCAGCCCTATCACTATTTCCTTAAGAATATTAAGTGCTCCATGGTGAAGGTGACCCATCCTCCTGTGCCACAATTCTCCTATCCCTTTATAGCTACTAACCAATGCATGTCCTGGCTCAAACTATAACCGAAACAAGCTGCCATGCCTGACACCAATCACTTTTGCAATCTTGGAATCTTTGGGACAAATATAGACTTTTCCCCTCTCAAAGGTCATGATGTAACCCTTGTCTTCCAAGGCAGAAACTGAGATTAAATTCTTTGTCATGCCAAGGACATACAACACATCCTCTAGCAGCAAAGGTTTGCCAGACTCCCTCTGAAACTTAACGGTGCCAATACCAGTTGCATGGTACTTGGCATTATCTCTGAGCTCAATATAGAAATCCAACTTCTTCTCCTCCAACTTGGTGAAACATTCTTTGACTCCCGTCATGTGGCAAGAAGCCCCACTGTCAATATACCATACTCTTTTGGCACTTGAACTTGAGAGACAGGTAATGAGTGAAAACTCATTCACAAATTTTGATGCAAACTCATTCACCTCTGCTGTAGCAGCAAATTGCTTCTTTTGCTTGTCCTTATTTTTCTTATTCGGACATTCACTGGCATAGTGACCCATCTGATGACAGCAAAAAAATTTAATCTTGCTCAGATCTTTCTTCTTCCCACTCTTGGAAGAAGAACCTTCTGATTGCTCTTTATTGGACTTCTTTTTACCCTTGCTTGCAAGAGCAAGATTTTCTTCATCTTGACCCTTCTTTGTCAGATCTCCCCAATGAGCACCTTCATGGATCTCCTCCTGAACAAAATCATCCCAAAGTCTTGCCCAATCAGGTAGTCAATCTCTGCCAACAACACACTTGACAAACACTTCCCAGTGTTTTGAAAAACCATTCAAGGCTATACGCACCAACTCATCTTCTATAATTGTCTCTACAACAACAACAAGCTCATCCCTAACCTGTGTCAACTTGGACAAGTAAGAGGTCACACTCTCACCTTTGGACATCTTGGTATTATGCAATTTGTCCTTGAGCATCATCTTAAGACTCTGATAATCGCTCTGATAAAGTTTTGTGAGTGAATCCCACATCTCCTTGGCAGTATCATTCCTCGATAAATGAGGAATTAAATGATCTCTTACTCCATCCAGGATAATCCTCTGAGCCTTGGCCTCTTTAACTTCATGTGAATCTAAGGCAACAGGATCATTTATTGGTGGAGTCACTTCTATGCTAGCATAGATCCACAGCCTGTTCTCCTTGAGAATAGATGTAATATGAACCTTCCACTGCAAGAAGTTAGACACGCCCTTGAGCCTATCCTCGTATCGAATGCTGGTTGCCATAGCCACAAAAAGAATTGAGGATGAAAGAACTAATTTTTTTTTTAAATCTGCATTACAAATCTTGGCTTCCTATTCAAAGTTTAGAGCTCTGATACCATGTTAGTTCTATAACCCAGCAACAGATTAATTCCACAATAAATTCACAGACATAAATCTAATTTATAACGATTAATACAACTGAGTTAATTAACAACTAATAACAACAGAAGCAAAAATAACAATAAGCCAATACAAAAAAACAATAACACAGATATACCTAGGAAACCCCAATGCGGGGAAAAACCTGCAAATATTGGATCTTCTATTTAGCCTAACAGCAAACTTCTCTTTTGCAAGAATACAATGTATGAATTTGCTACAAAAATCTTACTTTTATAGAGAGCCTAGTTGCTTTACTTAGCTTGCACGAAAAAGAAGCTTTCCTTAGCATGCAAGAAAAAAGAAGCTTTCCTTAGCATGCAAGAAAAAGAAGCTTTCCTTGATTTCTTTGGCTTTTCTATTTTTACACATAAAATCACACTAGGATTTATCTCATCCTTACAAACTCAGAAACATTCTAGAAACTACTGTTGCTGAAAATCCAACTCGAATTTTTTTAAAGCATATCTAATCTTGAGTTGCTTTAAAACAATTCCACATTCCACCTTTCGAGCTACAAAAATCAACACACAGTATGTGATGGCAGTCCACACAACAATTTTCAGGGGCACTCCATAATATACTAAGAAACTTCTCAACCACCCTATTCACATAATTAATCATTAGTTTTACATGAACAAGAAAAAAATTTGGTACCTAGAAATTATTATTCAAGAAAGAAAGAAAAATTATCTGTGCCATATTGAAAAGATCAACCTATTCTGCTTTTAAAGATGTAAGAAATAAGCCAAAGGATAAAACAATCCAATATAGACCATTTGAGAAATGCCATGGAATTTTCAATTGCTCTTAATTTGGACTTGACATTGGATTTGGACTTGAAAAGGCAGAAAGCTTTTCATCTTTTTTTTTGTAAAGCATTTATGGAGTGAGCGGTAGTAATGGCAGAGTCCTCGCACTTCCTTTGCTTTCAGATTTCTCTGTACCCTCCATTATTAGTAGTTAACTTTGACACTAAAATTATAGATTTATGGTTTTGTGGTCGAAAAAATGTGTAGTGATGATAGGAATTGTCAATATATTAAAAATAACATAATGGAATTTTAGAGAAGTTGTGGATGAGAAAGAACCACAAAAAAATGTAAAAGAATAAATATACCATTAATGCATAATGGTTTCTAGCTTGTTGTCATCTCCTTGATAAACTTGTTGCACATTTCAAACAATTTATGGTGCATAGAGATGACAAATACCTCGTCTACAGACATCATTAAAATCTCACTATGATGATAAAATAAACTACAAATTCAAGTTAATTAAAATTTGTTTTAGTAAAAAATCAAAAGCAAAAAGTAAACCCTAATATTTTAACTGCAAAATTTTTGAACGTATAATTTATGTGCCCGTTTTTCATATACAACTTTGCAAAACAATTGTGTTATTTTCCCTCTTTTTATGAAATTTGATATATATAATTAAATGTAGGGATTAAGCCTATAGCCATTTACATGTCCTGGGATAATGGGTCCCTAAAGTTCATTTAACATATTGTTCAATCCTTTGAAATCTCTTGCAATAGAAAATTACAAGCAGTGCTAAGATCTATCAAAGCAAAAAAAAAAAAAAAGAATAAAAACCTGTAATCTCAATGATGAAGGGATTAACAAAGAAAAGGATCAACCTAGAAAATTTGGTAATTCTTGGCAGTGATAGAACATGGAAGAAAAGAGGAGGCCCAAGTGTTGTATATAGCTGCTTTACTTCTATTTTGATCTAATTGCTTCTAGCAACATTTTCTTCCTCTTCTTTCAGGATGAGATCAATTATGGGCTAGTCCATGGCTGTTAGGTTGCTGGATTTTATTCTTACAACTCTAAAACCTCCTTCTCCTTTATCGAAGTGCCTTCATCTATTGACTAAAACCATTCAATTGACTAGAAGTTAATAGCAAAAATAAATTAAAACTAATTATTGGATATGTAAATGTATATCAAAGACCCCTATTTAAGTTCAAAGCTTCTTTATAGCATGAGAATAATGGGGTTGAATTGAAATGAACAAGAAGAAGAATCCTACAAATTCCTTGGCTCTCCTCCTGAAGGCATCTCTTTCAATTTCCCCATGCCTTGTTAGAAACTCAAGTGTATTGGAGTTAATTTCTCCACTCCTCATGCAAGCAATCAGTTAGTAAACTAAAGTTGAGCAATCAGTTAGTAAACTGATAGTAAGCACTCAGTTAGTTAGCAATTGTGTTTAGTTCTTGTTTATTTGTTTGAGTTCTTGTTTTTTTGTATGCTCTCTTTATTCTGACAAATTGGTATCAGAGCCTGGTAAGGATTTGTGCAACAGAAGCACAAGGATAAGCAGAGATTGTAGAAGTGCGTAGTCAGTAGAAGCGCGCAGTAGCCGCAATCAGAGAGTGAAGAAAGAGCCAACAGGGAGTGCAGAGACTGACATCGACTGACTCCTAGACTGACATCGGCAGTATAACTGATGTCGGTAGTATTAGTTACCACCATCAGCAGTTTAACTAACGTCAACAGTATTAGTTACCGACCGTGGCAGTTTAACCATCGTCGGTGACTGTGTGTCAAAAATAGTGACCAAAAAGTCATTCCAATGTGAGAAATGGCAGTGAACAACAGTATTTCACAGCCTCAAATTCCTAATTTCAATGGTAAGAACTATGATTTTTAGGCAATTAAGATGAGAAATTTATTTTGCTCACAAGATGTATGGGATTTGGTAGAAAGTGGTTTTGTAGAACCATAGGACGAGGTAGCCCATCTGGCGTTAAATCGAGCACAAAAGGATGAGTTCAAAGAGAATAAGAAAAAAGATGCAAAAGCATTATTTCTCATCCATATTTTCCAGAGTTGCAGCAACAACGAGATCCAGAGAGGCATGAAAAATCTTGGAAACTACCTATAGAGGTAATACAAAGGTAAAAATTGCTAAATTGCAATCTCTTAAGAGAATCTTTGAAAATTTGCAAATGAATGATTCAGATTCAATAGACTAGTTTATGGGTCAAGTTTTGAATATAGTGAATCAAATTAGATCTAATGGTGAAACTATGATGGATCAAAAGATCATAGAAAAAATACTTAGGTGTTTACCTAGTAAATTTGATGCTATAGTTGTAGCTATTGAGGAAACCAAGGATTTGAAACAATTATCTGTAGATGAATTAATGGGTTCTTTGTTAACACATGAATCCAGAATGAATAGAAATAATACTTCTCTTGAGAATGCCTTCAAGTCACAGGTATCAGTTGGCAGAGGAAGAGGAAGAGCCAGGTCAAGCTTCAGAGGAAGAGGCAGAGGCCGATATGGAAGGAATAATTCAGATGAAGGTGAGAATAGTAATCAAAACTACAACAGTAGAGGATGTGGCAACAACCACTCACAGCAAGGTTCACAAAGGTTTGTTAAATCTAACGTTCAATGTTATTACTGTAAGAAATATGGTCATTATGCAAATGACTGCAGAAATAAACAAGGATATGTGTACAAGCAGAATGCTAATTACACAGGTGAATCTAGTTCCAATCCAGGTGAATCTAATCCTAATCCTGGAAGCATGTTTCTTACTTGTAATGTTACTCAAGAAAAAGCTAAAGATATTTGGTTTTTAGACAGTGGATGCAGTAATCATATGACAGGGAATAAAGAATTTTTTGCTAGTCTTGATGATTCTATAAAATCAGAAGTAAAATTAGGTAATGATATCACAGTAGATGTCATGGGTAAAGGTGTCATAAATGTTTTGGCCAAGAATGGTGAAAGAAGGTTTATACCTGATGTTTATTTTGTACCTAGACTAAAACATAATCTTTTGAGTGTTGGTCAGTTAGTGCAGAAAGGTTATAGAGTATCCTTTATGGATAATGTTTGCACAATATTGGACAAGTTTCCAAGTGACAGGTTGATAGGAAAAGTGGAGATGACCAAGAATCACATGTTCCCTCTTCATATTCAGTGCATCCAAGGAAAAGAGGAAGCACACTTCAAATCCATACAGCTAGACCAATCATGGTTATGGCACTTAAGGTATGGACATTTACATTTTGGAGGTTTGAATTTGTTACAGAAGAAAAATATGGTGAAGGGTTTACCACCAATAGAACAGCCAAGAAGTTCATGTGACAATTGTATTCTGGCAAAATAGCATAGAGAGAGCTTTCTAGTATGTGTCCATATGGATGCCAATCCATCTTGACGGAGTACATAGATGTCTAGGAGGCTCATATAGAGCTAAGGTAATATTGGAGATAGTCTATAGTGATTTATGTGGACCAATGCAAACTCCATCATTTGGAGGTAGTACTTATTTTCTAACCTTCATTGATGACTTTAGTAAAAAGACATGGATATACTTTCTCAAAAATAAATCTGAAGCCTTTGGAAAGTTTAAAAAATTCAAGGCAATAGTTGAAAAGCAGAGTGGCCGTTATATCAAGGTCCTCAGATCAGATAGAGGAGGTGAATATATGTCTAATCAATTTCAAGATTTTTGCAGATATCATGGAATCAAAAGACAGTTGACTACAAGGTACACACCACAACAGAATGGTGTAACAGAAAGAAAGAACAAAATAATCATGGAGATGGCAAGAAGCATGTTGAAAGCCAAACACTTGTCAAATGAATATTGGGCAAAAGCAGTAGCATGTGCAGTGTATATTTTGAACAGAAGCCCAACAAAGAGTGTCAGAGATTGAGTTCCACAAGAAGCGTGGAGTGGTAAGAAATATAGTGTATATCATTTCAGAATTTTTGGTTGTGTTGCATATTCTCTTATACCATCTAAATTGAGAAAGAAACTTGATGATAGAGGTGAGAAATGCATTTTTATTGGCTATAGTGAAGAGTCAAAATATTATAAGCTGTATAACCCAATTACAAAGCAAGTGATTATTACCAGAGATGTAGAATTCAAAGAAGAAGAAGCATGGGATGGTAGCACCATCACAGTTGGAGCACCAATTCCATAGGATGAAGAAGTTTATGAAGAACAAAATTTGCAAAGTGGACAATCCTCTCCACAAGCAGGCACAAGCACTCCAGTAAGAACACCTAGGAGGTTTGAACAAGGTGAATCATCTAGTCATGCATGTCACCCTACTCCAAATTCACAAGTAAGTGATGAATCAGATCCAACTCTTGCTACTTTAAGAGCAAGATTTAAAGGTAAGAAAATGAGAAATTTGAATGAGATTTATAATCAAGAAGAAGAAAAATTAGATTTGGTTTCAAATTTTGCTCTTTTCACTCATGACCCTATGTATTATGAAGAAGCAGTTAATGAGGAACATTGGCTAAAAGCAATGGATAAAGAGTTGAATGCTATTGAAAGAAATCAGACATGGGATGTAGCTACTTTATCTGAAGGTAAGGATTGTATTGGAGTCAAATGGGTTTATAAGACTAAATTTGATGCAAATAGAAATGTTGAAAAGCACAAGGCAAGGTTAGTAGCAAAAGGTTTTGTACAAGAACATGGAGTTGATTATAATGAAACATTTTCACCAATTGCTAGATTGGATACTGTAAGAATGGTATTATCAATAGCTGCTCAAAATAATTGGTATGTATATCAAATGGATGTAAAATCAGCATTCTTGAATGGATTTCTAGATGAAGTATATGTGAAACAGCCCACAGGTTATGAAGTGGAAGGACATGAAGAAAAAGTTTACAAATTGAAGAAGGCTCTTTATGGTCTTAAGCAAGCACCAAGAGCATGGTATAGTAGGATTGATTCTTATATGATAAATAATGGATTCAGCAGAAGCGATAGTGAGCCTACTTTGTACACAAAAATCAACAAAGAAGGTCAGATTTTAATTGTGTGTTTATATGTTGATGATTTGATTTTTACTGAAAATTTGTCTGTAGACACTTTTAAATCAGCAATGAAGAAAGAATTTGAAATGACAGATTTGGGATTAATGAAGTATTTTTTGGGAATAGAAGTTGAACAATCAGAGAAAGGAATTTTTATCTGTCAAACAAAATATGCAAAGGATGTGTTAAAGAGATTTAGGATGCTGAATTGTAAACCAACACCTACACCAGTTGCTACAGGGATTAAATTTAGCAAAGAAGACCAAGGGTCTAATGTTGATTCCACAACATTCAAAAGGCTAGTTGGTAGTTTGATGTATCTTACAGCTACTAGACTAGATATCAGTTATGGGGTTAATTTAATCTCAAGATTCATGGAATCACCAAAAGACTCACATTGGCAAGTTGGAAAAAGAATATTAAGATATGTGGCAGGAACTACAGATTATGGAATTTTATATTCCACAACTAACGATTTTAGTTTGATAGGTTTTACAGATAGTGATTTTGCAGGTAGCATTGATGATAGGAAGAGTACTTCTGGATATGCCTTTCTTTTAGGCACAGGTGTGGTCACATGGGCATCCAAAAAGGAACCTATAGTGACACTTTCATCAGCTGAAGCAGAGTATGTTGCAGCCACATCAGCAGCATGTCAAGCAACTTGGATGAGAAGAATATTGAAAGATTTATTACAAGCACAGAAGGAGTCAACACCAATCTCCTGTGATAACAAATCAGCAATCGCTTTATCAAAAAATCATGTGTTTCACAAGAGGAGCAAGCACATTGATACAAGATTTCACTTTATCAGAGAGTTAGTGAACAATGGAGAAATCCATCTGGACTTTTGCAGATCTGAAGATCAATTGGTAGACATATTTACAAAGGCATTACCAAAAGAGACCTTTGATTATTTGAGACAAAATTTAGGCATTGTAAATGCTAAAATTGTAAGTGGTAGAAATTAAGGGGGGTGTTAGAAACTCAAGTGTATTGGAGTTAATTTCTCCACTCCTCATGCAAGCAATCAGTTAGTAAACTGCAGTTGAGCAATCAGTTAGTAAACTCATAGTAAGCAATCAGTTAGTTAGCAATTGTGTTTAGTTCTTGTTTATTTGTTTGATTTCTTATTTTTTGTATGCTCTCTTTATTTTGACATGCCTACCCTGTGTCGCATGTAACTGGGGTTTTGATCATGCCACCGCACAAACCAAAATAAAAAAGATGACGATCTATGAGAAGATTTGAAATCCTTTCTAACGCTGAAGAACCCAATTGCAAAGTTGAAAAGCAAGCGTCAATTTCCCATTCTGAGACATTGCAGCTCTTTCAAAATCCCTAATTGTAGAAATAGAATAGATCATATCATTAACACAACTGATGGATGGTTAGGGTGAAGGTGGCCACCCATCTCTACAAACGACTGGGACAGGTGCTCTGTAAAAAGTAATTACAATATGAAATGACTTTAGATTATTGTGAAGATGGCAGCCCAAAGCTTGTTGTGTGTCTATTAAATTTGCCCTCACTGCCAAGATATGCCTACTGGCTTGTCATATGGTGTTTAACCTCCTTATGCACACTGATAATTCATCATGATTGTTCCATGAAAACCCAAACCACTGTCCCTTGATTAACATGAAGGCTGCAATAACATATATTTTTTTGGACCAATCCTAGCATTCAAAATAATATTTTTTATTAGTTCTATTAAAACCCTTGCTATTTACTGTCATAAAGTTTCAAATATTTTACTAGCACATAAATCATGTCATTTGATTGGTTAGAAAAGCAAAGGCTAATGAGAGGTTAATGCAAATTGATTCCATTAGTGATTCCATTAGTCACCCTTTGAGACTAATAAGACGCCAAGATCCAACGAAACTCAATTCTAAAATCATGAATCAAAGTGCTAAATATACCGTGGGTTTCTAAGATTTGAAACTTGTTTGTCTTTTTGCTTTGTGCCCACTTATTAAGATGCAACAAGGAATTGACAAAATTCAACGAGTTGTCTTAGGAAGTGGTCCCATGGGAGGGGGGCTCCTAAATTTTCTTAGGGGGTAGTGTAGAGGGAATTTAAGAACATATATAGCAAAAGAGGTCTCATGGAATAAAAATTCTAAGTGTCTGTTGCTATTTAATAATAGATAATATTTAAAATTATTATATTTTTATTTATAATTAAAATTTACATAAGTTTTGTTCACTCATATATTTACAAATTGTAAAATATCTTCTTACAAAATAGAAACACATATGGAGAACTCCTAGCCCCCTTTTTCCCACTCCTTCAAATTTCCTCAAAAAATATCCAGCGCCTCAATTTTAAGAAAGATTCTAAAATTTCCTTATACCATGCATTTCATTTTTTTTAAGGCTACCTGCTCATAAAAAATAGGAGCAGCAGCTCCCTCCATGGGACCCTAGCTTAGAATTTTGGATGGGAGTGCTATTTACAGTTCCCGGCTTCCCACGGGAAGATATTGAAGAAACCCTGACAGGGGTCGATTGTGAGTTTTCTCTGGAGATTGTAGTGAACTGCTGGATAAGGCCATCGAGATAATTGAGAGGGGAGTGCAATGGGCATCAAGGAAACGGACATAATCTGCAACGGCTCCGACCCACTCCTTCCATATTTTTTTAATGTAATCTGGATCTTCTATATGCCCTTCAAAATCATTATAATATTCTTCCATGTCCGGTTTGCCACAGGCTTTCTCTTCGATTGGCGTTTGTTGATCTCTCAGGAGATGCCATGGCTTGTCCATAACCACGAGCTCTATGCTTCTGAAATCCACGCACAAAATTAATCAAATTTCATAAAAATATTAATAAAATAATGTTAAGAATGATGCTGGATTCGAATAAAAAAAACAAATATTTATAATTGAATTGTGCGCCATAAGCCCCAGGAGCAACGTGGTTGAACGCGTGACGAGTTTAATTATGCCAATTCCAAGTTTGGGGTTTCTTGCAGGTTAAGCCTGGAATCATTCCCGGAAGCTGCAAACAATAACATAACAGAAGGGGTAAACTTTGATGGGAATTGACCAAATCGGGAGAATACGTGTAATGGCAGGGAGGTCAAATTTTACAGCAGAAGTTATTCGAGAAGACGAGAAGTAAACAGGAATAAACCCATGGGGTTGCCATTGCATCAAACATAATCTAATACCAAACTATCAATAGCTAAGCTCCAACATATTTTCGAAATGACAACTAATGTACACGACTCATTTAATCCTGGCCTATCAAATTGAGGACAAATTATGAACATATAATATTTTATAAGTTATTTATTTAACAAAATTCTTGACGTATTAAATTGAAGATAATTTATAAACATATAATATTTTATAAGTTATTTATTTCTCAAAATTCTTGAAGGTAGAATTAATTTGATAGGCCATTGCATCAAACATATTCTATCTAGGAACTTCTCATATAGTAAATATAATAGGAAACTATTGATAGCTCATTTTCAATATATTCTTCAAATGAATGCATGACTCATCAAGGATCCTCGAAAACAACTTGTCCTATCAAAATAAAGTGAGTCTGAGTATGTAATTACTTATAAATTATCCGATTTTCATAATTCTTACTAGTGTGGAATTAATTTGAATAGAATCACACATGCAAGAAACATAAGGGATGTGCTTGTTGTGTGTCGGACCTGCAACCCCTCACCAATGAAAAATGTTGGTTGCAGATAATTTGAGACGTTTTTCATCATCAGCTGCTCAACTTATTTGGTTTACTCTGTGAAGGAAAGGCGTTTTGAGGAGGTTGCGGGTTATTTCTCGAACATGCAACCCTGTTGCAAAGAGTATAACATTTTTGCTTTTTGTAATAGGATTGTGAGCTCTATAAATGACCTACAACTGCATTGAAACACCTTCCCCACTTAACTAAAATAAAATTAAAATTGTTAAAATTTTGAAAACTTTCACTCTATGCAACAGAGTTGTGGGTTTGAGAAACAGCGCACAACCACCCCTAAACACCTTCCCCATTTGAATAAAATAAAACTAAAATAATTTAAAATTTTGAAATCGTCTGCACTCTACAACAGGGTTGCGGGCTTGGAAAATGGCCCGCAACCGCCCCTAAATGCTTTCCCCACTTGACTAAAATAAAACCTCAAATCTGCATAACCCTGGAGGGACGGGAATATTTGTCATTTGGCGCATTGATGTTTTCACATCCGCTGCGACTCCAAGCTCTTGCAGATGGATTTGGAAATTTGGAAGAATTTTACATGGTAGATTTGTAGCACTGGCCAGAGTCTCCACGAATCCATGACTCCAGAGTCCACACTACACAAGTATTTCTTGTAGCCTGGTTCTCCCCTATTCAGCGTGATGCATTAAAATTTAAAGCTAGAACAAGGTTGCATTGCATTGTGGGGCTTGGCTTTAGACCTGCGAACTGCATTTGCAAAGGTAAACTGACTAAGTTGGACAACTGTTTGTTGCATTTGATGAAACATTATCCATGCTTTGCTGAGGATAGCCTTGATATCCCGATATACCATGGAATTATGAAGGTGCATGGTGATAGCCTTGTGATAAAAGAATGCAAGGATGTAATGATGTGTACATAGTATAATATCTCATTTTTATGATTTTTTCTATGGGAATTTTAGCATCGAATGGAGGGTCGTAGTTTAGAATGTTCCAACTTTTATAAAGTTAAATAATTGAAATGGGATAATGGAATATGCGTAATGAAGCTAAGGGGGTTCGCTTACTGGTATATATTTAAGCAAGCTCCCTTATTTCCAGTCCAAGACCCCCTTGCACATATCCACTGCTGGAATGCTTGTAAAATATGAATGAATGGAAGTAGCCTCGGAAGAGTGCCTTTAAGAATAGATATATGCTGAAGTTATTATAGTGGCATGCTATTAAGCATAAGGCCATAAGAAAGTTGTTATCACAGTGGTATGTTGTTAAGTATAGAATCACATAGAAGATTTTAATAGTTGTGACATGCTCTTAAGCACAATTTTACATAATATTTTTTTATCTCAATGGAATGTTTCTGAGCATGGACCTATACAATGGTTGTTTTAGTGGAGTGTTAACACATATTCAATTGAGTGAATAATGGAGGAGTGTCATACATAAATATACTAATGTTTGAATGATTTTAGTTATTATCCAAATGAATAAGGAAATTTTTGTAAAGTTTGGGACTTGCAAAAGAGTTTTTCCATTATTTTATGTTAGAAAAAATATTGATTTGAAAACATTTACAAAAAATTTGGTTCCATATAATACTTATATAATAAAAAATATTAGTTTATAATAAATACTAATTATTATATATACACACATATACATATATAGAAAATGATAATGATGATATTTGGTAAACTCATATTCAATTTCAACAACATTGATAAAAGTATTATATTTATCTTTTAGCAGCACCCTAAGAGATACACTATCATCATTTACTTTTAAGCTTTTTTATGATTTGGGAGAAAGTACATCCAAGTGCCTTTGCCAATAAATAAAAATGAAAACCGTGATGGCTTAGTTTTCCACATCGAGAACAGTGATTTTATAAGAGGAGAGAATGTAACCACCCACCATTTTGGACTCTTACTCATTTTAATTAAAATAACAATAATTGTGAATGCCCTCTTAATGTAGTGATTAATATATTTTTTAAGAGTATCAATACATTGACAAATGGACTGGAGTTTCCTCTTTGCAGAGAGAAACCCGTAGTTGTCCTTTCTGACAACGACCATGTCCATTGGTATAGACAACTAAACAAATGCCAAATGATTACCATCGTTTTCTTTCTATTTTCTTGTCTTGGTTAAGTCGTCTATAAACCGACTCTTACGGTCTCAATTATTTGCCATGGCAAATAATAGTAATGGTAAAATATATTGTAGATTACACTAGTAATTTGATAGTTATCATAACCCCTGGGCCATACATTTTCATTATAGAAGTACTTGGCTTAATAATGGAAGAAATTAAATATTAAAATAGTAATTATTATTATTTTGATAAGGTAATATTTTTACAATAATATATTAAATTGAAAAGTTGTAATAAGTGAGTGTGTTATTTTTTAATTATTTTAGAGTCAATATTATAAAATAAAAAATAAGTAGAGAATAATAAAGGAAAGATAAAAATAACAGGGAATTAAAAAAATAAAATTATTTACCATTTTTTATTTATTTTTTTATTTGAGTTTTTTATGGTTTTTTTATTTTTTTAATTGAAAAACGTACGTGTGTGTGTGTGTGTGTGTGTATGGTACAACATTAAGCATACAAAAAAACGGGTGGAAAAGTTACATCTTATGAGTAAAATTACATCGAGGGTAAAAAAATATTTGGGATAAATCAGATAATGACCACACTCACACAAGATTATATCACATTAGTAGTTGACAAAAACATAGAGAGAGAAAGGTACAAATAACAATAACGAGAACAATTAAGCAGCGACAACAAACATGGACATCGGGGGAGGCAGAGGAGATGGTAGACCCTGAGGATTATCACCCCATCCTCCCAAGGCAGGGGGATTCCCGTCAGCAGGTAAGGTCTCCCAACTAGTGTTTTGTTGAGCCTCTAGAGTCTCATTTTGATTTCTTTCAGGGGATATTGCCAACACTAGGCATGGGAATTTGCCTTGAGAAGGCAGACTTCAACCTCTCATGTCACCATCCTTGGATGTGGGAGGAGATCCCCAGCCCCTGCCATCACCTCTAGATCTAGACAAGTCATTCGGGCCACCATGATGAGAAGACCTGCGAGGTGGTGGCAATCGTGGAGAGTGACTCCTGCGTCTAGTTATGGACCGTTGTTGACATGGCCCATACCCTCGTCCCTAGAGGTGAAGGATGTAGTAGGAGCTCAAGGGGTTCATGACTGACTATGTACGAAGCATTTCCTCAGTGATCGAGCAAATTCTGGAGGTGGTTAAGTTTCAGACAAACCTTGTCTATTTGGCTTTGAATCTGAAGAGTAACATTAGAGAGAACAATAATTTTGTTAGTAATAGAAAATTTACATTCCAACTCTTCATGATTAAAGCAAGCATAGTTTCTAACTTTCCAGATTTAAAATAAAATGTCAAATCGAAAGATTTGTCAAAAATGATTATATTTTGTAGGCAACAAAGTCAAATCCCCCAAGGGAGCCGTTTTCCATGTGAAAAATTCAAGATAAAAGAGATAGAAAAGGGAATGTATCCATCACCATGTAGATTGCACATGAGGGCAAAACCAGAAAAGGTGTTTAACAGTCTATGATTGCTGACAAACTAGGAAGATGGCGTTAGGCACACCTAGATGCTTGAGCTAGTGTCCCACAAGCAGGCCTTGGTAGAGAAGGCACCATAGGAAATGATATTTTTTGGGCTCAATAGAAGGAAACCACATAGTGCTAAATCAATAGGCCCAGATCCCATATCTAGAATGAAGATTCCATCTGATGTTGAGCATATCATCTAGAATATGTTGCGAAGAAAGTAAATAGTACCCTAGCTAAGGAGAGTATAGGGTAAAGGGGGTGATCATAGGCTAGTGCCAATCCTTTCACCAAGGAATAAGGTAATTGAATGATATTTTATAAAATATTTGTCAGGTATGGAACCTTGAATTTCTACAATAGCCTCTACATCTGAGTTTATTAAATAAAATTTATTTTGAAGTTGTTGCAAAGTGAACCAGACCCTGTTTTCCTTGCAAAAATGATCACTAATAACCTTCACACCTTTTTTGAAGAGTAGCAACCCTTTAACCTAGGGGACTAAGGCAAAGGGAACATTATGAAAATTTAAGCAAGGTGACCACCAAAGGGACTGGGAGTTAATGGAGAGACCATTGATGAACCCCTAACCTACCCAATTAAGGTGAGGCTTAAGCTTCTCCTTAGCCTTCCATAAACTTTGAATCATAAACGAGCCATTAATTTTAACACACACTAGGGTAATGACAAGGGAATGAAGACCTAGGCCTTGCCAAGCCTTTCTACCTCAGGGGAGTCCCTGAGAAATACAATAGTGGAGAAGAATCTTCCAAGCTTCATCCCTAAAAATATTTCTGATAATCCATTTGGCACCACAAGCAAGTCCTTGAATTTTAATATTTAGGAAACCTAGTCCCCTAGCTTCCTTGGGATGATAACAAATGTTCCAGGTGACTCTATGGAAGCCCTTGTGACCCTCAAATTTAGCCCATAAAAAATCCCTTAGATTTTTTTCTAATTTTCTGTAGCCAACATTAGAAGTTGCCAAACAAGAGGAATAATACACATGCATGGTTGCAAAAACTTTAGAGCAAATTTAAAAATTACCAGCAAGACAAAGAGGCTTGGTGATCCAAAATAAATTTTTTTTCAACTTGTTGCACCACATACACCATAAATTAGATGGAGAATCTCAAAAGGCAAAAGGAATGCCAAAAAATTTAAAATGCACCCCTGGTAGAATTCACTAGCATTAAAATTCTTCTAACAAAAGAGGTTTGGAGCCTAGAGACTTTCTATAACATGGGGTATTCCTCCATTGAATCAAAAAGCCTGAAGCCAAACCAAAAATGTGGAGAAATTCCATGGCATTTCCAATGGATTCTTCTTCCTCTTGAAGTGTGAGAAAAGAGTCATCCATAAAATGACCATTTAAAATCTTTCTATCAAACTAAAGGAGGGAGATTCCTTTCACTAGACCCTTGGTAGCATAGTTAGCTAGGAGGTAGCTAAATCCTTCTACTACAAGCACTTATAAAGAAGGAGATAAAGGATATCATTGCCAAATAGAATGATGAAGTTTAAATCAAGAATATTGGGTGTCATTGATAGTAATACAGGCCCCAGTATCCCAAAAAAGCATATTAATAGTCTGAACAAATTTGGGTCCAAAGCTAAGTGCCTACAGCATGGCCAGAATGAATGGCCACTTGATGCGGTCATAGTCTTTCTCAAAATCAATCTTCACACAAACAAAACCTTTTGATTAGAAAATCAAGCCAATTTCATACCTTCCCAGACAGTAATCATATTATCTAGAAAGAAATTATTTTAGATGAAGCCAATTTGCTCACTCCTAACAATTAAAGGGAGAATCTGCTTCACATTGAGAGCTAAAACTTTAGCAATAATCTTATAGGAGACAATGAGAAAATTAATAGGCCTATAGTTTGTGATAATTTTAAGATCACTAGCCTTGGGATTAAGCTTGATGTTACCTTGATTTATAAGGGTTCCCAAAGAATTGGTTAGAACAACTTCAAAATACACCCGATGAAGATCATGAATAATAGTATCCCAAAGTGTTTGATATAACTTGCATGGGAAACTATCAATTCTGTGAGATTTTTCCACTGTCATCTTCTTAATAGCTTCACAGAGGTCATTGAGAGATAAGGGTCTATCACATGCAACTCTTTGAGAGTTGGAGACTTTATAGGAAACAACCTAGAGGCATTGAAGGAGAGATGCCTCCCTCTCTAGAGAAGAAGTTTGTGCTAAGAAAACACCATGGTAATGATGAATAAAAGTTTTTAGATTGTCAAGAAGTTTGGTAGGTCTAATGTTTCCTTCCTTCAAAGCTTTGATTCTATTAGCAGCTCTCCTAGAGCGAAGAAGGGAAAGAAGGTCCTTAGAAACTTTGTCACCAATTTTTAACCAATGCATATGAGCTCTCAGTTGAGATCCTCTAGCTTTGTGTGCTTCCTCAATTTGGAGTTTATATCTCCAATGTGCCACTTGAGTTTAAAGGAGTACATTGAAAGGCGACTATGCTAGCTCTTATGAAGCCCAAACATACTCACAGTTTGTAACATTATGTATATGTCATCTAAAAGCAGTCACTTATTTTGTCTTAGATCCAAAGAAAGGTGGAAGTATGAGCAAGAGAATTAGACCACCACTAAATCTAGTCAGTATCTCCCTCTAGCTGAGGGACCAAGTTCCAAATTCTAATAATATGCCCCATCATTATTTCATGTTTGAGGTGTGCATTATTGAGATAGAATTGCATGTAATCAAGCTTAACTTGTGGAGAATTCCATTCAAACTTAAAGCAAATAGGGTGATGACCTGATAGGAATGTATCAGAAATGATTGACATTGATCTATCTTAGATTGGGGTAAAACAGAAAAGATCTTGCTTAGCCAGTTGAGTTTTGTCGAGTCACTGAAGCACCATATTTTTTTCCTATCAAAATATAGAGCAGGTGAACCATGGGGAGTTTGAATTCTTCCTCTTGTGATGGTTGGGATAAAACACCCTAAGTTTTTTACACATATAAAACCATGTTTCATGCTCACTAGTGCACCACCACATTGGAAGGTGTCCTTTATTATCAGTCGATTCTACTATGTTGAAATCACCATAGAGAATCTAATGAAAATATGGAAGAGAGTTGACCAACTGCCTCCATAAGGTAGCCAAATCCATAGCATCATTATAGGTGCATGAATTGACCATCCCAATGATGATGTTATTAAACTCAAAAAGGGTACAAACCACCTGGTGGGTGGGGTACAAACCCCATGAAATAGCATTATAAGCTAGCTATAGAGCCAAAAATGTGATAACCATACCATGACCATCATCATGCACAATAGCTTGACAAATGGCCCCAAGATAGATGCTTCATGTTATGTTCTACAATTATAAGCCATAAATCTTGACCTCTTGAAAACAAAGAATTTTCATGTTGAAGAAAAACTAGAAAATTTTCTTGATTGCATACTTATGTGACAAATCAGTAAGACCTCAAAAATTATATGAATACACAATCATTGGGCAAGATCAATGTGTATGTCATTCTCCTTTGTGAGGCCTTCTAGTACATCAATATTATTATACATCAGTTTGTTGGGCATGAAATCAATAATTATAAATGGTTGTCACTTGTGTGCCATGGAGATGGAGATGGGCTACGAGAGCATTGAAATACTATTTTATGGTCCAAGGTGACTAGTATCCTTTCTTCCTCTAGGATACTCACCTTAGGAGAGGGTTGTGATGGTGGTGCTGAAGGTGGCGTCTCATCTAGTGAGACCACTACTTGTGGCATACACACAAGAGGAGGAGAAACTTTGGTAGGCAAGGTAGATTTTCTAGCAGAAGTTGATTCAGAATTATTTCTAGTAAGTCTGAATGAAAAAATTTGTCACCTTCCACCACCTTTGGAGGAGTTGTTCCTTTTTTTGTTGAAGATAGTAGTCCAACTATCATTATTTTCATTCTCAGATTTGGCTTTAGATACACCCTTTTTTTAGAAGGGGTATGTGTACTATCATAAGACATTCTCAAATCATATGTTTCAAAGATTGGCACCAAAAGTAAGTATTCAAGAGATTGATATACAAGACACGCTAAAAAAGTGGTTAGAGTCAATTTTTATATCAATAGAATCTTTCAAATCATGGAATAGATCTACTTCCACACAAACCCACTTCTGAGGATGAACCGTAAATAACTTAGTCTGCTCATGGCATATGAAATGCCCTATTAGTTTTATGAGTTAGTCTATAAAACCCCATAAGGGGAGAGGAAAGCCAAGAAATTCAGCCCATATGAGGATTTTCAATTTTATTTGCTCTAAGACTTGAAATACCTGAGTCTAGTGAGAAAACACAACCAAAGTGTTATGGATAAACCAAGGCCAATTATTGACAATAGCTTTGTAGTGCTCTGGATTAGAAAAGTGAAACAAAAATAATCCCTTTGTAAGATTTTACTCCTTCAAGTTTCACACCATGGCCTTGCATGTTACATCTTGATTCTTCATTAAGCAAACTTTACTTGATTATCTGTGGATATTTATAGTTGACAATTTAATTTTTTATTTATTAACTAAGCTTTGAGATATATGTTGTTATGAGACATTTAGATTTTGTTTAAGTTACATGATTATATTGTTATGTGTTAGTTGTAGTGTATATATTTACATTATGATCATGTTGATTTATTATTTCGGTAGTATTTTATGATGAATATATGTCATGATGTTATGATTAACTCCCTGTTTGTTGTGAGGTTGAAACATGATAACTCATTCTTCTGAGCGTGTTAGAGGGAGAGAATCATTGGAGATGGTGATGTAGATGGAGATGTTGGGGGATGACATAAAAATCAACTAAAACCCTGTACACACTACATTAACTAGTACATGTTAGATGCATAGTGAAATGGCTAGTATTGTGTGTTTTGATGTTGTTTGCATTTAAATAATTGTTTACACATGGTTTGATAGCATAGTTTAATGGATTATATGGAATTTATTTTGCATGATTGCATTTATGACTATTAATGTTCTGGAGATGTAATTTGCGTAATTAAAGTAAATTTAAGGTTATTGATTAATAGATTTATCATTAAATCATTATGTTATTAGAGGTGCTAATTTAATTAGTAAATATTCACAAACAGATGAATAAATTAAAAAAAAGTGGGAAAAGGGAATAAATAGGGAAAATAATTGTTTTAATTTTTATAAATTAGTAAATAAAGAGAAATAAAATAAATAAAATCTAAATTGGAATGAAAAAATAGAAAGATTTAAAACCAAGAAAAAACAAAAAGAAACATATGGATTTTTTTTTAAAAAGAAAGGAAAGCTACATCCTTTTCATGAGAATAGAATGGAAAGAATATATTTAGGTGGAGAGAAGGGAGGTACATCATACAGAGAATTCAGAGAGAGAGAATAGAAGAAGAGGAAAACGAGAAGTGTAGGAGCATAGAGGGGACACAAGTTTTGAGAAGGCTTTACCAGGGAGGCAATATTCTGGTGTAATCTCTGAATTTTTGTATGTTTAGATACATTGAATTGTGTTTATTTTTAGAGCAAACTGTTTGTATGGAAATAAAGAACTGTATATATGTGTCAATCTATTAAATAATATATTTGTATGCAATGAAAGACATATATATAGATATGGGTAGATAAAACACAACACCAGATACATAGCAAGGTAATATACAGCAGGAAGGTTCTGGATATCCATCAAAACTCAGAGATATAGGCAACGATCCCAAATATATTATTGAGTAGATATATAATGAATTTGTATATATTAAACCTTTAGCAAACTATGTGGCGATTTATCAATGAATTTTTAACTAGATTTTGTGCAAACTTGGAGGAGATGGCAACCCATTAAATCGAGTTAGGAGTGAAGGGCGATTTGTATAAGAGACATTATAATAGCCATCTGCAAATATTATACACTAATTCATTTGAATATAACAGTGATATGCAAAACTAGTGTAAAGTTGTTCGCTTAGTGAGTAAAAATTGTTTAGAATGATAGGAAACCTGGTAATAGCGACTTGGTATGAGAAAGTATTTATGAAACATGATTTATAAAGTTTAATGCTATTACTTATGCAGAACTGTTAAAATAAGTGAATTAAGTTGATTTAAATAGCAAAACAGACAGTATATACTAGCAGTGAATTAGAATATAATAGTTAAATATTCTGCCAGTTGGATAGATCGCCAAATAATGGTCAAGTATGTGGCAATAATTCTGATCAATGTATGACTGTTTATAAAACAGTCGATGATTTCACTAGAATAAGGCAATTTTAGTAATAGTGAAGGAGTATCTTTATTCGGAATGATGTTCCTGACGACCAATACCAAAATATGCTATTTTATATAGTGTATATAATGATTATATAATGCATGCTTCTGTAACGGTTCGAACTCATATAACAATAGTGCAGTGTATAGTGTATAGGATTATAATGGCTTACTGTGTATAATAATATAACGACTTATGTAACGGTTTGTGTATAACAATATAGATACTCATGTCTATAATAATTCATGGACTCTTTTATAAAAAGTTGGGAATAATAATCTATCAATATATTGGGTAGTTTATGATATAGCATATCAATTGTCAATATATCCGTAGCTATATTCTATTTATCGTTGTTTTTAGATATCACATAAGGTAAAGCCATGAATTTTTATATATGTCTCATTATTGTGCTAAGAATGATTAATAATTAGATGTATGTAATGTGTGTGAACGTCATTGTTTATGGCACCAAAATTTATCCAAAGTCTCCTCTAGCGCTATTGTTAAACTCATCTTCTTTGTGATCCTCTTCTTGTTTATTTAAAAAGAGAGTATAATCTACGATATGTTACATATCCTCTTCTTAGTCCAAGGTAAAACAGCGATCTTATCCAACTTTACCTATCTAAATGGTAATAGCTATTTATGTTAAAACTATTATTTACTATGAATATAATTATTTGTTCCTTAATATTATGAAAATATCAATATGTTTAGTAATAGCTTGTCAATAAAGTTATATTGATCAAGTAATTGATTGAGAACTATAAAAGACTATTGATATTATTGAACCATATCCACATATATTGTTGAGCATATTTATATATAAATGAAATATATATATTGTTAGGAACCTTTATCCAACGGAAGCACAATTGATTACTTTCTTATAAGCAATTTAAACACGGAATTATACTAGAATGATTAAGTAATTAGAAACTTGAGACAGCAAAGAATTTGATAGACAATACACACTCTTGTATTAAATACTACTAGAAGAAAATACAATAAGGAAGATGCCACTTCTTCCTCCACTTCAAAGGCTTGCCACACCTCAAGACCTTCTTCCCTCTCTCTCTCTTGCTCAACACAACCAACTCAACAACCTGAGTAGCTATCCCCTCCTTGAATGCTTCAGCTGATCTCCTTGACCTTACACCTGTAGATCTCCTTGACCTTGCTTCCTTGCTTCAATGCTTTACTTGCTTGCTTGATTTACAATACATGCCTCATGGTTCTTTAAATAGGATCCCATGCATACAAAAATAGAACTCTAATTATAATAATTAGACACGCAGCTCGTAACTATAATTAGCCCCTAAACATGCAAACACTCGCTTCACTTAACTGACTGTTCGTCAATAGCAGTTCTAGAACTGCCACAGGCGATCGACGTCGGTCCCTGTCTGTCTGGTGCTGACCGACGTCAGCCGACTTCCTGCCGACGCCGGTTGCCTTCTGCACTGGTCATGACCGACGTCAGTCATGCTGCCGATGCCGGTACTTCTGGGTCTTCAGCAACCTCCCTTCTTCGTGTCTGCAATAGTTGAAGCTTTTAGCTCTTCACCCTAACAATCTCCCACTTAGAGATAAACAACTGCAACTGTACTTGTACCTGTACACCATCTACTTTGTTTCCTTGGCTCTGTATCCCTCTTCAAAGTCACTCTTGAAGACCAACCACCACAAAACCTGTGATGCTATACCTGTCACTTATGCCAAAAGAATTTTGCTGCTCCCAAATTCTTCATGACATACTTCTGAACCAACTTTACCCTTAGCTCAGAAAACTCCATGTATATGTAACCTTGCAACAAGCAACACAATACAGTAACAGGATAATGTAGCTATTATTATCCAACATGGTAAAGATAAATACAATGGTCAAACATCCATTGTCCTGCAGCCTACTCAAGACCATATACCATAGCCTTCTGTCTCACGTGTCCATCCACTCTCTTCTCTAACTTGAGAATCCATCCCTCATCCAGTGCTTTCTTCTAGCTGACAACTCCACCAACAAATACCTATTTGGTTCTTCTCCAAGGACTCACACTCGTCATCCATGCCAAGCTCCCACTGTTTCTAGATTCTACCTGCATTGCTTCTTCACATCTTCCTAGTTCTTGACCATCAGTAAGCAATATAAAGAAGGTGAACAACGAATATGAGGTTCACTTACCCTTTCTGACCTCTATATGGGCGTTTGAGACTCCTTGACAGCGTGCTATCCGCCTAACATCCATTCTAGTGACCGATCTCGACCATCTCCCAATCTGCTCCAGACCGATGTTGGTTCCCTACACTAACCTTGACTGCCGACATCGTTTCCCTAGCTGACGCCGGTGTCCCCTCTGCCGACGTCGGTCCCTGCCTGACCGACGTCAGACTTCTCCTGCCCGACTCTACCGACCTTGCTGGTCTACACATGGCCGATGTCGGTATCTGCCTGACCGACGTCGGTTCCAAGTGACTGACATCGGTATCTGTGTGTTTCTGTAAGTGATGAAATCTTCATTCGCAAGCTCATCTTGGATCAAACTCCTATTCATACTACCTTGCTCAGAATTATTCAGCCCCTGTGACTGATCTTTGTCTTTCATCTCTTCCATAAACACCAAGGCTTCCTTGTTCTTGTCAAAAGCATCAAATTTCTTTTTTCTGCAATGAACTCTATCTATGCTTTCTGAATCTGAACACATATCTTTTGAATCAAGAACGTCCATTCCCTTCTTATTCATGTGACCAAGCCTATTAAGCCACATCTTCGAATCTTCAGCTAAAGTAGATAAACCAGAAGTAAAATCAGTAATACAAGTAGATAGATAAAGAGTACCTACTTTCTTACCTCTTGCTAGAGCAAGTGCACCCTTGGTAACCTTCCAAGAATCCACTGTGAGGGTTATTGTGCATCCCTCATCACCCAACCTTCCTACAAAAACCAAACTCTGCTTCAGAACTGGGACATGCATGACCTCCTTCAACACCCATGTGTTGTCCATCTGCAATCTCAGCTGCACTTTTCTTTTGCCAACTATTTGACAAGGCGTACCATCCCCTAAATAAATCACTCCAAAGTCTCCCTAGACATACTCATGAAACAAATCTCTGTTTGGAGATGCATGAAAAGAAGAACCAAAATCTAAAACCCAAGATTCTACCTGAATATCCAAAGAAAGTATGAGAGCGTCTTGTACCACAATATTTGCATCCTTTGCTTCTTCATTACCTTCATGTTGATTCTCTTTATCCCTCAACCAACACACCTTTGTGTGTCCTCTCTTTCCACAAAACCAGCAAGTGACACTTCTAGATTCGGATCTCCTTCCCACTTTCGACCTTGATTTCCCTTGCTCTATCTTCTCTCTTTGCCTTCTCTTGCTTTCTGCACTTAGAGCATTCCCTGATGATTCACCTGTGTTTCTCTTACGTATTTTTTCATTCAAGATCACACTCACAACATCATCAATTTTTAAGATTTTAGAAGCAGATGCAAAATTACTTACTGCCATAACCAAACTATCCCAACTTTCAGGTAAAAAACATAAAATCAAGAGAGCTTTTACTTCATCATCAAAAACAATATTGACTGAAGCTAACTGATTTACCAAACCATGGAAATCACTAAGATGAGTATGTACCGATCCACATTCTTGCATTTGCAAAGTAAATAGCTGCTTCATTTGAAATACCTTATTAGAAGCCGAGGGTTTTTCATATAAATTTGCCAAAGATTTTATCAACTCTTCCGTTGTCTTGCACTGTGATAAGTTAAAAATCACAGACGATGCAAGGCTCAACCTTATGGAACCGAGAGCCTTTCGATCAAGAACACTCTATTCTTCATCCTTCATATCTGTGGGCTTGCATGCAACCCCACCCAACGGTAAGTACAAATCTTTTTGATACAGATAGTCTTCTATCTGTATCCTCCAATGTTGATAATTTTTGCCATTAAACTTCTTTATTCGTAACTTACTTTCTTCTGCCATTGCTGAACTCTCACTCAATTAGAAAACCCTGTGAATGACCTGTAATCAAACAAACAATAACCTGCTCCCTGCAAACCGTAGCTTTGATACCAACTGTTAGAAACCCTTATCCAACGGAAGCACAATTGATTACTTTCTTATAAGCAATTTAAACACGAAATTATATCAGAATGATTAAGTAACTAGAAACTTGAGACAATAAAAAATTTGAGAGACAATACACACTCTTGTATTAAATACTACTAGAAGAAAATATAATAAGGAAGATGTCACTTCTTCCTCCACCTCAAAGGCTTGCCACACCTCAAGACCTTCTTCCCTCTCTCTCTTGCTCAACACAACCAACTCAACACCCTGAGTTGTTATCCCCTCCTTGAATGCTTTAGCTGATCTCCTTGACTTTGCACCTGTAGATCTCCTTGACCTTGCTTCCTTGCTTCAATGCTTTACTTGCTTGTTTGATTTACAATACATGCCTCATGGGTCTTTAAATAGAATCTCATGCATACAAAAATAGAACTCTAATTACAATAATTAGACACGCAGCTCGTGACTATAATTAGCTCCTAAACATGCAAACACTCGCTTCACTTAACTGATTGTTCGTCAATAGCAATTTTGGAACCGCCACAGGCGACCGACGTTGGTCCTTGTCTGTCTGGTGCTGACCGACGTCAATCAACTTCCTGTCGACGCCGGTTGCCTTCTGCACTGGTCATGATCAACGTCGGTCATGCTGCCGATGCCGGTACTTTTGAATCTTCAGCAACCTCCCTTCTTTGTGTCTGCAATAGTTGAAGCTTTTAGCTCCACACCCTAACATATATCTATTTGAAGATTTAGAAGTCATTATAAGTGTATAACATATATGAGTGTATCAGGTTATATGCCTCTAAGTTGTTGACAAATTTAAAATAATTGATCATGAGACTCCAAGAATGGAGGAACTATGTCAACATAAATATAGACTCCTAACCTATCATTTAAATATAGGGTCATGTTCATACAAAACATAATTAAGATTATGAGATTTTTAGATTCTTGAAAGATAACTAGCTGTTTGAACAAAAGATTATGTTTTCATTGATTTATAACTACTTATGATTGATGGTAGTATTTAGTAGTTGTGCTAAGAACATTGAAATATGATAATATGGGTTATCATAGGGTACATTATATTTGGAAACTACTTATAGTAATTATAAAATTGTAATTTCGATGTGTATTATAGACGGATGGTATAAATTGTAGTTATTATTTTTATTATTTATGTGATAGATAATAGTGTGAGATTCATTCATACATTTGATAGGATAAATGTATGCATTTATATTATTCATATGCTTATCATGATATATTATTGCTAATTGAATGTAATCTATATGAATCTATTGGTTATATTATGCCAATCAATTTTTTTATTGTTGATACTGAATAAGTAATGAAATGGATTTCATTAGCTTACTAGCATCACAATGCCACATGAAAGTAATCCGATTAAGTAGTGTGTATGAATTTGACTAATCCTATAGATAATTAACTATTTAAAACTTTGATCAAAGTAATGTTAGTAAAGCATTATCATAAGTAGAATAATTTTTTATTATACATCATATGTTTAGTTTTAGAAATCATACAGCGCAAGGGTACTAGCTTGTCTCTCTATATTCTGGCACCATCACTATCTACTCATCCATAAAAAGAGGGTCATTCCCTGATAAAAATTATGCAAAGGATCAATGGTCTATAGTTGGTGTATAAAAGCATTCATATGATTTTCTCCCTCCCTACAACAACACTTATTTGGAGACAACACTTGAGATTGTTACAGATACGAAAGTCTAGAGAACTAATGCTTCATAGAGCCATGTATCTTATATATGAACATTGTATTATATTATTATTAAAATATTTCATGATGAGCTATAATTACTTATTATACATTGATAGTAGTGAATGTATGTTTGTACCAATCATGGGTAGATATTTGTAATTACCTTTTATAAATAATTATGATATGTTTCTTATGATAATAGTGATCAATGATGTATGATGTAGCATGCTTCATTTTCAGTTATTATACTTAAATTCTTTTATATTGTTAATAATTATATTATCATGATGTAATCTAATGAAAATATATGTTATTTAAAAAAATTATGTATTTTTAGGTATATCTTAGAGGGGATGTTACACATGGTATCAGAGCTATAACTCAAATTTTAAGACTTAATGAGTCCACTAACATTTTCATATCTTTCTATTGATAGAAAAGATGATGGTGAAAGCTAAAATTTCTAGAGAGGGTTCATCAAATGTCAATGATAGTAACTCTCTATTTGATCTTCGTTGATTTGCCACTGAGCAAACAACAAAAATGAATTAGATTCTTGCATCAATGAATAAGACCATGGAACAGATTACAACCTTAGAGTAGGTAGTTCATGGCCATGAAGAGGAACGTCATTAGGAAGAACCTGAAGATCATCTTGTTGAGTTAAAAAACCTTCAGGGTGTGAAAGCTCAGGTAGTTATAAAGTTGGCTATAGATATGAATAAGGTGAACTCACCTAACTTTGATGAAACTATTCTAGATGATAGAGCCAAAGCATGATTGAATGATATGTAGAAGTATGTTAAGATTTAATATTACTTTGAGGTCATTAAAGAAGTATGGAGAGTGTATAAGTTGGCTGGTGAGGCACCTATTAGTGGGCCAACAAGAGGTTAGAAATGAATCTTAACTCAACCACCACTACTTAAGAGCAGTTTGTGACTTTGTTCATATCATGATATCTTTCATAGTTGTATTTTGATTAGAATCTCATAGATTTTTAGAATCTAAAGTAAGGAGACTTATCAATGAATGAGTACTTGGAGCAGTTCACTAAACTTCTAAAATATGTACCTTAGTACTAGGCAGATAAGAGGTTCAAGATCAAAAAATTTATCATGAAATTAAAACCCCAGATTGGTGAAGAGATAGATGTCTATGGACCTTCTACCATGGACCAAATCTTTGAGAAGGCAATCAAATAGGAACAAAAGTTAAAATCTCTTACACATGCTAGAGACAATTTTGAAAATTCTAATTCAACATTCAAAAATAATAATTGAAAATAAAAGATTGGAGACTCTAGAAAGTAGTTCAAAATTCAGAATGCCAAATTCAACAATGGGATAGGTAATAAGAAATTGGGTAATTGTTTCAAAGGTCGTTTCAATGGAAACCAACATACTGATAGGAAAAGACCACCTAAAGGTTATTTAATTTATGGAGATGACCATAATGTTTTTTATTATACTTATAACAAGTCAAATAACAAAGGTCCTATTCCTCGGTAAGTTAGTTTTTAACAACATATTCATGCAATAGTTGATAATCGGTAAGTCAAATTTTAAGCTTCACCCATAGAACTATTAGGTACTTTGTTTGAACAACTAGTTTCCATTTTGATAGATACAAGGGATACAAAATATTTTATAGCTCTGAAAATATTTATTAAGTTTTATAGAAGAGCTGGAGTAATGACAAATGCATGGTCAGTATAGTGTGGGAATGATTCAAAAGTCATAATTGATAAGTGTTTAATTGAAGCAGAGATTAGGTTGTCTAAATTCATAATAATAATAGATGTATATGTAACACCACTAAGATCATATTATGTGATCTTAGGAGTCAACTAAATTGTGAAACATAAGGCTAAGGTTGACTACCACTTAAAAAAATGATTATTTAGATGATTTTAAAAATTAAACACAAATTCAGGGTGAGAAAAGAGAGTTGAGACTTAGGCAGATTTTCACTATACAACTCAAGAGGGCCCAAGGAAAAGTGTGCCAAGAATTTATCATCAAGATAAATTAAATGGAAGAACCTAAAGAACCATCTCTCGAAGATTATCCATTCTTTCAAAAATTTCATTATGTGATTTTTAAAGAGTTGTTGATATTGTCTCTTAGATGTCAGTTTGATTTCTCTATCGATATCATACCTAATTTAGAACCATAGTTAAGGCACCATACAGGATGATAACCACTGAGTTGGCTGAACTGAAGGCTCAACTCCAAGAATTATTGTCTAAGGGGTTGATCATGGCAAGTGTGTTACCATGGGGTGCACCAATTGTCTTTGTTAAGAAGAAGGATGATACTCTTTGATTTTGCATTAATTATAGAATGTTGAACAAAAAATTATAAAAAATAAGTATCTGATACATCATATAAATGATCTTTTCTATTAAATAGAAGGAGCAACTATCATTTTTAAGATTGATCTTAGAAAAAGATACCATCAGTTGAGGATCAAAGATGAGTATATTTTTAAGATAGTATTCAAAACTCATTATGGGCACTATGAGTTCACAATGTTATCATTTGAGTTGACAAATGCTTTGACAAAATTCATGAATCTCATGAATAATGTGTTCAAATATTATCTTGATCATTTTTTTGGTCTTTCTTGATGACATTCTTATATATTATAAGAATGAAAAAGAGCATCTTCAATATCTATAATTAGTTCTGTAATGGTTGCATAATCACAAGTTATATGGTAAATTATTTAAGTATACATTTGTATAAGAGAGAGTGTAATATTTGGGACATATAGTCTCTACAAATGGTATCTCAGTAGATCTGAAAAAGATAAGAGCTATTATAAAATAGTCGGTACTAAAAAAAAGTGCAGGAGGTAAGAAGTTTCATGGGATTAACAGGTTATTACAAAAAGTTCATTCCAAATTTTTTCAAGATAGCTAATCCAATTACATCTTTACAACGTAAAAACTAAATTTTTGTCTATTCAAAAAAGTATACAATAGCTTTTCAAGAATAAAAAATAAGTCTTATTTCAGCATCAGTGTTAAGAGTTTCTAACCTCAATGGTCAATTTTTAGTGATCATAGATGCATCAAGGGATGGACTAGGAGGAGTCTTTATGCATGATGGTGTAGTGGTAGCTTTGAATCAAGAAATCTAAATCATTATAAGGTGAATTATGCCACTCATGACTTAGAACTTACAGTGTATTCTTTGTAAGTTTTACAACATTATTTGTTGGTAAAACCATTTGAGCTTAAGATGGATAACTTAGGACTCAAGTATATTTTAAACCAAATAAATTTAAATGTTCATCAGAGACGTTGGTTAGAGTTATTATTTGATTATGATTTCTATATAAACTATATCAAAGACAAGAAAAATAGAGTAGTCAATGCCCTAAGTCGTAGAAAGTACATAACAGTCATAACTACTATCAAGGGTACTTTTAGGAATTGAATGATTGAATTTTCTTCAAGAGATGAATTTTATGATTAGGTCAGAAAAGCATTAACTATGAATACTCAAAATTATTTGTATAAAATATTCAGATTAGAGAGTGATGGTCTTTTACATTACAATGAAAGGATACATGTGCTAGATCGAGTGAATCTACAAAGCACAATGCTAAAAAAAATTTACAATGCTCCACATTCAAGATATCTAGGAGTAATCAAGCTTATGACAAAGCTTAGAACATTATATTTTTGAAAGGAAATCAAGAAATATGTATCAGACTGTGTGTCATGTTGTCTAGAATGTCAAAGAGTGAAAGTTGAACATGTGCACTTAGATAGATTTTTATATTTGCATTATATATCATAATGGAAGTGATAGGTTATCAGTATGAAATTTGTCTAAGGTTTATCGATATCATGAAATAGGCATGATATGATTTGGGTAATAGTTGACAAACTAACCAAAGTGACTCATTTTATATCAAAAAAATTGATAGATGATGTGCCTACTCTTGTGAAAAGGTTTGTAAAGAAAGTATATAATTTGCATGAATTTTTCAAGAAGATCATTTTGGATCATGATCTAAAGATGACTTCTAGATTTTGGATAATTTTGAATTCAGCTTTGGGTATGCAATTAAATTTTAGCACTGCGTATCACCTAGAGACTAATAGTCATACTGAGTGAGTTAATTAAGTGTTAGAGGATCTTCTCCGTATGTATTACATGGATTAGCAATACAAGTGAAAATATTATCTTTCATTTGTTGAGTTTTCTTATAATAAATCATACCAATGAGCTTTGAATATAGCATCATTTGAACCACTATATAGAAGAAGGTGCAAGACACCCATCAATTGGGATAGGTTGGAAGACAGGGTAGTCTTTAGACCTGAAACACTTGAAGAAATAAAAGAATAAGTTAGATTAATCAGTTAGATATTGGTTGAGGCCAATAATAGATAGAAGAGTTTTGTTGATTTAAAGATGATAGATTGAAAATTTTAGGTAGGTGATAAATTATTATTTTGGGTTAAGCTACATAAGAAATTGATTAAATTTGAGAAATCAATGAAATTATCACCAAGATATGTGGGATCCTTCAAGGTGTTAGAAGTGGTCAATCATATTACGCATATACTTGTATTTCCACCACCCCTGGCGTTATTACATAATATCTATCATTTTTCTTATCTTAAAAAAGTATATAGCTGATCATATGCATTTAATGGATTGGCATGCTTTGCAAGTTTTAGATACTAGGGTGGTCATGGTAGAAACAATTAAAGTAATTGACACTTGAAAATTTTATTTGCATAATAGAGAGATATCATATTGCAATGTCATGTGAGACCAATAATTTGAGGATAGTTTTACTTGAAAGGACTATGATGAGTTCTACAGATGATTTTCATATTTATTTACTTGATTTGATACTTTATACTATGTTATTTTTCTACTGAACAATAATTTTAATGTAGAAACTATGTTTTAACAAGAGTCATATCGAACGATGACTAGATTTAGGGGGGAAACATGTTATATCATAATTATTCATTAAACAAACTTACTTGATTATCTGTAGATGTTTATAGTTGATAATTTGATTTGGTATTTATTAACTAAGCTTTGAGATATATGTTGTTATGAGATAGTTGGATATTGCTCAGGTTATATGATTACATTGCTATGAGTTAGCTTTAGTATATATATTTACATTATGATCATGTTATTTTTTTAATTCGATAGTATTTTCTAATGAATATATATCATGATGTTATGATTTAACTACCTGCTTGTTGTGAGGTTGAAATAAGAGAACTCATCCTTTAGAACATGACAAATAGAGACCATCATTGGAAATGGTGACATAGATGGAGATATTGAAGAATGATAGAGAAATCAACTAAAATCATTTACACACTACATTAACTAGTACATGTTAAATGCATAGTAGAATGGTTAGCATAGTGTGTTTTGATTTTGTTTGCATTTAGATAGTTGTTTACACATGGTTTGATAGCATAGTTTAATGGTTTGTATGAAATTTATCTTGCATAATTGTGTTTATGATCATTAAATTTTTAGAGATGATTTGCATAATTAAAATAAATTTAAGGTTATTGATTGATAGATTTGTCATTAAATCATTATGACATTCTAGGTGCAAATTTAATTAGAAAATATATTCTAATAGATGAATAAATAAGAAAAACTAGGAAAAGAAAATAAATAGGTAAAATAATTGTTTTGATTTTTATAAATTAGTAAATAAAGAGATAAAACAAATAAAATCAAAATTGGAATGAGAAAGTAGAAAAAAAGAAAAAGAAAGATTTAGATAAAAATAAAGAAAAAGAAACAAAAAAAGATATGCCCTTTCGTGAGAATAGAATGGAAATAATATATTCCGGTGGAGAGAATGGAGGCACACCATACAAAGGATTCAAAGAGAGAGAATAGAATAAGAGGAAAAAGAGAAGCGCAGGGGCATAGAAGGGAGACGAGTTTCGAGAGGGCTTTATTAGGTAGGCAATATTTTGATGTAATCTCTAGATTTTTGTATGTTTAAATACATTGAATTGTGTTTATTTAGAGCAAACTATTTTTATGAAAATAAATAACTGTATGTACATATCAACCTGTTAAATAATATATTTTTATGCAATGAAAGACATATATATAAAGATAGGTAGATAAAACACAATGCCATATACATAGCAAGGTATTATACAGTAGGAAGGTTCTGGATATCCATCAAAACTTAGAGATATATGGAGTGATCCCAAATATATTAGTAAGTAGATATAAAATGAATATGTATATATTAAACCTTTAGCAAACTGTGTGGTGATTTACCTATGAATTTATAACTAGATTTTGTGTAAATTTGGAGGAGATGGTGACCCATTAAACTGAGTTAGGAGTGAAGGATGATTTGTTTAGGAGAGATTATAACTTTGATCTTGAAATATTTTACACTAATTCATTTGAATATAATACTGATATGCAAAAGTAGAGTAAATTGGTTAGCTTAGTGAGTAAAAATTGTTTAGAATAATAGGAAATCTAGTAATAGCGACTTGGTATGGAGAAAGTATTTATAAACCATGTTTTATAAAGTTGAATGATATTACTTATGTAGAACTGTTAAAACAAGCAAACTAAGTTGATTTAAATAGTGACCCAGATAGTATATACCAGTAGTGAATTAGAATATAAAAATTAAATATACTGCTAGTTGGATATATCACCAGATAATGGTCAAGTATGTGGCAATAATTCTGATAAGAAATGACTGTATATAAAATATTCAGTGATTTCACCAGAATAAGTTGATTTTAGTAATAGTGAAAGAGTATATTTATTCAAAATAATATTCCTAAAGACCAATACCAAAATATATTATTTTCCATAGTGTGTATAACGATTATGTAATGCATGCTTCTATAATGACTTAAACTCATATAATAATAGTGTAGCGTATAGTGTATATGATTATAATAACTTACTATGTATAATAATATAACGACTTATGTAATGGTTTTTGTGTATAATAATATAGATATTCATATCTATAATAAGACGTGGACTCTTTCATAAAAGGTTGTGACTACTAAGTCATCAATATATCACATAGTTTATGAGATAGTATAGCAATTGTCAATATATACATAGCTATATTCTCTTTATCACTATTTTTAGCTATTGTATAAGGTAAGGTGATGAATTTTTATATATGTGTCTCTTTATTGTGATAAGAATGATTAATAATTGTATGTATGTAGTGTGTGAGCATCTTTGCTTTATGGCACCAAAATTTATCCAAAGCATACTCTCGCTTTATTGTTAAACTCATCCTCTTTGTGTTCCTCTTCTTGGCTATTTAAGAAGAGAGTATGATCTACACTACATTATATATCCTCTTCTTAGTCCAAGTTAAAACAATGATCTTATCTATCTGTACTTGTTTAAATGGTAATGGATATTCATGTTAAAACTATTATTTCCCATGAATATAATTATTTGTTCCTTAATATTATAGAAATATCAATATGTTTAGTAATAGTTTTTTAATAAAGTTATATTTACCAAGTAATTGAATAAACATTTAAAAGACTATTAATATCATTAAACCATATATATATATATGAAGATTTAGGAGTCATTAAAAGAGTATAATGTATATGGGTGTATCAGGTTGTACGCCTCTAAGTTGTTGAAAAATATAAAACAATTGGTCATGGGACTCCAAGAGCAGAGGAACTATGTCAACATAAATATAGACTCCTAACCTCATATTTAAATATAGGATCATGTTCATACAAAACTTAATTAAGATTATGAGACATTTAGATTCTTGAAAGATAATAAGTTGTTTGAATAGAAGATTATATTTTCATTAATTTATAACTACTTTTGACTATTGATGGTATTTAGTAGTTATGCTAAGAACACTGAACTATGATAATATGTGTTTTCATAATGTTCATTATATTTTAAAATTACTTATAGTAATTATAAAATTATAGTTTAGATTTGTATATTATATCCAAATGATATAAACTGTAGTTATTATTTTTATTATTTATGTGATAGATAATATTGTAAGATTCATTCATACGTTTGATGAAATAAATGTATGCATTTAGATTATTCATGTGCTTAGCATGTTATATAATTGCTAGTAATATGTAATTTATATGAATCTATTAGTTATATTACGTTAACCAAATCTCACATTGTTGATACTGAGTAAGTAGTGAGACAAATTTTAATAGTTTACTAGCATCACAATGCCAGATGAAAGTAATCAGATTAAGTGATGTGTATGAATTTGACTGATCATATAGATCATTAAATACTTAAAACTCTGGCCAATGTAATGTTAACGAGATATTGTCATTTCATGTGTATGATTTACATGTTTGTGTGATATCTTGAGTAGAATGGGTTTCTTTATGATACATTGCATGTTTAGTTTTGGAAATCATACAACACACGGGTACTAACTTATCTCTCTGGATTCATGTACTTTCACTATCTACACATTCATGAAGTGAGGGTCATTCTCTAATGAAAATTGTGTGGGAGATCGATGGTCCATAATTGATGTAAAACAGTGCTCAGATGATGCTCTTCCTCCCCACAATAGTACTTATTTGGAGACGACACTTGAAATTACCATAAATAATAGAGTCTGGGGAACTTATGCTCCATGGATCCATGTATCTTATATATGAATATTGTATTATATTTATTATTGAAACATTCAATGATGATTTATAATTAATTACTTATTGTACATTGATAGCAGTATATATTTGTACCAGCTATGGCTAGATATTTGTAATTACCTTCTATAAATAATTATGGTGTGTTTTTTATAATGATAGTGATTAGTGATGTATCTTATTTCATTTACAGTTATTATACTTAGAGTTTTTTATATGGTCAATAATTATATTCTTGTGTAATCTAATGAAAAACATACGTTATTTTTTTTTAAAATCACATATTTCTAGGTAGATCCTAAATGTGATGTTACATTGCAGGAGTGATTGTGAACCCAATGCTTCAAAAGACTCACAAGGGGGACACAACCAAAAAAATAAGCAATCAAAGTAAAAAATTTAAAGAAATGATAAGATTTGTCAAAATCATGTACATCTAAAACAACATCAAGTAATAGAGAGTTAGAATCATCAGCATTATCTCATGGAAAACCTTTAGAATGAATTTACTCGCCTATTTTGAGGCCATAGTTGATATTTCACTCTAACTTTATTTGCATATGTGGATGTAGAGATGGAGTTGTTAGTCATTAAATAAAGGGTACCCCCTACCACTCAGAGGGTGAATCGTTGATCAAAATTAGCAATTAATTCAAACAAAGTAATATCCTGCCTAGATCCACAATGATCAGTAGTATGGCGAAGACCTAACATCTCATCAATGCAGAGCTATCAACCTAGGGGTTTTCTCTTCGAATGAAAGCTCATGGTTTTTTATTTGAGTATGGCTTAGAAGAAAAAATAGAAGAGAATTAAAAAAGGTAAAATTGTTTACCATTTCTTTCTTAAATTTTATTAGATTTTTTTATATTTTTTACATGCATGTGGATTGGGAAGAAAAAACACGAGAATTTAAAAAAGTAAAATTGTTTACCATTTCCTACTTAACTTTTCTCTGATTTTATTACAATTTTTTGATATTAAAAATAAAAATTTCTTTAAATTATTTTGTATAGTAGCAAAGTATTTTAAATAATATTAACTAGCATATTATGTAGGATACATATTAAACTTATTTATATAGGCATTATTTATACAACGATCATTTATCATTTATAATATATCTTGATATTTATGATAGTTAACTATAAATTTACATATATATTTTGATATGTTAATTAAATCTAAAATATCTAGATATAATAATAGGTGTAATATCTATAGATTTACTATCAATAAATATAGATATAGGTTAACCATAATATATAAAATTAACCATAGTAGATGTGTATATATCATAAATATTTACTTTTACAAATCATGTAATATTTTTATATTAGATTTTTATTTAATATTATTTATACTTATATATCTATAAATTTATGTCTATTTGAAAAGAAAAAATAACAGAATTAAAAATAATAATAATAATAATAATAATAATAAAATTGTTTATCATTTTTTACTTAACTTTTATTGGAGTTTTTTTAATAGTTTTTTACATTATGAATAAAAATTCCCATAGATTAGTTTATTTAGGAGTGCATTTTAAATAATATTGACTAGAATTTATACAATGATAATTTATTATTTATAGTATATCTTGATCGGCATAAAATATTTAGTTTATATATATTTAGAATTCTATCATTAATAAATTTATTTTATTAATATATTCAAATATATATATTAAATCTAAAGATATAATATTACAGATTTATTATTAATATATAAATATAGATTAACTATTATATATAAAATTAATCATACTAAATATATATATCATAAATATTTATCTTTATTATAAATCATGAAATACTTTTATATTAAGTCTTTATTTAATATATTTATACCTACATATCTACATATTTATGTTTATTTAAAAATTTCTTTAAAAAAATGTAAAAAAAAATTAAACAAGGTAAAATTGTATACCATTTCCTACTTAATTTTTATAGAATTTTTTTATAATTTTTTACATTATGAATAAAATACCTTGATATTTATGATAGTTACATATAAATTTACATAGATATCTAATACATATTTAATATAATAATTTTTAAGGCATAAAATATTTAATTGTTTATATTTAAACTTTTACCATTAATAAATTTATTTTAATTAATAAATTTAGATATGTATATTAAATCTAAGTAATTTAGATATAATAACAAACATAATAATTATAGATTTATTAGAAATATATATAAATATAAGTTAGCCAACCAATATATATATATATATATATATATATATATATATATATATATATATATATATATATATATATATAATATTATTTATATCTACATATTTAAGTATTTATGTTTATTTAAGTTTTTTTTAGAAATAAAAAAAAGAAGAGGATTAAATAAGGTAAAATTATTTGCCATTTCCTACTTAGTTTTTATCCAAAGAAAAATTTAGTATAATATAGCAACAATGTTGAATAGGAATTTTCATTCTCACTTTATCATTATTAATATTGTTAATTTTTCTTTTTAGGTATTGAATATATGGTATTATATAATATAAATTCTCTTACACATATTATATGATAAGTATAATTTTTTATTATATATTAAGTGTGTCATAACTATCTATAATTAAATTATAAATAATTAAGTATTAATGTTAAAATGAAGTTGTCCCCTTTTACTACTTGTTTCAATTGAGATTACAATATTTAACATTGGTGCATCAACAATACATATAACCTTGCAAATGCTTATGGAAGATTTTGAAAAATTACAAGAAAAAAGGTTAACAAGATTTCAAGAAGAAATTAAACATGTTAAGTATATTTTGATTGATGAGATGAACTTTTTAGGTCAAAAGACGCTTGAAAATATAGATTCTTGACTATGCCAAGCATTTTCAAAAAATGTTGATATGTGTTTTGGTGGAAGGTCTATTATTTATAGGGGATTTGGGATAATTTCCTTTGGTAATGGATAAACCTCCATATGAAAATACAAGAAAACCAAAGTTAAAATAGAAAAAATTTAGAGCTGTTGTTACATTCAATAACAAATTTAGACAATAAGGTCAAACTGAATAAAAATAATGATTACAAGAACTTCTAACAAATTTAAGAGATGCCAATCCAACCATTAAATATTGGTAGTTTTTTATGACTATTGTAGACATTAGAAAACTTCACCCACCGTTGTAGATGTTGCAACACACCTTTTCGACCCCCTTGCCTTCCCTTGAATTAGAATATTGCTTAACTCCCTTAAAACCCCATTTACCCCTTACCCACATTTAACTAAATTAATTAATAAAGCTAATAAATTTCTATTTACACCTCACCCTAACCAAGCCCATGGCTAACTTAGTGACACCTTACCTTAAGACCATTTCCTACCTTGGCATTTAACTCTTAACCTCCTAGACTTTTTCTACTCACATGACTATACTTCCTTAAGTAAACTTGTAGCATTTCTAATGGTATTAACTACCAAAATTAAGTGCAAAACACTATTTTTGGCAAGTTAAATCATTTTTACCTCGACTAATGCCAGTCATACCTCAACCAATGTCAATTGACCAGGGCTGGTATTAGTTACTTAAAGATGGTATGTGATCTTTGCTTAGGAGGTTGAATCATTTGGACCAAGAACTAAACTCTTGTGTGAACCAGAGCTATCTAGTGAACTAGGGAACCAGTCTAGAGACCAAGAAGTGCTTCATTACCTCAAGAATAAGGATTTAAGCACTGTTAGTCTACTCATTTTGTTCAAGGCTTTCAACCAACTCTCATTCAACTTCAAGTCATCTTCAGGGTAGTAACTCCACAATAGCTAAGTATTCTGTGTTTTTTGTAAATTCAACATTTTGTTTTAGTGCTTTATTGCTTTCACCCCCTCCAATCTCTACCCATACTCTCTTTTGTGTTGGATTTTTGCAACTTCAACACCCATTTTTCACCAAATTCCTACTAACCATTTGTAACCTTTTTGAGTATTAAACCTTCATGTTTGATATCCCTGAGTCTTCATTTTACCTTTGCGACCATCAACCAACCTTCAAATAATCTATAAATCCCTTATAACTAGCTCAAAAACCCATTTTTGTTTAAATGCCAAAACTGTGATAGTACATAGTGAGCAACATCGATCATCCTTGATTAGATCAGTTACCCAATGACCAGCATCGGTCTCTATTTAATTATATTTCCTAAAAAGCCAAGTTAAAAATACCTATCAATCTCAACTAAAAACCATGTTTCTCAACCCCTTGTCACAATACAGAGTCAAAAATAATAATTTGAACCACACTTTAGCACTTCAGCATTTCTTTTGTATAAGTTAATGTCATTTTGTTAAAGCAATCATTTTCCTGAAAAGCATTTTATTACATTTTATTAAAGTACTTTTCATTCCTTTATGCAAGCACTTCTTATCAGCATTCTTTAGAACCTAATTTGTTAAAACAAGTGGATTAATAATCTATCATGGAAATCTTGTACATTTTGGATCTAGCACTTGCTAGGAAATCCACCCTTAAATATTATTAATTAAATCTTATTTCGAAACTTATTCTTCTTAAAAGTCATTCCTCTCCATCCAAATAAGAGTAATTCACATCGTCTAAATCACAGAGCATGCAACCATATCCAGGTTCATCTATACTTTCTTCCTTTCTTTAGTTTTACTTGTTTTCAAAAATAAATGAAAATGATCTAAAATATAGTGAAACATTCTGGCACACCCAATGAGACCCTATAATTTCTTGGGTTCATGGTTGTTTTAGGACATTATAGTTGCATTAGTGAAAGAATCATTCATTGCACTTCTTTGTCTCTGAAATTAAAATGTTAATTTCCTTCATTTCTAAATTAAAAATCATAATTTTCAATTTCTTCATTTCAAAATTTAAAAAATTCCTTATTTTATTTAATTTCTTTAATTTGAAAAAACAAAAATCATTTATTTTAAGCTATTTCTAGAACGTGAAAAGGCATTCATCTTAGGATAGGACTTGCAATCTCATCCTGCACTTTTCATTCCTTTATGCAAGCACTTCTTATCAGCATTCTTTAGAACTTAATTTGTTAAAACAAGTGGATTAATAATCTATCATGGAAATCTTGTACATTTTGGATCTAGCACTTGCTAGGAAATCCACCCTTAAATATTATTAATTAAATCTTATTTCGAAACTTATTCTTCTTAAAAGTCATTCCTCTCCATCCAAATAAGAGTAATTCACATCGTCTAAATCACAGAGCATGCAACCATATCCAGGTTCATCTATACTTTCTTCCTTTCTTTAGTTTTACTTGTTTTCAAAAATAAATGAAAATGATCTAAAATATAGTGAAACATTCTGGCACACCCAATGAGACCCTATAATTTCTTGGGTTCATGGTTGTTTTAGGACATTATAGTTGCATTAGTGAAAGAATCATTCATTGCACTTCTTTGTCTCTGAAATTAAAATGTTAATTTCCTTCATTTCTAAATTAAAAATCATAATTTTCAATTTCTTCATTTCAAAATTTAAAAAATTCCTTATTTTATTTAATTTCTTTAATTTGAAAAAACAAAAATCATTTATTTTAAGCTATTTCTAGAACGTGAAAAGGCATTCATCTTAGGATAGGACTTGCAATCTCATCCTGCATTTAGGTGCATTCTAGTTGTTTTGTACTCATTCAAATAATTAAAATTTACTTTGAGTTTAAAATTGACCTTCATCCATTAATTTATTACATGATTAAGTCACATAGCTTAATTAATCAATAAATCAATCATAGCAATCACTTTTTTTAACACACACACCAAACGACTTACACAATCAATTCATCAAACATTGACATAAGGGAACCAACTAAGATTTCATCACCTAGAAAAAACCTTCATCCTAGTTATCCTACTTGGATTTAACCACAAAAGAGAGAACCAACTTAGTACCCTGACTGAGTATAAACTCTAGATATCACATATACATTGGCAAAGCACCTGACACCCTTATGCTAAAATGTGTGTAAAGTGAGGGGGTAGGCTCCAATACCATGCCACATACTGATTCCAATATAGATATGTTTTGAGCCTAAACAAACCTAAAACCATCCATAGACTACTTCTAGTACCCATTTCATAATTCAAGTGGAGTCTCACAAATTTTAAACTTAAGGCATAATCCCAAAATGAGATAAAAAATAATGCTTATGATCTAACATACTTTTAGTGTGTCATGTTGAATTTTTATTATTTTCTCTCTTTTTGAGTTAGTGAGTTCATTTCCATCAACTTTTAAAACTTCTACCACTTAATCACATGGTTTTGACATGACAACAAGCTAAAGACTAAACTAAGCAAAACCAACCTCACCATCAACCTTCTTCTTCTTCATCATCTATGGAGCACATTCCAGATGTAGATGTGTCTTCTAACCATTTCAGGAGTCTTGATATGCCTTGGTATTTTGCTTTTAGGACATGGAATTCACAAACCTCCTTGACAACAACCCAATTGCCCTCCAACATTACCTTACCACCATTGTCAACTGTTCCTTTATTTTGGTTCCTTCTATTGAACCACCTTATGGCATGCCTACTTACCTTATGGGTGAGACTTTGGTTGCCACCATCTCCACTACCCAACCCATGGTAACTCAATCTTCATATTCTACAAGCAACCCATCTACTAGTGTTTCCCAGAACCAAGATTTTCTTCCACCACCAACAAATACCCAATCATCTTCAACTTCCACCAACCCCATAACTAAACTTTAAAATGTAGGGACAACCCAACCAAAGACAATTCAATCACCACTTAGTATTAGAATGCCATCCATTAGTATGGTTTCCTTACCTCTTTCCACCCAAAACCGAACATCATCTACACCATTTCAAAACTTACTAGTTTCTATATCATCCACTATCCCACCTATAAGTACAAGGGTAACTAAACACCTTCAACAACCCAACCCAACCATGCCCATATCTCAAAAAATACCCACTGCACCTAATCCAAGCTATGCCCCTAATTCACAAGGATATATTCCTCCCATATTATTCTAACCTTTCATGACTAACTATCAATATGTGGCATCCACCCAACCTTCTAACATGCAATACATTGCACCCTCACAACCCCAACAACTGATACCCTATAACTATATGGGTGCACCACAAACTAACCTCATCAAAATGTTAATGGATAAAATTATAACTTTAGAGACATACATTTATAGATCTCACAATATTTTATCTTATGATCAGATTTATAATGAACCCATTTACCCTTTTATACCAATCCATCCTTACCCCGCTCAATGAGAACTTCCCAAATTCACCAAATTCTAAGGTAAGGAGGATCCCCAAAAACATTTAATAACATTTAGGCATGCATGTTATCTCATTTCCTGTGATTATGCTCTTTTAATTTTAACTTTCCTCATGTCTTTAGTCCTACATGCATTGGATTGGTATAGTGCCATCACTAAGCACCCCCTCTTTTCCTTCGCTCAATTTGCACAAACTTTCTTGGATCACTTATCCATAAGCATCTCCTAGAAAGTGTCCATAACTGACGTATATTATATTTTCCAATTCGAGGATGAATTTATTGCCAATTTTGTTGCTCGACCAACTTTCCTTCTCCCTACCCCAACCAAAATTGATTGAAATTTTCTCTCGAACATGTGCTAAACACATTTCATATACCCTATAAGTTCAAATATTATGTAACTTTGATGAAGCAATTACCATGGCTATGAAATTGGAAATCTGAGTAATTGATGAAGGCAATCTTAAGCTTAGGAAAAAGAATGCGAGTGTCAAATCTATCAAAGCTTTCTTCAAACCTTCAAACCAACCCAAAGTTAAAGGATCAGCTAATGTTGTTATCCTTAAGACAGATCCTCCTCCTGTGTTAAATAAATCAAACCCATCTGCATATTCAAACCAAAATACAAAACCCCAAAATCACTTTGTTCAAAAGCAATACACTCCACTAAGGGAGTCCTTTGCTTTGGTTTTGGAGAAATTCTTGAAAGCATCTATAAGTTCAAATTTCACCAATTAAACCTCCTAAATAATTTGATTCATCCCATCCTATACCAAGTTGGTATAAGGAGAATGACATTTGTAACTAACATCGCATCATTGGACATAATTTTGATAGATGAAAAACCTTTAAAAACATAGTTTAGGACTTGATTGATAAGGGCAAACTTATAATGGATGGCCCAAATGTACCTCCAAATCAATCCTTGACATCTTCCATCAACCATTTCCAAACCACCTGCCTTCTTCAAATAATGAGAATAAAAATGTGGAAACATCCCATAAACATGAGTTTCAAACCATAAACATTGTCCTTAATGAAATTACAATTGACGAACCCATAGCCCAAACCACACCTACTCCACTTGTATATTTGGTGGAAGCAACCCAAACCACCACTCCTAATCCACTTACTTCCATAGCGGAATCACCCATCCTTCCTTTCAAAATCGTAACTAACGAATAAACCACCACTTCGACTCCACTTACTTCCATAGTGGAATCATCCATCCTTCCTTTCAAAATCATAACTAAGGAAGAGGTCATCTCATCTACTCCACTTACTTTCATAGTGGAATCGCCCACCATTTCCTTAGAACTCTTGATAAAAGAAGAGGAAACCATGACCATCCCACTTCCTCAATCACTTAGTCTCCCCTTGAAAACCCCTATTGATGAGGCCAATTCCACATATAAATTGTTTTCAAGGTTGGTTCAAAATCGTGAATTCTTATCAAAACCAAAACTTGATTGAGATATATTTTAGCACTGTCTTTGGCTTCCCTACCCTAAAAATAAGGAACCAACAAGCCCATTAACTACCCAATTGTAAACCTCAACAAACTTAACCACCCTCACCTCAGCCAAACCAAAAAACTCATCCACATCTCAACCTTCAAATAAATCAACCAACTCAACTCCCATAAAAACAAATAAAACAAATCCAACTACCCCACTCAAACCTATCAAAAACCTAGGTGTCTTTCCAACTCAAAACCTCACTCATCCACCCTTAAAATTAGAGTTGACATCATAAACCCCACCTAAAATTCCACAATATGAACCAAGGAGGAAGATCAAACCACTTAGGACTCAAAATCCTAAAACCATTTTACCTCCTATTTCAACTTCACCCTCCATCCTAGGGCCATACCCCTTATCTATTTTAGGACCTCACCCTTCCACTTTGTTGAAAAATCCAGACCTGCAACAAACAAACCACAAAATCAACCTCCTCTTCTTACCACACCTCCACATAAAACCTTCATTTCCAAAACCATCAACCAAAAGCATTGCATAAACCAAATATCCACTCATAAAACCTACCCCTAAAAAGGTACAAACCCCAACAACTAAAACAAAGGCTTCCACCCTCTTAACACCATTGCTATAATTTTGTTTTACTATCTTACAAAGGTTGTTACAAACTTACTACATAACCCAACCTCCCATAAAACCATTCAACCCTCTTACCCCAAAATCAGCTTGGTTCAATGATAACTTAATCTACACATACCATAAGACACCTAGACATGACACTGAGAACTAAAAAGTTCTTAAGACATAATCCAAAAATTATGTGAAGTAGATGATCTTTTGATAGAGGAGATTCTTATTAGCCCACCTCCAAGCAAAAAAATAAAAACTACCACCTCACACAAACCTACCTCCAAGCTCTCATCAAAGAGTAAGGATGAACCAAAATAACCTACCAACCCACATACATTCCAAATTGACACCATCCATGTATTCACTTGATCTAAAATTCAAAAGGATAAAGGGAAAGCCAAATATCCATCCCTTGGACATATCCTTCTTCTATGAAAGTACCCTAATCACCTTCACCACAACCCAAGATTTATATCTTGGGTACACCTCAATCCAACCCATTTGTACTGATACATAGGTCGGTTCTCAAACAACTTCACCAAACCCTAGTGAAGATGACCTTGTATGAATTGATCTAAACCTCACCTCAACATCGTCAAGTTATGGTGGAGGATTTACAATCGATTGATATTCAACCCAAAGATCCTTGACCTATAGTATCCCTTGTTAAATCCCTCCAAGTATCATCCCTTGTCACATTCCAAGATTATGAGATACCAATTGTCCACCTAGATGATCTAGATCATCCCCTCTTCATCACAGTCCACATTAATCAAACTTGGATCAAAAGGGTTATGATTGATGGAGGAAATTGCATCAATATCATCTCATCCCATGCCTAAAATCAACTTAAACTTCATGAGAACATCATGTCTGAAATGCTACGATATTTTAATGATACGATGGCAACCACCTTGGGAACAATCATCCTTCACATGCGTTTATGCCCTCAAACTCTCCTCAAGATCTTATACATTATAAAAAGTGAATTTTAGTACAATGTATTGCCTAAACACCCTTGGATCCAAACCATTGGTTGTGTACCATCAACCTTACATAGGTGCCTCAAATTTGAACATGAGGGTCAAGTTCACATCATCCTAGCTGACCCTAGACCATTTAAGTCATGCAACATGACTTACCTCCCAAATGATGTCCTCATTCCATTAAAGGATTCATCCCTTTCAACCTCCATCAATAAAGCTTCTACAAGCTCAACCATACCCTCTTCCCAAATCCCTATGAAAGACCCCTTAGAATCCATGTTCTAATGTCTTTTTTCTTGGAAAATACCACCTATTGACTCTCAATACCCTTCTTACCCCTCAACAATACATAAATCCTTATCAACATCCTCATTATGATGCTAACATTAGAGCCATTATCTCTTTCAGTCATCCCAACTTCCAAACCAAATTTATCTATGGGGGACTCGATCAAACACCTTCAAATTTTAACACCTCACCTTCTACCAAAACATTCACCTCTAATTTTTCCTTTTTGGATAAACAAGATTTTTCCCAAACATACCTTCATTACTGTGATTAGAAAGGATTTAGTCTAGTCCATTATGAGCAGTGACCACACAAGCTTATCCCATGTAAAACTCAAAAGCCTCACGACTAACATGGCCTTGTATTTATCCAACCAAAGTATCCAATTGACCCACCTTCCATTGCAATTATTGAGGAGGAAACTCCTTCCTTACCAACTTATTCTCTTTGGAGTCTGATGACCTTGATTCCATTCCTCCTCACTTTTTTTTATCAATATGATTAGTTTGGGACCCCTAACCTATCAAATTCATGGGGAAACTAGAACCAATCTCTAACTCATCCTTAGATGGTCGAAGATGATTCTCCTACCATTAACACTATCCAGTGTCAGGATGATGATTCCCTTCTCACCTATCTTGGTGCTAAAGGTTCTTCCCTTCATAAATCCATTATTCTTGAGACATCAACCATGTATAATGAATATACCATTGATATCAACTTGGTTACTCAAGATAATCCTCACATAATAAAAATTGGCCAATCATTAGATTCCTCATAACATAGAGACTTCTCCTCTTTTCTACATGACCGATACATAGTATTTACTTGGTCTTAAAATGATATACCTATAATGAACCCTTCCATAGTCATCCACAACATCATCACCAACCTCGATGCCAAGCTTGTTAGGCAAAAGCTTTGACAGATGCACCCTCTCATTACCCTTCTTGTTAAGGAAGAGATACAATGTCCCTTATCCGTCAACTTCATCCAACCCATTGACTATCCACAATGGGTCTCTAATGTCATTACTATCATTAAATCAACAGTGGGACTTCGTATTTGTATGTATTTTTTTAACCTTAACCTTACTTGTCTAAAAGATAACTTTTCTTTCCCAATCATTGACCACCAGCCATGAGATGCTATCTATTATGGAAAAATTCTCAGGCTATAACCAAATCTTAATTACCCCATAATATCAAGATAAAATTGCCTTCATCACCTCATGGGGAACCCTTTACTATAGATTTGTGCCTTTCATCTTGAATAATGCTGATGCAACCTATCATTATGCCATGACCTACATCTTTCATGACCTCATCCACAAAATCATGGAATAATATGTAGAGGGCCTCCTTGGTAAGTATAAATGTTGTAAATACCATTTGGAAATCCTTAAATTCATCTTTAAATTCCTTATCCAATTCCATGATCACCTCAACCTAAATAAATGCATCTTTGGGGTCATGTCAGGTAAAATCCTCGGCTTTATCATTTCCTTTCATGGAATAAAAGTCAATCCTAATAAATTCAAATCAATCATATACATGCCTCCTCCAACTAAACTTAAACAACTCCATAGTTTGTAGGGTAAGCTTCAGTCCATTCATTATTTCATCTCTCAATTATTTGATAGATGTCAGCCCTTTCACCACCTTCTTAAGAAGGACATCTCTTTTAAGTGGAATGAATACTATAAAAAGGGATTTAAATCACTCAAAGGATAACTTATTTATCCACTTGTTCTTGTCCCTCTGAAGGAGGAACAACCCTTCTACTTCTACATCTCTACCACAAACCTTTCTTTAGGTGCCATGCTCACACATCATGATGATCAACATAAGGAACAAATAGTGTACTATTTAATTTCAACACTTGTAGAGTATGAAAATCATTATACCCATATCGATAATTTATGCCTTTCCTTATTCTTCATGGATTCCAAACTTAATCACTACCTCATCAACCACAAAACCTTTATCATCACAAACATTGACTCCCTCAAGTGCATGCATTCTAAGCCATATCAAAATCAACGTATAGCTAGATGGCTCATGATTTTATCTAATTTTGATCTTGAGTTCCTTTAACAAAAGTTAGTCAAATCCCTATCCTAACCCTTGGCCTTAGTCCCCTCCATTCATTTGATTAAAATAACTTAAATATTTTAATTAAGTGGCCCCCTTTCCACCTCACCCTTGCCACCTTGGATCCTCCCTTAAATCCCTCCACCTTCCCCCTAGCATTTATTATGTCAAATCTCCTCATTATCTTCCCCCCACGCCCATTTAAGCATCCTTGTGACCGTTCTTCCCACAACCCCTCGCCCGGCGGCGTGCAAGAATGCGCAGAGGCTATTTTTAGTCTCTGTCCCCATCCTGCCACCGCCGACGTCGGCAACCCTTCGGCCGACGTCGACGAAACTGCCGGCGTCGGCAGCCTTCATTACCCCTTTCTGCATCCGTTGCAGCCCCTGGACCCTGGAGCTCACAAACTGATTTCTCTTGGCATTTTGGCATCCGTTTCTTCTCCTCTTCGCTCTCTGACTCTCTCCCTCAGGTACACAGCAAGCTTCTGCAAGTGAACAATAGGGATTCTTTATCAGCAACAGGAATTCACATCCGACATCACCAGCAACAAGATCAACACCTTCTTCAGCAGGGCACAGGTAAGTACTCTGTTTGTTTTCTTTATGCTTTCTAGTCATCTTCTTTTTAAACTAGATTCAGCTCTCCTTCTCCCCAACCCAGACTGCTAACCAAACCAGGCAGACCCGGATTCCTATCTCCCTGATTGGCTTCCTTATCTCTCTGTCCCTTTTCGACATTTTTTCCATTCTCCTAGACCTCTGCACAGACCGTCAACTAAAACCAGACCTAGACCATTCTCCAAACCATTCAAGCACGTCCATAAACTCTGT